>JAJOZX010003914.1:0-142500 GCA_023014485.1 Bathynomus jamesi
ACCAACAAAAATTTTGCTCCCACCACTTCATATTAAGCTGGGCTTGATGAAAATTTCATCAAATCAATGAATAAGGAGGGTTCAGCATTCCGATATCTCGAGAGTAAATTTCCTCATATATCTGATGCTAAACTAAATGCTGGGGTTTTGATGGTCAAATTCGAACTTTGATCAAGGATACTCAGTTCGAAAACGCAATGACTCCAACTGAGAAGAATGCCTGGCAGGCATTCACATCAGTTGTCACTGATTTTCTTGGCAAGCGTAGAAGTCCAGAATACGAGTCCGTTGTCGAAAACTTGATGGAAGCTTTCAAAGCTCATGGGTCGCGCATGTCCATAAAAATGCACTTTTTGTGGTCCCACTTGGACTATTTTCATGAAAATTGCGGGGATTATAGTGAGGAACAGGGGAACGATTTCACCAAGATATCAAAATAATGGAAGAGAGGTACCAGGGAAACTGGGATATCAATATGCTGGCGGACTATTGCTGGTGTTTGAAGCGAGACGTGCCCGAAGAGAAACACAGACGGAAAGCCAAAAAAACTTCATTCCTTCCTCAATAAACTTTTTTCCATATTCATTGTATGAATAAAAGTATTTATTCACACAATGTTTTCATTTTTCACGAGTGTTCTTATAATATTACTCGTATCTACAGTGTTTAAGCTAAAAAAATCAATAAATTTGGGGATAAAATTGGGCTTATAATAAATGGCCAATAGAGAAAAAACCTGACCTGATTGAGGAAAACCAATGTCATTTTCGAATTCAGCATGGTCGAATTATATAATATGAGTTAAAAAAAACCTCAGCAGACAAAAAAATTTCATATGCATACCAGTGTAAATGGCATAAAAAAGTTTCTAATTGGCGTATTTTTTTTAAAACAACTGAGTGTAAAGTGTACGTACAGTCTTTGTTGCAATGTCATTTATACTTGCCACATAGGTATAGCATAGACAAGGAAATTATGACCTTGATTGTACGAATTCCGTTAGTTTGTTTGTGTTACTAGGTAATACAATATAATTTCATACTCTAAAACCCTGTTCCTATTTACTATACACTTATACTGTTCGGGTCAATATGACCCGTACTTAATTTTTTTTTAATTAGGGGTTATATTAATATGATGATAGATGTTTATTATTTGTTTTGAAACCCTAAATGGCCAAAAAATTTATTTAACCCAGCCAGCAAAGTTGGGAGGGGATATTGTTTTAACTTTTTATTGTTTTTTTGTTAGAGGGATTACTCAAAAAATATCTAACAGATTTTAGTAAAATTTGAAAAACAACTTGATTTAAGTCCAATAAAAAGACCAACAATTTTATTCTAGATTCCATCAAAGTTGTAGGGGGGGGGGGGGGGGGGTACGTTGTTTTCATCCTTGTTTATTTTTCAGGATTACTTAAAAACTTGCATTGGTATGTAAAAAATAAAAAAGTTATTGAAAGGAATCTGATCGAATCTTGTTTAATTTTAAAAATTTTGAACATAATCTTAATCTTAGCTATAGGCATGTCAAGGTCGATCCATTGCTTTCTTCTTTGGTCACAAAACAGGTCTCACCTGGGTGACCTTCCCAAAATGTACGAAAACCTCCTCTTCCGGTCATTTGCTATGTATATACCTGTGATAACTTTTGTTTTTTAGTTACTCATCTCTGCTTGAAAATGTCTTAATAGACGAAAGATCTCGCTATATACTTCTTCCCTTTTCCTTGTGGCTATATCCTTTACATAAATCACTTCATGGTTTTAGTGAATTTTTGTGCAGTATTTGTTCATGTACGACCTCTATGTCCGGAAGCTCCTACCTGACTCCTTAATATACTCGTAAACAAATTATCACAGCTGCTGCCGAACACTTGATAAGTCATTTGGGCAATGAAACAAGATAAGGTAATTTGACCTCAAGGTCTCTATTTTGGAGGTTCATTGTATACTAGCGACCGGGAGATAATCCGTCAGGATCGCGCGGAAGGATAACATGTGATAAAGTGAGAAACGATTTTGTGGGAAATATGGCATTCCTTGACTCACCCCACCCTTAACCAACTTATAATGCAGGATTATAGTAAAAATGACCAGTCTAACTTCCAACGCCTTTAAGTCCTTAGTCTGTCCACAGTTCTCCAAAATTTACTTCTTCGCTTGAAATCACCCCCATCATGGATTTCGTTAAAAGTCAACGTGGTCAAGATAAACTCTGCCTTGATGGTTACATCTATGTCAAGCACAAAGAATTGTCATCTGGTATTATATATCCTACGAATGTGAACGCCGTCGGCATAAAAACTGCAAAACCCAAGTTAAAATATGTGAAGAAGAATTAGTCAGCCATCTTCATGAACATAACCACGCTCCTGATACTAATCGTCAAGATGTCTTGCTTCTATGGAACGAAATAAAGCAGAAAGCTATTGACACCCAGGAAACCGCTCAACAAATCATCACACAGGCAGTACAGAGCATTCCAGAAGGAGTTTCAGTGCAACTACTATCCGTTCACCATATTAGGCGTGCAATAAGAAGACACAGGCAAGTTGTGAACGCTCCGCATCCCATTCCAAAGAACTTAAATGAGATGGTTATTCCCGATGAATATAAAATGACGGCTTCCGGCGAGGATTTCCTGCTTTACGAGAGTGGATCAATTAATCAACGTATGCTTATATTTTCTACAGCCAAAAACATGAGACTCCTGAAAACCTCGACTGATTGGTTTTGCGATGGGACATTTAAAGTTGCGCCAACCCTCTTTTACCAGCTTTACACAGTTCATTGTCTAGTCTCGAGTAGAACAATTCCATGTGTTTGTGTTGTTACCAAACAAACGACAAGACTCCTATCAAGATCTTTTCCACCAACTTCTTACTATCAACCCCAGGCTCAATCCGAAGACCGTCATCATCGACTACGAACAGGCTGCTAAGAGCGCCATCCAAGAAGCCTTTCCCAACGCGATAGTCAAAGGATGTTTTTACCACTTGTCTCAAGCCGTATATCGCAAGGTGCAATCGGAGGGATTGCAAGCAAAATATCAGAGTGATGCCGACTTTGCTCTCAGAATTCGCATGCTACCAGCACTAGCATTCGTACCATCAGAGAATGTTGTTGATGCATTTGAAGAACTGCAAGAAAATATGCCTCAGGAAGCAGATCCAATCACCGATTATTTCGAGGATGTCTACATTGGTAGAGTACGTCGCCGTAACAGAGCAACTCCACGTTTTCCTATCAACATGTGGAGTATACACCAACGCGTAGTTGATGACCTCCCACGCACTAACAACTCTTTGGAAGGATGGCATAACCATTTGCAAGCAAGCATTACTTCATGCCATCCAAACATCTGGACCTTTCTTCAAGTGTTGAAAAAGGAGCAAGGACTCACCAACGTCGTCATAAGCCAAATGCTTGCAGGACATCCGCCCCCACCCAAGAAGAAACGGTATCAAGATTTGTCGACCAGAATTGCAACTATTGTAGAAGATTATGAGAACCGTGAAGTGTTGGATTTTTTTGAAAGGAATAGCACACAATTTGCAATTTTAATATACAGTTTTCCATTTTTTCTAATGTTATTTTATGTATGTATAGATATCTATTAATATGTAATTCATTGTTAAATATCCATTTTTAAAAAGTCTATTTTATAAATAATATTTTTTTACTACTTTTTTTGTTAATTTTCATAAACACTAGGGGCAGTTTTCCAGTGTGACCGGGAGGGTGGCGGTCGAAACCGAGCTTCGAGGTTACTCGTGGCTAACCTGGTTTAACACCATCAACTTGTATAATCCAACGAGGGCATGTTGACCTAGTAGGAAAAGAATGGAGGAAAACAAATAAAAGACACCCCTCCAGTATTTTTAACTTAAAAAAGGCGAAAACTAACGAGGGCATTTCCGCCAGAAAGTCTTTGAAAAGGAGTTCGTAAAGAAAGTGGTAAAATTAGAAGTGATATGTGTGAAAGATACATAACCCGAGTAGCCAAAAGAGAAGACTTTGGGCGGTAGGGACCGGGAGGGCGCGCAACTCTCCTGAACCCACCCCGGAGTGGTGAAAACTGAATCGAGAATGACAAGGACTGCTATCAGCGAGTACCTCGTCCCCCCCCCCCAAAACCCTAAAACCAGCAGGGTGCATTTTAACCCACCCCCCCAACACAAGTTCGTGCCAGGAACAAGGGCATAAACACTAGGGGCAGTTGTCCGGGTGGCAGTTTTCCAGGTGGCAGTTGTCTTAAAACCATAGATGATATTTTATGCCTTTGGCCTAATAATTTGGATGTTGACTTGGTAGGCTCAACAATTTAGTCCCATCTATTAAGTTCACAGTTGAAAGAAAATGATGGAAGCCTATCTTTTCTGGATCTAAAAATTTGGAGATGCTCTAATCAGTTCAAATTTGAAGTCTATCGCAAGTCTACTAATAATAACTCTTGTGTGCATTTTTATTCTGACCATCATCCTCGATTAAATCCTCTATTTTCTCCGCTATGTTTCTCAAAGCATTGAGAGTTGTCAGTCCTGAATTTTTAGATTCCGAGTTATGCAATATCATGAATATTGGTACTAAATTGTTATCCTATTTCATTTTTAGATAACTGTCTTAGGAAAGCCAAGAATAGGTATTATAATAATGTAACTGTAAAGGAATTTGAGCGTAAAAATATCCTTAGCCTACCTTACCATGTTAATTTTCAATATCTCCCGACTTTACTTAAAGCAATTGGCCTCAATGTAGTTTTTAAGTATAATAATACTGTTAAATCACGCCTAATAAAGAATAGCCCGGAAAATGTTGTTGGTTGTGTGTATTCGATTGGGTGTACACAATGTAACTCAGTATATATACTTAAGCCAAACGGGTAAAACGTTAGATATTAGGGTAAAACAGCATAAATATGCGTGTAGAACAGCTAATAATTCCAATGTTTTGTTTAACCATATGTAAAGATGTAATCATAGCATCAAGTGGGATAGTTCTAAAGCGCTTGTTGCATTTATTCATTTTGAAAGCAATTTCAATAACAGTGCGGGAATGTATAAAATTCACAACATCTTGTTAAAATTCCTTTTGCCTCTCATTAACTCGTTAAGTATGTGCTAATTGCTTTGGTTTCCGCTATGTTGTATATATTTATGAGCATCTTGCCTTCTCTCTTCATTCCCTGACGAGGTGTAGCTCTGAATACACGAAAGGCCTTGGAATCGTTTTTCTTTTTCCTTGTGGGTTTGCAGCATATATATAAATCATTAATTTTGTTTATGGATAAAAAATAGAACGGAAGAGAGCAGACGCAGGAAATCATTCAGAAACAATAAAAAGACGATCTAAAGGAGAGGCATGGGAAAGAATTGACAAGACCTACAAGAAGATATGAGAGGTACGAAAATATTAATCTATGGAATGGCTGAAAAATATAGAAAGGAAGATAATATTGAGGTTCATTCAATACTAAGTAAAGAAGAGCCCCTAATTGACCCTATCGATGTGGAAGATAGATGGAAAGAATATTTTAACGAACTACTAAATGTAGTGAATGAGGTACCGCAGGAAGAAGAAAGAGATCCAGAAGTACGAGTATGGGAAGAAGAGCAAGACGAAGATCTGCAGATACGAGCACGGAAAGAAGAGTTGGATGAAAATCAACCTATTAGTATTACTGAGGTAAAAAATGCGATTAAAGAACTTAAAACCGGCAAGAGTCCTGGAATTGATGGTATTGGTAATGAGTTCTATAAAACTGGCGAAGAACTTGCTGGATGGTTGACTGAGGTGTTTAACCAAACATGGAATGAGGAATGTATACCATCTGAGTGGAGTAAAGCAATAATATGGCCGGTATACAAAAAAGGCGATAAACGAGACTGTCAAAATTATAGAGGAATTTCGCTTCTTACCTGCGCAAGCAAAATTTATGAAAGAATCCTAGAGAGGAGACTAAGATCGATGGTGGAGGAATCAATTAGAGAATGGCAGCATGGGCTTAGACCCAAAAGGAACACTATGGACTTGGTTTTTTCGTTGAAAATGATAACGGAGAAGAGTATAGAGTGGAATAAAAAGGCGTACATTGCTTTCATAGACCTAGAAAAAGCCTTTGACCAGGTACCAAGAAATAGATTATGGCAGGTGTTGGAAGATCCAATGTATAGATTAAGTCATAACTGATAAGGGTCATCAAGGGCTTGTATGAAATATGCAGTAACACGGTAAGATCAAATGAAGGAAGAGAAAATTGGTTGGACGTGGTAACAGGGGTGCGACAGGGAAGCGTGATTTCGCCACTATTGTTTATTCTCTATATGGATAGATGTTTGAAAAGAATTTGTACTCGGGAAGATGAAGAACACACTTTCGTATACGCAGGCGATGCAGCGGTGATAACAAGAGATCTTGAGGAGTTACAGAGAGCGCTACAAAGATGGGATGAAGTTATGAGTGATCATGGCATGAAGATCAATAGGGCGAAGACCGAAGTGATGGCACTACTGTATCAAGGAATAGAGAGAACATAAATGCACATATAGGGGAAACACAGCTAAACCAGGCTGATAAGTTCAAGTACTTAGAAGTGATTGTAAGTGAGCAAGGAAGTAGTGGAGAAGAGTTAAAAGAAAGAATTGGGAAGTTCTCGAGGAATGTGGGGATGCTTTATCCCATCCCGAGAGAAAAAAATGTACCAACTGGGGTAAAAATTTTAATATACACCACGATTCTCCGCCCAATATTAATTTATGGATCAGATTGTTGGGCCTTGAACACTTCTCAAAAGAGTAGGATTGAAGCAGCGGAGATGCGAGTTTTGAGGTTGATAAGGAGAGTAACCTTGAGGGACAGAATTAGAAGTGAGACAATAAGGCAAAAACTTGGAGTGCAGTCAGTATTAACTTGTAGAGAAAAACCAACTAGGTGGTACGGCCATATACGAAGAATGAGAGAGGAAAGGTACTCACTGCAATTTTATGTTTGAACGCCGAGAGGAAGGAGACCAGTGGGAAGACCAAGGAAAGGATGGAGATACCATACAAGAAGCTATCAGTGCTAGATAGAGTTGGTACTCAAAAACCCACCAAAAAACCCACCACAATATTCTGCTGTCTTTTTTGTACTTCCAGCATCTACTGCTGAAATCAGATATGGCTTTTTTCCATTATGAATACTATGCGCAATAATAGGATCATTACCTACTGAACTCCAGCCATCTTGTATAAGGGTAATGGTACAATCATCAAGATTAAGGTCATTCTTCATTTCATGGATTACTTCATCATTAACTTTTATTAACAGATCAGATACCAACCTTTTCCTGTTTGGTGGTTCATATCCTGATCTTAGACCTTTGATTAATTTTATAAATTCTTTATTTCCTAAAACGTTGAAGGGTATGTTAGCTGAAAAAAAGAACCTTGCAACTTGTAAATCTAATTCTTCCTTTTGGTCCACAGTCGTTCTTACCACAAATGGTGTAATTGATCTTTCCCTTTTATGCTTTATTGGTGTTGAATGACAGAATGTGGATGATGAAGAACCTGCACTGGTGTCACTCATTTCAGGCATATTTTCACTTATAATTTTTGGATCATCTTTGCCAGAAGCCAAAGTTGGAGGAAGTAATCAGTTTCAACTGATGCTCCAAATTCGAGTCTCGGCATACCTCTCGCCTCATTTTCAAAACATTCCTCTTTTCTTTTGATGCATTTCTCTAGATGTTTCACTCTCTCAATTTTTCGAGTGATACTTTCTTTACAATAATTACATAGTACTCTAGTAGGCTGATCACTTAATAAAGTCACCTCGTCCCATTCGCTAGCTTTAGATCTTCCACCTCTATAACTCTGAGTTTGGCATCTTGAAAATTTTAATTTGAGTTAGGTCTAAATAAAGTTGAAATCTGCTGTTAAGAAATAAAGGAAAGATCTAAAATTAAAATGGAGAAAATTCTAATATGTCATTATTATCTCTCATATCTGAACTTTCTGTGAAATAAAGATTTTTTTTAATATATATTGTAGATTAGATAAATAAATTAATAAAATAATAGATATATTAGGCACTACATAATTATCGAACCTTTCTAAAAAAAAATTCAACCCATCAAAAAACAAAAAACCCAGCAAAAACCCAGTTGGTTGGGTTTTGTGTGAAAAATCACGGGTTTTTTGCCAACCCTGGTGCTAGAGGAAGAACCATGAAGAACGTTCGTGGGGCTCGTTACCTGACAGGACATTCCTAACAGGGTGGATGGTGAGAAAGGTGAGGTGAGAATATATACATATATAATCATTAATATTTTTAATGAAGGTTTTTCACTATAGAGGTTTGGTAACCCGAACAATGAAGGCTAAACAAGTAGCTATCTTTGCTATAAAATAAAACGTACAGCCTGTTTTTAGAAACATGACAGAGATATTATTAAAGTCGTAGTTAATACACACACACACACACACACACACACATTTTAAGTTTCAACTCGGCTACAGAATATCATCTTACCATATACCTACTTCAAATTATCAGTCTGGCCTCACTTGTAGGACAGGTTCTTGGGGAAAATAATACAGGATAAGATTCTCACACACTTAGATGAACACAGTCTTGTGTTAGATTCACAACACCAAGGAGATATATTTATATTCAAACACGGGGAATTTGTGATAATTCGAATAACCCTTCTTTATTACCCAACAACATACTAGCTTATAAAACTAAAATAAAAAATATTGTAAGCATCCTAAACAATCTTTATAAAAGTTCTTAGCAGTAGCTAGCTGCTAATCAAATTAGTTATATGTTAATGAACTTTCTGATAATAATTAACCAACCTGTATTAAATATTTTGTACCAAAATATAAAATTTTACCTCAAATAGACTAATCATTTTAAGTAATTTTGGAGAACCAGTCTACAAATTTATTAAACATCAACCTTCTGTTTCAAGTTTCTTTGTCACATTTTAATAAGCAAGGGCTACCTGCATCTAAATCTAACAACCTTATATGTAACTCTTCGACTTATGGAAAGGAGCGTGTGAGATCAATGCAATGTCCTGTAAAGCTGACAAATTCACACCTATTTCAGGTTAGGTTAAACAGATTTACCTACTTGGACAAAGATTTTTTTTAATCACCTGATGCCAAACTAGTTGATATACAGTAGCGGATCTAGGATTTTCGAAAGCGGGGGAGGGGGCGGACATTTACATATATAAAAATTGCTCCAAAATAATGTTCAATTATGTGGAAATATAATTACATACACTGGAATTAAAAATACATATGTTAACCCTTTAAGCATCAGCAGGCAAATAGATTTCTGATAGTAAATATTGGAATTAATTTAAATGACGTTATCTAAGCCATCCGTTCAAAGTATTACCTGAATCAGTCATTTAGAGAGAGGAAGATCGTGAATGTGAATACTGCGCAAAGGGTTTACAAGCACATCAACCTTGTGTCTACAAATGCTCACAACCATTAATAAATGAATATGTAAAGCTGGAAAACATAATTTAATTGAATATACGAAGAAGAGAAATAATATTTTTGTACACAGTTTCTAAAAATAAAATTGAAAAGTAAGTTGCCAGATATTTACAAGGGTGGTGTTGATATTTTTATAGTTTAAAAAAGTATGTACTTTTTTGCTTTTAGAAATTAAAAAATTTATTATAAAAAATAAAGCATTTAGAAGGGCCGCCAAGATTGACCAAAAAGGGAGCCAAATTGACAAAAAGGGGCGCCAAATTTACCAAAGGGCAGTTGAGGGCTTTTCGCTAGCAAATATCTCCTTCCACACCTTGTTAACCATACTCTACAAGGGATTTATCTCGTGGGAAGCAAGGGGCGGATCTAGGCATTTCAGTAAGGCGGGGTCCAAAGAAAAAAGAGCAACTCCTAAAATAAAAAGGGCACAGTACTAAAGAATTTTTTTAAAACAGACCACCAATGAGCGAGTGTAAAATCAATTGTATTGTTTTATTAGATCAATCTCATTCAAATATGATACAAAATAAAAATCTAATTGGGTACAAGAGTTATCATTGGAAATTTTTCAAATAATTACTGTACAAATGTCTTTCCAATTAAAAGAATTATCGGAATAAGATGAAGATAAATTTTGTGATATAGCTGCACCAGTACTAAGGGCACCTATGAAAACCATTACAACTACAAATTTGAAATATAATGTATACGGATAAAGACTCAAAATAGAATTTGAATAAAATAAAATAACCATGATCTATTTCCAAAAGCAAAATTTGTTTTCAGAGGCATACACATTATTTAAATATGGCACTTGTACTTGAAAAAAGGACACTTGCAAGGAATTGAGGGGGGTCCAGACGTCGCCGATCCCCCCTCTAGATCCGCCTATGATTTATGTCTATTAGGGCCATCCAAGTAGCCCACATAACTTAAGCTATGAATATACATTATTTAAAAAAAAATTAGAAACTCACATTCATGGACGCATCCATCTTTTTCTTAAACTAACTAGGAGCTACTATTTACCACATATGACAACCCAACAAACACACTACGTAAATACAACGTTGTATCCTGGTTGAATCTTGGTCATGAGAGAAATTGACGTTGTACTAACGTAGTCACAACATAAAACGTAAACGTTATATTGCAACATTGATACAACGTTGCATAATGACGTTGTATACACGTGAAGTACAAGTAAACTTCTGACGTAATTTTTGACGTAGCATAGACGTTGTCTGCGCGTAAGGTTTTACACCCACAGCATATAGTTTCGTATTACATTATTCTTTGTTAGAAAATGTAACGGAGTATACGGCATACTACTATTTCAAATAGGGCACCTTTGTTGGACCAAATTCTATCCTTGAGACGTTGAGACAACGTTGTATCTAGGTAAAGTTTACGTAATATCACAACGTTGTGAAGACGTAACTGAGACTACACAAATTTACGTTGTATCTACGTCACAGTGTTAAAATACAACCTTTTGACAACGTCGTATCTACGTAAAATTGTTAGCTGGGAAGTCATGCCAAAAATCTACTACATTTTTACTAAAAAAGTATTTTCATAGATCCATTCTACAAGTCTATTTTCTGATTATATCTTCGAGTTCTTCCATCAGCATCCAATAAGAAAAATTACTTACATATAAATTGGTCAAACCTGAAAACATTTTGAACATCTGTACCATATCTCCCCTCAAACAATGTCTCTGAAAACTAAATATACCAAGTTCTCTTAATCTTTTCCTGTATTACAATCTTTTTAGATTAGGGATAAGAATGGTTACCCTACGTTGCACACCTTCAAACATATCAATATCATGTCTATGGTGAGGAGACCAGGCGTGAATGCAGTATTCTGAGGCCTAACAAAACTTATAGAACTTACAGATGACCAGGACACCAGACACATATCCCAAATATTCCACTCCCAAAGGGAATACATTCTATCCCAGTCTCCTTTTGCTGCAGTCTCCATTTTAGGAGATTCCAATGTTTACCACCACCTTTGACTTTCCTCCCATCTCACTAACATCCCTACATCCATGGTGAACTAGCTTACAACTTTTCTATCCTGAATGACCTAGAGCAGATTGTACACCATCCTACCCGTATCCCCGATCGCTTTGGAGATAGGCCCAATATTCTGGATTCATTTCTCACCTCTCGCCCTTCTTGCTCTGTCAAACTTTTTTCTCTGTTGGGCTCCTCCGATCATAATCTTATATATGTTTCCTGTCCTATTGCTCCAATTCGGCCTTTGGATTCTCCCAAGAGGAGACACCTTTGTCACTTTGGCGCCGCTGATTGGGATTGCCCTTAGGCAGTACTTCTCAGATTTCCAATGGAATAATTAGTGCTTCCGTGACCGGAGCCCCTCCGGTGAGTGCTGAGCGCATCACGGAGGTGATTCTCTCTGGCATGGAGGCGTACATTCTATATTCTTTTCCTACTACTAATGCAAAAAACCTTTCGTTTAAATTTGCTTGTTCTAATGCCATCCGCAAAAGAGAGGAGATTTTCAGAAGGTACTGTTACCATTCAACTCTGGCTCTCATTTAGCATATATTTCTGTCCGGAATCGTGAAAAATCTGATCTTCGATTCGCTTCCTTCATTAGACAAAAATGTGAAAGCTTATCTAAATGTAATTTTTTACGCTCTTTCTGGCATCTTGCCAAGAACCTCTCCAACAACTTTACTTTTTCTTTCCTTCCTCTTTTCCATTCCAACGACTCAGTTGCTGTCTCTTCCGGTGCTGTTCCTCCATCTTCTCTTCCCTCCGACTTAAGTATGTCTAAAATTAGAATCTCTTCCAAAGATGTATTTTCTGCTCCATCTGAGCTCACTAGGAAGGTGAACGGTTCTGATGGTTTCCCTCCTATTGTTCTCAAGAACTGTGCTTCTATGCTGACTCCTTGCCTAGGTAAATTCTTTAATCTTTTCCTTTTCATCTGGTACCTTCATTCAACCTGTCCCAAAGAAGGGTGACCCCTCTCAACCCTCCAACTATCGTCCAATTGTTTTTATTTCTTGCCTTTCTAAAGTTTTTCAGTCTATCCTTAGCAGGAAGATTCTTAAACACCTCTCTTCTCACAATCACTACTTTTGGATATTGCCGATAAATTTACTGTTGGAAAGTCCTGAATTTTATATACTTGCGTTTATATTCACATTGTTATAGTTAAGTAACTGAATATGAGTGGTTTTTAGTAATTTAGAAGTTTTCAAAGCGTGCCGGCTTAATTTAACTTAAACTTGTGACGGTTATAAACGTTGACTACTTTACGTCGTGTGCTAGGTGTGGTGTTAATCGGTTAATTTTAAAGATTTCAACGGCGGTACTATGGCGATTACCGAGAGATCGGTTTGTTTCTTTCGTGAGTTGGGTGAAGAGATAGTGGATTTAAAACGTAGTGTACGCCAGGTGACGGGAAGACTTGCAACGCTTGATGAGGGCAGGGATAGGCTTACAGTTGACGAAGGCCGAACCTATATTAACGTTGAAGACGTTAGTAAGTTGAAGGGTGAGGTTAGAAACCTAGTTTCTAGTACAGGTAGCTTATTGGGAAGGTTAACTAGACTTGAGGAACGGGTTAAGGTAGGTCCGAGATTAGTAGACGGGGAGGGATTTAGAGTAGTTAAGGGTGGAGCTAGACCACGTACTTTAGGTGATAGGAATCACCCCCCTATCGAGGTTTCGAACCCTTTCGCCCAGTTGGATAGGAATGTGAACATGGGGAAAACGATTTTAATTGGGGACTCCTTAGTGCGTCATATGGATAAGGAGTTCGTTGAACGGAATCCAATCAAGAGGAGGAGGGTCTCTCTACCAGGGGCCAGAGTTGACAGAATTAGAGACGAAGTAGATAGGATTGATGTTGCCTCCCGTCACTCGATGTTGGTGACGATGGTAGGGGGCAACGACTCAAATAGGCCCGATACGAGCGTACCTGACCTTTTGGAGAGATACAGTGGGTCAAGTGGGTCTCGGAAGGCAAGGTCAGGTAGGTCTTTAGTTCTAGGTATTACCATTAGACACGGTTTAGGTCTTAGGATTACGTCAAAAACAATATTTTTTAACACGAAGCTAGAAGAGATTTGTGCTGAGGAAAATGTACCCTTCGTAAAGCTGTGGTCAGAATTTAGTGATCCTAGCCTTTTTATGAAAGATGGGGGTGCATTTTAATGAAATAGGGAGTGCTAGGCTAGGTAGGTTAATCGATGAGAACGTTCGAAAGCTGTATAGGTCGAAGCCCTCTTTAAACGTTGTGAGTCCAGGAAACGGCGGCCTGACGTGAAAAATAGTTTAAAACGCCGATCCGTGGTAAAAAATAATTTAAACGTCTTTTATTGTAATGTGCGTAATATTAGAAATAAATTGAACGAATTTAAGGCGATAATTAATCCGGCAACTACGATATAGTTGCTATAACCGAAACGTGGTTAAATACCGTGACTCGGGACTTGTTGGGAAAACTTCATATAGCGGGTTTTAAACTTTTTACTAATGATAGGTTACATAGGATTCGTGGCGGCGTTTTGTTGTACATTCGTAATTCCCTTGGCTATCGAGATTAAGATAGATTTTCCGGCAGCAATTAATGCGATATGTGTTGAAGTTAGGGTGCGTAATATTAGCTTTAATTTCGTTATTGTTTATACACCTCCCGTTCAACCCCTCGATAGCGATACTAGATTTTACACACTTCTTGGTAACTTTATTAATAATCGGGATAGTATAGTTGTCGGAGACTTTAACTGCCCTAACGTTAATTACGAGACTTTTACTGGTAATGATGAGGGTTTGAGACTGATTGAGTTATGGAAGATAATTTTTTACGACAAATGGTTACCGAATTAACGCGCGGTGACAATATTTTAGACGTGGTGATGACGAACGACAGAAATACAGTATAGTCGAAGGTTTGGAAGTTGGTGAGAGTTTGGGATGTAATGATCACCAAATTATTAGGTTTAAGCTATTGATAGAAAACAGTAAGGATAGTAACGTAATAGAAGTCTCTGATTTTCGTAGGGCTAATTTTGATAGTTTTACGGAGAGGATAAGAGTAGTGGACTGGGATAATTTATTTATGGGTAATGACAAAAATTTAATTGGGAGGCGTTTAAAGAAAGTTTTTTGAATATTGAAAGGGAGTTTATTCCGCGTGTGCCCAAGTGGTGACTAGGGAAATAGGTGAGTTTATAAACGAGCGTAACAGAGCGTATAGACTTAATAAGCGCAATGGCACGGTAGCTAATTTTAATAGATATATCGAGCTCAGACGTCAGGTTAAAAGATCTGTTAAGAATGCTAAGCGTAATTTAGAGATACTTGTAGCTGCGGAGAGTAAACATAATCCAAAAAAGTTCTTTGACTACATCAATAATCGTAAGCCGATAAAAGATAACATAGGCCCTCTAGTAAACGCTAACGGCGCTTTGGCTTCCGACGCTCAGGTGATGGCGGGTATTTTTAACAACTTTTATGAGACAGTTTTTACGATAGAAGAAGTAAATAATGTCCCCGACGTGGACGATATCGTTTCACTTAGTAGCGAGACTATTTTGGATGAAATAACTGTTTACGAGGGTGAGATTGCGCATTATATCGATAAGCAAAAAGTTAGCAAGGCCCCAGGCCCTGACGCGCTTTATCCTAGACATTTGAAAGATTTGAAAGACGTTATCGTAGGCCCATTAATAAAAAAATTTTATAAGTCACTGGAAGCGGAGATTATTTCTGAAGACTTCAAATTAGCTAACGTTACGCCCATTTTTAAAAAAGGCGACCGCACAGTAGCTAGCAATTATAGGCCTATTAGCTTAACGTCAGTTGTCGATAAACTTTTGGAATCCGCAGTTAGGGATCATATCGTCGATCACTTAGAAAGTCGCGATTTGATTAATAGTAGTCAGCATGGGTTTCGACGCAATATATATTGTTTAACTAATTTGTTAGAGTTTTATGACGAAATAGTGCGGTAATACAGATCTTCAGATCTACAGAAGCTAAGGCTATCAAAGACCCTAAGATTCACTCTAAGGTTAACCCGAGAGAAAGAAGAGAGTAGGGGGTTAAAAGAAGAGAATAGGGAGTTAAAAGAAGATAATAAGCGGTTAAGTAAGTAGCAAAACCTATCATTCGTGGGTTAACATTCATTCAGAAAAAGAGAGAGAAAGACTCACTATCATCATCATCATCATCCGCCGGCCACTGCCGACAAGTTGGGAAAATAGTCGAAGAGAATAGGAAAGGGGTAAAAGATGAAAAGAAGTAAAATATGAACGCTTACAAACCATGCAAACACAGTCTTAACTCAAAGAACAAACAGTCTTAATTCAAAGAATAGGTATAGAGCGGCTGACGTTATTTATTTAGACTTTAAAAAAGCGTTCGATACAGTTTCGCATAGAAAATTAATTCCGAAGGTTAAAGCGCATGGTATACGCGGTCAGGTAGCTAACTGGTTAGAGGAATGGCTTCGTGCCAGGAAACGAGGGTCGTTGTTAATGGAAGGGAATCGGGGTGGCTGGATGTAGGTAGCTGTGTCCCCCAGGGTTCAGTGTTAGGCCCATTGCTATTCGTGATCTACATTAACGACATAGATGCAGGCTTGACCAGTAACGTTTCAAAATTTGCGGACGATACTAAAATAGGAGGTAAAGTCCTTAACGTGGACGATAGAAATAGGCTCCAAGACGATGTAAATAGGATTATGGAGTGGACGGATAAGTGGTAGATGCAATTTAACCTAGACAAATTTAAAGTTCTGCATATACGTTCTCATAACAATAATTACACGTACACGATGGATGATAGACAGTTAGCGAGCGTTGACGAGGAAGTAAATTTAGGCGTACGCATATCTAAGGATTTAAAAGTTTAGAACCAGTGTTTGGAGTCTTGCGCAAAAGCTAATAGGATGTTAGGCTTCATAGCACGTAATTTCAAATTTAAATCGAAGAATATTTTATTGTACCTTTACAAGTCCCTAGTCAGGCCTCACTTAGCATATGCCGTTCAGTTTCGGTGCCCGTATTTGCGTGAGGATATTGATAGGTTGGAAAGGGTTCAGCAATGCGCCAAGAAACTAATTCCGTCATTACGCAACAAGTCTTACGAAGATAGAATTAAAGAGTTAGACTTGCATTCACTCAAGACTAAGAGATTAAGGGGGAGCTTATTAAAGTTTTCAAATTGGTTAATAAAATCGATAACGTAAATTTTTACAAATTGTTCATTTTCGATAATAGCAATACTCGTAACAACGGATTTAAATTACGTGGTAGACGTTCCATTACTAATATCGCTAAAAACATTTTACATTTAAAGTACAGGAATACCTCAAAATTCGTCGTTTCGAAGATTCGTCGTCAATCTTTTACTACTTATAGTTTCGAAATCCGTCGTCCATATTCGCAGATTTGTCATTTTTTGAAAAAATGTGAAAAAAAAACGATCGAAATTGACGAAATTCAACTGTTTACCAACGCAATATATTATTATATTTTGCCGAAAAACGAGTAGAATTTGATTAATTAATCTGTTTAATAACATAATACAGTAAAATGTTTTCTCATTGAAACGTCATAATCTATCTCAAATTTCGTATTTCGTCATGTTATTCCGGAACGAATTAACGACGAATTTCGAGGTATTCCTGTAATTGATAAATGGAATAATCTTCCCGCGTCCGTCGTGAAATCTACCAGCATTTATATGTTTAAAAACCGTTTGGATAGACGTTTTAAAAATATTAACGTCGTTTAAAATAATTAAACAATTAGCAACAGGAGCTCTGGGGGTGATAGTCTGTTGACGATTGATGCCAGTTTGTGACATGCCAACGTGTGATATGCCAGCGTTAAATTTATATTATTAAAAAACGAAAATAAAAATTAGACTAACACGAACTTAGATATAGCTCGTAGCGTAAACTAGCCCAATTTGTTATACTCTTCATACTTTTTTTCTTTTCTCATCCTCTCTTTACTTACATGTTTGTAGTTTGCATGGTATGAGTGTTTCCTTGAGTTAAGACTGTGTTTGCATGGTTTGTAAGCGTTCTTATTTTACTTCTTTTCATCTTCACCCCTTTTCTATTCTCTTCGACTATTTTTCCGACTTGTCGGCAGTTAGTCCAGGCAATCTAGAGCAAAAATAGCTTCAACCTGGGCAAAATTGCTTCAGAAGCTTTCTAAACTGTTTCCAGCTCAGGAACCATTGCAGAATAACATATCCAAAATCCGACAAAATTGAACCCCGGGAACACCCCCAAAAATGAAATTCAAAATGGCGGACTGGCAGTTTCCTACGAAATACAATAAATTTTAATTTCGCTTTGTAGAGAGAGTTATGACGTTTTTCTTGATCAGTAAAATGTTTTAAAACACATTTTCGTTTCTAAATTAACCTATATGACACTAAAAATTGTATTAGGCGGCTAGTATTAAACTATGACGTCACGTAATGTAAATAAAATATACTGTATGGACAGAGGCGTACCAATACTTTTTGCCGCTCGGGGCGAAAATGCCAACCCCCCCCCCCTGCAACAATTTTCAATTTTAAAAACAATTCCTTTACAAAAATACACTTCTTAAACAAAACTTTTATTGGAAGAAAAACTTAAATAAAGCAACTTCAATTTTAACAATACTACATAATGTACCGTACATAATACACTACATAATTTTAACAATAACTATATGTATAATGCCTAGTTAAATTTTCGGACTTTCATAACAGAAAATTCATGAATGATTTTTTCTATGTCCATTGTCTCTGCAACTTCGTGTTCAATTGAAATAATCGCCAAATTGCTCAGTCTAGATTGACTTATAGTTGACCTGAGGTAAGTTTTATAAGTTTCAGTTTCGAGAAACTTCGTTCGTAACTTGCCACGGAGATGCATGTAGTTAGACAGATCCGGAGGGCAATTGTTATATGAGGCAAAGATTCCACTAGATCCCATTTAACGATCCACTGAAGTAGTTTTAACATATCCCAGTTCTTTGGATCATCGCCGACGCTTATGCTTTCGAAACTGAGCAAATGTCTGCGCAAACGCTTTATTTCTTCCAGTAGACTTCCTGGATTAATGTCATTGTAGATGGAAGAAAAATTATTGACCTTGGTATTAATTTCTTCATCTTTGGACTGATTCAAAAGGTACGAAGAAGACAGAAATTCAAAGCGATCATTCATGTTTTTAAGACAAACTGTGCGTTTTTCAATTTCTGCTAATAAACGATCCATGATTTCAAAAAATTCTCTGCGTACATCCTCTTGCACGGTCAATCCAGCATCACGAGCTTGCTCTCCAGGCATTCTTCTCCGTCTCCTGACTCTGCGGTCTATACTGATATCCATTTCATTACAGAACTCTTCGGCGGCATCTGCAGCGTTTGATACTACTGCCTCTCGTTCATTAGTTAAAAACGGATAAAGAGTTCATTTTTAATGCACACTGGTCCAAAGCAAGTCCCTTTCTTTGAAAATATAGCTGAGCATCATTGATTTCTTTCAGCACTGGATTCCAGAAAAATAAGTACACAATGAATATGTATGACATGATGGAGGTCAACAGAGCTTCAGCATCGCCCTTTGTGTCCAGATTTTCGGAGACCCCTTCACTCAGTTCTTCCAAGGCACTAACAACGTGAGTCAAGTTCTTCTTAAGACTAGAAACAGCATCATACTTAGCACTCCACCGCGTATCAGAGACTCGCTTGACAGTGATTTTGGAATGTTTTGTTAAGACATCCAACGATGAGTAGAGGAAGAAAAGTAGACGAAAATTCGTTCAATTGTTCCAAAGAAAGTTACAGCATTAGGACTCAGTCCCGCGGCATGAACTCCAGCCAAGTTCAGTGAGTGGTTATTGCAAGGAATGAAAACAGCGTGTTTGCTAACATCAAGAATTCTGCGTTGAACTCCAAGATGAATACCTGCCATTCCATTGTTCAAAGCATCGGGTATGATATGGACTGTTTTCATGTTCAGGTACTCTTGGATTCAGTTTCCTCCAGGCAAAAAATCCTTCTTCTTTTCCAAATGCACTGGAGATGTTGTTGAAGAGACGACAGCAAAAGCAATGCAAGCTACATTTTGAAGGTGAGAAGATTAGCCATGACCTTTCAATTTTTTCGCCATTTTCCAAAGTTTTGAAATACCAAACTTTTGACATTGACCTATTGTTTGAATCAGCTGGAAAGGGTCCATTCATGTTTTTCAAATGTGATGGTCCACGTTTAATGAGTTCGATTCTCAAATTGTCCGTCATTGGAACGGGCCAGTTGCCAGAACGTTAAACAGACTCTGTGGGTGATGGGTGGGTGGGTGACTTTGTGATGCAGATGAGGGTTGATCCTGATTATTTGGGGGTTCACTTGAAGTTGCCGCTTGAACATCTATCTCTAAAGATATATCACATTGCGGTTGATCTCCTTGCTTCCCAGAAGGCACTGAAGGTGTGTCTGAGAATCCCATTAACTGATGAAATCGCTTAGCAGCACGCTTGCCTTCCTCCTCTTTTTTTTCGCGAAGATTCTTGTATGCAGCACCACTCAGTCTCTGTCGTTTGCTCATGTTTGCTAATTCAGTAGGGTATCTGCAAAATAAAACAACCATTAATTATTAACATCATCAAAGCTCAAAGAATGCAAAGCCTAACCTAAATAATATAGGGAAAGTCTGAAAAATAGGGCTGGCAACCTTTCCGATGTGAAAATTTAACGCAACTATTTGTGGAAATAGTGGCATTGAGGTGGCATATATAGCATTTAATGATGATTTTTCATCAAAACCATGGATATTTTGTACACAAATAACGCGCGACAATGATGAGATATAATTTTTTGGAGGGTTGCATTTTAAAACATAAAAACCCAAAATTTTGCATACTGCGCCCGCCTGACAGTAATTTGCCGCCCCTCGGGAAGTGCCGCTCGGGGCGGTCGCCCCTCTCGCCCCTCCCTTGATACGCCACTGTGTATGGAGTGTATGTGAGAATGGACATTGCTACATCTTTATAAACTTATATTATATACAACTCTTTAATTCCTACTACCCACTATCAAATCTGCGTATTTGTGCTTGTCATTTTCTTTAAAACTGTTATTATGTACTCCTTTTAAATACTGCAACACAGTTTATTAATTTGTGTTTTCTGTTTCAGACTGACTCGGTGTACGGCTGACTCGGTGTGCGTCCGCCTTCAAGAATGCAGACCCCTGAAGAATTGTGCGTGATTTGTAAGGAGAAATTGGACAGCGGACAGGAAGGAAGTGGTTCACATCTCGCAAAAAGGAGCAGATGGTATAAATGCATCCAGCCGCAGCCGTGGAAGCGATGTTGTTGCAACAGCTGGAATAAGTGTTCACGTTGTATGTAGGAAAAGGTTTACGGATAAAAAGACCATTGAAATAAAGAAGCGACAGACCGCAGCCGAGGCAATACCAAGGAAAAGTGCTCGTTTTCATGAATACGCATTTTCCAGTGCTATTCACTGTTTGTTTTGTGATACCTTTGTGGACTTTTTTTCCAAACACAAACCAAAATCAGAGCATGTCAAAATAAGAACTACAGAGTTCTCCGAAACCATAAAAAGGTGCTGTGAAAGCCGCTGCGATGAATGGTCGTTTAATGTAAAAGGCCGTCTGGAGTATTAGCTTCGTGATCTTCCTGCTGCAGATTGTGTCTACCATCACACCTGCAGCGTAAATTTTCGAAGTGGAAAAAACATTCCTCGCGCATACTCCTCCGACGATCATGATTCGAAGAAAGGGAGACCAACTAATGAAGAACAACACCAAGCATTCCTTCAGACCTGTGCTTACCTGGAAGAGAATGATGATGAACAACTGTTGATTGGAGACCTAATTTCCAAAATGGAGGAATATCTTCAAGGAAGTCAGAGCTCTGTCTACGAACGCAGGCACATGAAGAGAAAGCTTTTAGAACGTTACGGAGACAAGATCATAATATCAGGTGAAAGTGGGAAGGCAGATGTAGTAACACTACGAGAGACAGCTAATGAAATTCTTATAGATTATCACAAAAAGTCGAAAGAATGTGATATAGATATAGAGCTACAGAAGATTTACCTAGTAGAAGCTGCTGCAAAAATAATCAGAAGTGATATCAAGTCTGTCGACTCGCCTAGAAAAGATGTGTATCCATCTCCAAATGACATCACTGCAGAAAGTGCTCTTGATTACATTCCCAACAGTCTGAAATTGCTATTATCAAAAGCATTTCGGGACAGGATGCTTCAAGAAAAATAGGTGCAATTGGGCAGAGCATTATGCAAGCAACCCGTCCTAGAGGATTACTATGTCCACTACAGATCGGTTTGTCGGTTCAGCTACACCACAACTTTAGGTCAAGGTACCTTATTGACGTTCTCCATCAGCTGGGTTACTGTTTGTCGTATACAGAAGTAACAAGATTCGAAAGAAACGCGGCGCTGGCAAGTGGGTCTGGCTCTTTTACTGTTTGATGAAAACACTGCAGTCCTTCTAGCAGCAGATAACGTCGATCATGATGTCTGCACTTTGGATGGGAAGAATACCTTTCATGGAATGGGTATGATTGCCGCAATAACTCCGAAGATCAAGATCCACCCTTCTATTCACAGGCGTAATGTTGGTGACAATGACATTAAGAAGATTGCAACCGTTGACATTAGGGAATATAGACACGCGAGAAGCATGTTGAGGGACATCTCATTCCGCGAACTTCCAGTACCCACTGCCACCATAAGTCGACTTAGTCTTCTCTGGCAGATATCTTCAGCAGAAAGATCAGGTCCAAGTTGGTCCGGAACAATGCAGGCAATTCACGGTGGATCAAGTGTCTCACATCCAGGTGTGGCGTCGATCACGTTCCTTCCCATCATAGATATGTCGCCAACTGACATGACCTGCATATTTTCGACATTACTATATTTGAGTAAGATAGCACGCGATCAAAAAGTCCCATGCATTATTATCTTTGATCAGCCTTTGTTCTGGAAAGCTTCCCAAATCATCAATGAACAGAGAGACCTGCAGGACATTGTTTTAATGCTGGGATCATTTCACACTCTGATGAATCTTTTGGGAGCAGTCGGTACTCTTATGAATGGTTCAGGATTGTCTGAAGTACTTCAAGAAATATACGGACCAAATGCCGTGCAACACATGATGTCTGGAAAAGCTGTTTCAAGAGCGATACGTGGTCATATGATAGTAGATGCAGCTCTTAGTACCTTACTAGTCGCAGACGTTTTCCCTCGTAATGAAGATGGAACTCTCATGACCTCCATAAGGAAGCTTGTGACCTGCTCGAATGTTATGACCGCCAAACAATCAGTTGAGGATGTGGAATCTTCGAATGCATTGTCTCAGATTGCTACCACTTTGGATGCGAAGAAAACTGACCTACAATCTACTTCGCAAACAAGTCAACTCTGGTTGGAATATCAGCGAATGATCAACATTGCACGTTCCTTGATAACAGCAGACAGAACCGGCTCGTGGGATTTGCACTTGCAAGCTATGCTGGAGACCATCCCCATAATTGCAGCAGCCGGACATCACAATTACCTGAAATCGATATACCTGTACCTGCAGAAAATGTTAAGTTTGCCTTCTGAAAATCCAGCCGTTAACAAAATGTTCCAGGAAGGTAAGTTTGTGGTAAGAAGAAGCGACAGATTATGGGCCGGACTCGGCACAGACCTGGTGATAGAACAAGTACTAATGCGTTCCCTGAAAAGCAGAGGCGGACTGACACGCGGAAGTGGATTTACAGACATCCAAAGGACAACGTGGCTCTTTTCTATGCCTCTGTGTTCCACTTATAACTTAGCAATGCAGGAATACACCAGAGTTTTGTTGGAAAGTAGTGAACAGCACAAGGAAATGAGGGAAGTAGACAAATCAGGGACAGTAATGACATGACGAAAGTACTTGAACGTCTGGAATCCTTATCCCCATTCCATTCTACCTCGGGTCTCTGCAACATTGTAACAGGGCTAACTGCTGATCCTGGAGTTAACGTTCATCAATTGCATTCAATCGGTACGAACTTGTCGTAAAAATGATTGGGAAACAAGCCTTTACATATTCTGCCAAAAGATCTGACAAAGTGAAAACACTAGGATCTGCTTCTGCCGTTGTGATCACTGATGCTTCAGATATAGAAGTAGATCCTGCACTACTGTTTCAGAGAATGATGACTGTTGCCACTGGCGGAGACATGAATCTTGAAGATGTCATGTGTTACGAACTGTGTGCATTCCTCCTGCATTGTTCGAATCACGAAGTATCTTGAGGAAACCCGATAAGTCTCAGCTAGCTCATGCAATAATCAAATACACTGACACTTTACGCATGGAAGAAGTTCAAGAAATTCAGTGCACAGACCAGTACGTATTGGATGGTGGATCTCTACTACATCGTGTTTCCTGGCGTCAAGATGAAACATATGACAGCATCGCCAACTCATATGCCGATTTCACTCTGAAAACATATGGAAAAGCAATCATTGTTTTTGATGGCTACAGCAGCTCTCCTACGATCAAGGACATGACCCACAGAAGACGCAGCACCAAGACAAGCAGAAATGTGAATCTCAGTCCAAGCATGAAGTTTGTTGGCCAGAAGGAACACTTCTTGGCTAATGAAAACAACAAGCAAGCATTTATTTCCCTCGTAGGTGAGATGTTGAAGAAGCACGGGTGTACTGTTCACAACGCAGATGGGGATGCTGATGTGACATCGTTCGTGCAGCAGTTTTCCTCATCAGAAAATGCAACTACAACAGTAATAGGGGAAGACACCGACTTGCTGATTCTTCTTCTGTACCATGCCAAGGACAGTGGTTTCAAGTTGTACTATCGCAGCGATATAAGACGGGGACCATCTCTTAATCCTGTGTATGATATCTCAGCATTCAATCATTGTTAGGCAATGACATCTGCAAGTATCTCCTGTTTGTGCATGCTTTCACGGGCTGTGATAGCACATCCAGAATTTTTTCGATCGGTAAAGCCAAAGCATTCGACACACTGATGAAGGTGGCTGAACTCCGTTCAGTTGCAAATACATTCTGTTCTGATGTTGCCAACACTCTGACATTGAAGCCGCTGGAAGAAAGGCAATGCTTCTGTTGTATGGCTGCAAAAACACTTGAATCCACTAACGCACTACGTCATCGAATGTTAGTTGAAAAGGTAGCTACAGCTAAATCTTTTGTTACACCCGAACGTTTGCCACCTACCGATGCGTCCACAAAGTACCACAGCTTTCGCACATACTTTCAAATACTAATCTGGAAGTCTACAGAAGAGAAGATCGATGCAGAACAGTGGGGTTGGTATGTAAAGAATAATTCCTACTACCCTACAGCCTGCGACAAGCCACCAGCTCCAAATTATCTACTCAACATGATCCGCTGCTCCTGCAAGACGAAATGTGTTTACTTCAAGATGTGGATGCAAGCGTAATGGAATGCCCTGTTCAGCCGCTTGTGGCGAGTGCCAAATCAGTGGTTGCGATAACAACCCAAGTACCGGTAATCTATCCGATGATAGTGATGAAGAGGATTAATTTCTGTATGTTTTGTGACCAGGTATCACTTCTTCTGTAATGAACATAACTTGAAACTGGAAA
Organism: Bathynomus jamesi; assembly: GCA_023014485.1. Lineage (NCBI taxonomy): Eukaryota > Metazoa > Arthropoda > Malacostraca > Isopoda > Cirolanidae > Bathynomus > Bathynomus jamesi. Next base: position 25,184 of record JAJOZX010003914.1, read on the forward strand.
AAAAATAATTGTTGTATTATTGATTATAAAAATCTGTAAAAAGCTATATAACATTATATTTGCGTAATAACTGGTTGTGTTGTATATTGTTGAATTATTTAAAACATTACAACTGAAAGAAAAAGCATCAAATGTATCTCTATAAATAAAAGCGTAAATTATATATATTTTTTTTTCGTAGGAAACATCCAGTCCACCATTTTGAATTTCATTTTTGGGGGTGTTCCCGGGGTCCAATTTTGTCGGATTTTGGATATGTTATTCGGCAATGTTCCTGAGCTGGAAGCAGTTTAGAAAGCTTCTGAAGCAATTTTGCCCAGGTCTAACTACAAATTGCCTGGACTAAGTGGCCGGTGGATGATGATGATGATGCAACTTACTTAACCCCTTATTCTCTTCTTTTAACCCTTTGAGGACAACGGGACATATTTGTCCGAACGGAAATAATAATATAAATTGTACAATGATGCAACGTTTCTACAAATACATCTACATGTTTATACAGGTATCGTTTAGTTGTCGGAAAATTAACCCGAAAATGGGTCATTTAAGTGACTATAGTTAATAATATCTAATTGTAAATAACAATAAAACTTAAACTTTTAAGTTCAAAGAAACGATACTGGTCGTCAAAGGGTTAACTCCCTATTCTCTTCTTTTAACTCCCTACTCTCTTCTTTCTCTCGGGCTAACCACTGCCCTCCTCCGGTTTCTATCCTTCTATCTGTGCCTTCATCTCTGATTTCCTTTGTGGCCGATCCGTAGCTGTGTTATAAATGGCCACTGTTCTTCTCTTAAAGCTATTGACAGTGTTTTCTCAGGGTTCTGTCCTATCATTCCTCTTTTCCTTTTATTTGTCAATGATCTATTAAGTCGCACTTCCTGTACTATCTAACTCTTATACCGATGATTCACTTTTCACTTCCCCACCCACTTCACAAAGCGTCCCTCTCAACAGTCATTTTATGCTTCGCGTAGGACGGCTATGCTACACCTGGGCTCTGATCTTTCTACTATCCCTGACTCGGGGAGGAAACCTTGTGGCTCTCAGTACTTGAGAAAAACAGCTCCTTCATCCGTCTACTCGTCACAATCTTCCACACGACTATCCCCTTACCTTCAATCATACACAGCTCAATCCTTCCTCTTCTCTTAACATTCTTGGCGTTTCCTTTTCTCGTGATTTTTCCTGGAGAGATCACATACTCTCTTTCCAAAACAGTTTCTAGGAGGTTAGGTGTGCTGTACCGCCTCCGCAGTTTCTTCACCCCACTCATTTGCTGTCTCTGTACAGGTGTCTTGTCCGCCCCTGTATGGAGTACGCTTCTCATGTATGGGATGGCTCAACCCACACATCTCTACAGTACTTGACCGAGTGGAATCAAAGACTTTTCGTTTCGTTCATTTCAATTCCCCGCCTCTTACTGACTGTTTTTAATCTCTCTCTGTTCGCCGCAATGTTGCCTCACTCTCTCTTTACTAACACTATTATAACGGGCACTGCTCTTCTGAACTCTTTAACTGCATACCATACCTCCTCCTTTAAGGAGAGCACGCAGAATCCGACTTTCGATATATTCTCATTCCTTTTCTGTTCAACTCTCTAACGCAAGGGTGTCACAGATTTGTGACTATGCTGCTCCAACCAACTAGAATTGTGATCCCATAGAGCTGATGTGACTTCTCAATGCTACCCCAAGCTAATAATATTCAAATAGGAAAAATAAATTTATATGACAGAATACTTTAATACAGGGTGTCCCGTAAGTCTGGACCCATAGGGAAAAATAATAAAATTACAAAATAGTCAAAAATTTATTACATAATCTGTTCAAAGTGTCCGCCGTTGTGTCGCACACATAGTTGAAGACGCAATCTCCACTGCGACAGCACTTTCTGAATCACAGTCGCAGAAATTTCTTGACACGCCTCCACAATGCGTGCTTTAAGGTGGAAAATGTTCTGAAGTTTGACCTCGTACACTTGCTTTCAAGTGGCCCCACAAATAAACTCCAGCGGAGTAAGATCATAATAAAAAAATAATAAAAATAATAATAAAAATAATAATAAAAAATATATATAAATAAATTTTTGGACTATTTTGTAATTTTATTATTTTTTCCTATGGGTCCAGACTTACGGGACACCCTGTACAACAAGACAATATTACACGAGCTTGCCAGTCCTTTAATTTTACTTTGGGAATGATTTTCTTATGACTCAATTTTACTCCTATATTCAAATTTAACTCAATTAGTTGGCACAAAATGACTCAATTTGTTACAGCGGAAAATCTTAATAATGATTAGCATCTACAATTTAGCAATTAGAACTTAATACCTAACTTAATTTACTTAATATTATTCCTGAGATTATATCCATATTAAATGTGTACACAATTTCTTAATAAATTGACACAGACCAAAGAAATAGATTTGAGGACTATAATTAATTAACCCTACACCTTCAACTGCAATACATCATATAATTATCATGTGCCCATCACCAGGATCTAAATACACACTATTGGGCCCTCATCATCATGCAGGGCCATACCAATGTTAACTCCAGTTGTATTTCATTTATGCTTAATTTTATGTACCAGAAACTCTTTCAATGCCACACTGAATTAATAAACCTTATTTCTGCACCTCAAGCCCTTGTGCTTAGTCTCCAGAGCAGTGGCGGCGCCAAGGTTATCTATCAGCCCGGGCAGAGTCTGGGTCTCTGGGAAAAGGAAATTTTGTTCGGGCATATCTTCCAATGATCAAAAGGAACATAGAAGTAGTATTTGCATAAAGTTACATAGGCTTTTAACAGTAAAATAGGAAGCGTCATTGATAAAAAGTGTAGTCTCAAAATTTCAAAAATACAAAAAACTTTATAAAATGTCAAGTACTGTTCTAATTAACAATTATTTTGCAGTTTTTATGCACGGCTGCAAAGTTTTCGATCACTTCGTCCATATTTAGATTTTCAGCCCTTGATCGATTGAGTGCTGAGGTTGTCGAGTCTGACGTCGCTCATAGTTTTGCGCAAATATGTTTTTACTAATTTGAATGAAAATAAACAAAACCAATGAACCATTTCGTTTTCAAAATTGTTCATGTGTGATAACTATAAAAAGTTTGATAACTACATTTAAAACAGTTTCGTTTTAAGTTCACACAGAAAGAAATAGTTTTCGATGTAGTCTCATGGGTTAGCTTCAATTTCTATTAAATCTATCAAAAAAATTTAACAAATTCTAAATTTCTGAGCCTGGGCAAAACTTGGGCAGAGCTTTTCTGAGCACGGGCACTGCCGGGTCTCGCCCGGGCCTAGCGCCGCCACTGCTCCAGAGAAATTAATTTTCTTCCATTGGGCAACTAACAATTGAAACGGATTGTTTTACTTGCAGATACTCCGGAGAAGCCTCCAATGCTATTGACTCTGGAACTTTGTACTTGTGCCAGCTTGCAGTTTTTCCCAGTACCCACTAGGAATCCTTTTGTCTGGCTATTTCTCACTTGTCCATGGTGGGCCCTTCTGTCCTCTACACCCATTCAAGCTGGAGTAACTGGCAAACCGACAAGCTGTTCAGTGCCTCCACCGATTCTGCCTTATGATGTGCCCAAGCCCCAAACAGCATTTCCAACTCAGTGACACAACACTCAATCCTATGGTAGAATGAAGGAAATTTTTTGTTTACTTTGCGTCATGCCCCAAATCTATTTTGCCATACATCAGATTTCATGCTAAAATCCACCAAATCTACTTCCTTACACACCACACCTATTTTGACATGCTACAAAAGGTCAATCAGTATTTTCAATCTTTCATCTACTCAACCGGTGAACTCTGGAACAATCTTCCTCAATCTATCTTTCCTTCTGTCTATGACTCCAATCTGTCAACCGCAGAGTATCCAGGCATCTCGAAAATCCTGGACCTTGATTTCGGCTCTCTTCTTCCTCTATGGGGGCGGGGCGTTTTTGTGGGCATTCTTCCTTGGCCCCCTCCTTCCTCCATAAAAAAAATACGAATTCAAAGAAATTAGATTAGGAAAGTTTAAATGAAGATTTAAAGAAAGTAAATTGGGAGTTGCTGCTTCGTGGGATGACTCCAGAAGAAATATTATCTATAACAGAAAATGAAACTAAACCCATATTGCTGAACCATGTTCCTTATAGAAAAAAAGGAAAGGTAGCAAACTCGAGAAAAAATCAGGGCATTATTTAGACAATAGAAACAAACCGTAAAACATCTCCACAGATGCAGAACTAAAGCGAGAAGACTCAAACTAGAGAAAAACTATGTGAAATAGAAATTGACCTAAAACAAACATTCATCCACAACGCGCGGGAAAACAAGGTAGAAAACAAAAAATAACTCAAAACACTTTTACACGCTCGTGTAAAGAAAAACGCAGTGTTAAAATATGGTGCAACCGAATGCACAAATGAGCAAGAAAAAATTAGCGAATTGCACAAGGACAACTTAACTTTGTATTTAGCACCCCTAAGTTCGAGAAAAGAGTAGAAAATCCAGATGAATTCTTTGACATAGATACAAATCAGCCAAGAACAAGTTCGGACACGAATCTATTGATAGATTTAAAGTTCTTGAAAGGAGAAGGAATTAAGAACTATCACAAATACGAGAAAATTTAACACCAGGGTCAGATACATCGAGTGCCACGATTCTGCAGAAAAGTAAAGAGCGTATTGCTTCTATACTTAATACGGAGAAAAACACTCGACGCTGGATAAATTCTACCCCCAGTAAAGAACACGAACATTGCCACCTTATTCAGAGGAAGTAACAGTAACAAAGCAATGCCTAAGAATTATCGGCCAATAGCTCTCACCTCCCGCCTTATATATAATTAGAGACAAAATTACTTGCCACCTACGGGGCTCCAATAAACCTTAGCCCCCCCGCTCATGGCCTAAACCATTAGAGGTACAGTAAAACTAAACATACCTTACAAAAGAGAATTTAATCCTGCATTTAATGAGAAACAATTAAAACTTGGTGTTCCCGCCATTGACTTCCAAGACAGCCTGAATTCGCTTTGGGTAGCTTGCCAAAAGTGACGTGAATAGATCTTGATCGTTACGCAAATTTGCTAAAACAGTTTCAATGTGTTGCGTCATTGTATCCTTCAAAAATCGATTTGCTGCAGGTTCTTGAAACAAGAGACATTCAACCTTGTCCTTTATAACTGATCCAATGTGTTCACAGACGTTCAGGTCAGGAGAATTTCCTGGCCATTCTTCATTTCCAAAGAAATCGATCTCATGGTTCCGCAACAACTGTTGAGTGGCTAATGCTTAAAGCAGGGGGCCTTATCGTGCAGAAGTGTGACCTGATCGACATCCATAACATTGTTTGGGTTTCTTAGGAAAGAATGACATGCTGGGATAGAATAATATCACGAAAATACTGTCCATCCCAACTCTGACCATTTGGCTTCAGCACCCACATGAGCTTCTTTGCAGTGAACAAAACAAACACACCAACACAGTCTGGACTTTTTCATAATTCGCGATAATGTTCATTGTCATCGATTTCATCTGGTGTTGTGGCCCACACTCGATCATTTTGGTAGTTAGGCCGACGTGTTACGTAAACAAAAAATTCATCGGAGACAGCTAAATGCATGAAATCATCCACATCCCAATCTTCAAGATAATGGCCAAACCACATTCTGTCATCGATATTAAGTTGAGTTTTTCTTGGCTTTGGAAGTTCATGCCAAGGCTTTAAACCTTGCCTATGACGGTACAGTCGAATGATCTCACCACTAACGATCTTTCTTCTCAACACTTCGATCTCTAGAAAGTTTAGCACAGCTGTTTTTCCGCTTACGCGTACCGCTTTCAATGATGTCCTTTGTTTCCTGAGAGAGTGGCAAATTTGGGCGCCCAGATTTGGTTGTATCCATTTCACATTCATCCAAAGTTTTATTCCAATTTCTTTTGACGAAGTCCTCACTTCTTCGCAACTTTTTGGCAACCCATGAACGTGTTATAAAGGTGGCTCCAGCATCACGAGCTTCCCGAAATGTTATTGCTCGTACGCGATCTATCACACGTTGCCTCTCCGAATCACCATTTAATTGAGAAGCCATTATATTATCACTTTATCAGCTAGAGTAAGTAATTTTAATACCTGCAATAAAGAATTTTATATATTTTTATAATCACTAAAAACTATTTCGATATCAGTAAACATGTAAGCTGCAAATGGGGGGGCTAAGGTTTTTTGGAACCCCTTACAAGAAAAGGATTTATTCAACCCTAACCAATATGGCTTCAGGGCTGGAAGATCATATTTGTCACAGTTATTAAACCACCAAGAGAAAATACTGAAAACATTGTAGCAAGGACAAACTATTAACTTATAATATATAATAAATTTTCTAAAGCCTTCAATAAATGTGATCATAGAATTATAACACACAAACTTAAGAATGCAGAAATTACTGGAAAATTGTGACGATGGATATTAATTTTCTGACTCAAAGAACACAAGGAGTGGTAGTAAGTGGAGTCATATCTGAAGTCTCAAAAGTCGTGAGCTCTGTCCCGCAATGTACAGTATTATCCCCTTTATTGTGTACAATAATAACTGTTGATACTGATGCAGATATTAATGACAGTATCGTATGGTGTAGTAGTATTACCGCGAAATGTTCTAGTGAATACAATTGCATGCAACATTGCAATATTTCAACTTGCAACCTTGCAACTTGCATGCCACATGACGAGAGTGTTTTTGAAAACCCATTCCCCAAAAATTAATATATATATATATATATTATATATATATATATATATATATATATATATATATATATGAGCTGTATATATATATATATATATATATATATATATATATATATATATATATATATATATGAGCTGTATATCTATTAAGTTACAGTTGAAAAAGAAAATGAGGGAAGCCTACCTTTTCTTGATCTAAAAATTTGGAGATGCTCTAATCAGTTCAAATATGAAGTCTACCGTAAGCCTACTAATAATAACTCTTACGTGCATTTTTATTCTGACCATCATCCTTCGATTAAATCCTCTATTTTCTCTGCTATGTTTCTTCGAGCATTGAGAGTTGTCAGTCCTGAATTTTTAGATTCCGAGTTATGCAATATCATGAATATTGGTACTAAATTATGTTATCCTATTTCATTTTTAGATAACTGTCTTAAGAAAGCCAAGAATAGGTATTATAATAATGTAATTGTAAAGGAATTTCAGCGTAAAAATATCCTTAGCCTACCTTACCATGTTAATTTTCAATACCTTCCAACTGTACTTAAAGCAATTGGCATTAATGTAATCTTTAAGTATAATAATACTGTTAAATCACGCCTAATAAAGAATAGCCCTGATAATGTTGTTGGTTGTGTGTATTCGATCGGATGTACACAATGTAACTCAGTATATATAGGCCAAACCGGTAAAACGTTAGATATTAGGGTAAAACAGCATAAATATGCTTGTAGAACAGCTAGTACTTCCAATGCTTTATTTAACCATATGTATAGATGTAACCATAGCATCAAGTGGGATAGTTCTAAAGCGCTTGTTAAAAACAGAGATATAATAGAACGAAATATTCTAGAATGTGCATTTATTCATTTTAAAAACAATTTCAATAACAGCTCGGGGACTTATAAAATTGACGATATCATGTTAAAATTTCTTTTGCCTCTCATTAACCCTTGTTAAGTATGTGCTAATTGTTTTGTTTTTCCTGTACGTTGTATATATATATGGGCTTCTCGCCTTTTAACTTCATTCCCTGACGAGGTGTAGCTTTGAATACACGAAAGGCCTTGGAATCGTTTTTCTTTTTCCTTGTGGGTTTGCAGCATATATATATATATATATATATATATATATATATATATATGAATTGTATGTATGGGAACTCCAAGGGGTAACCTAACCTGGATGCTCAGGCCCACAAATATATATATATTAGTGATGTAGCGGATGTCATTTTTTTCACATCCGCGGATGCGGATGCGGATGTTTGATTTCAACATCCGCGGATGCGGATGCGGATGTCTACATTTTCGTTATTTTTTAGGATATTTCGAGATTTGTTGTGTTTAACGTATATAATAAGTTATTATATAGAGAGAGCTGTAGTTATAATGTAGTATAATTGATTAATTGTACAATAATTGCTGTACTTTTCCCTGAACATATAAAATAATAGCAAGCATCTAACTAATATAGAAATCAATTAGTGAATTCGTCTGCAAATAAATTCGTCATATTTTGTTGAGTTTCAGCCACAATTAAAAACCATAATTGTGTTACCCGACCTCTTTCCCCAACCTCCACCCTTATAGAAAGAGATCTTTAATTAGCTTGATAACTATTTATATTAAGTTTAAAGTTTTATTAGGCATATTTATAAATGAGTAATTAAAATAAAGTAAACTAAGATGTTCATCGTTTAATATTCAAACTTAATTATAGGAAGGTTATGCTTAAGGAACATTAATTTTTCTGCCTTTTCTGCTGCCAGTCTGTTTCTCTTTTCATCATATATTAATCCAGCACTGCTAAATAATCTCTCGCTTGGTACGCTTGTTGGAGGACGTGCTAAATGTTTCCTTGCAAGTTTACTCAAGTATGGATAGATATTCTGCGTATTTTTCCACCAACTAATAGGATTGTCACATGCAGCCAGGCGTTTTTCTTGGTGATAGCTCTCGATCATTTTTACTACATCTTTTGACATTCGCGTAGGTCTCGTCATCGCTGCTTGACTCAAGAAACTGAGAGAGAGATTCTGTGATAGATTTGCTTGTTGAAGGTGTTGGTTCTGCCACCGAAACTTTTATTCTTTTGGTGGGTGGCGAAGCGACAGATTCAAGAGATTGAAGCTCTTCAACTGCTTTGCCAAGTGATGATTTAACTCGTTCTAATGTACTAGGTGAAAATAACTTAGCTTTGTAACGTGGATCTAAGTAGGTTGCAAGAGAGTAACTTCATACAAGAACAGCCTCTCGTCTTGTCGCTTGCATCACTTTTGCGCACAATGAACCAGTTCTATTATTATAGTAGAATTTGATAATTTCCGCTTATTAATGACATTTTATCTCAACGGTCCACATCCGCACGACATCCGCAGTCCAAAGTGCGGATGCGGATGCGGATGCGAGAAAATGTGCGGATGTTCCGCGGATGCGGATGCGGATGTGACCTACATCACTAATATATATATATATATGTGTGTGTGTGTGTGTGTAAATGTGGTATCCTAACTTAATGCAGGTCAGACCCACAAAAGTATATGAAATGTGAATGTGGGTAGCCTAAACACATGAAGGAAAGAGAGGAGGAGAGAGAAAGAGAAGGTGTTCTGAGAGACATGTCTCGAAGCATTTTAAATTCTTCAGCATCACGGCCATCTGGCTTAGAAGGTAGCCAGTCGTATTTGACGTACACAGTTATTTACGTGCATATAAAGGCAAATTTCCAGCGCTTTATTTTAGGGTAACTTATTCATCTTTTTTCCTTTTACCCGCATTAAAGAAGAATTATTTAAGGCAAGTTTTTGTCTTAACATATTCAAATTTATCTTTAAATTATATTATAAAAAAATTATTAATTTAATTGTTAATCCAGATTTTAGTTTTAGTGGTAACATTTATTTTTTACCTTTCACCATGCATTAAAGATTCTAGGTTATTATTCGTTTTTTGACCCAGTCACACCCAGCTATAACAGCAATATATATTGAATAACCAATCAAAACTGAATAAGAAAATATATATATTATCTTGTGCAAATTTGTATAAAATGTGTTTTTTTATTAAAATATATTTCCTATTTTTGGTGTTTTTCAATATATATATATATATATATATCGACTAATTTGGTGAATATTTCTTATTTTTGGTGATTCTGGCTACTTCTGCGTAATTCAGTTTGTCCTGTTTTACAAATAAATCATTTTAGCAAGTGTTCGTCTGTTCAGTTCAATTTTTTTGTGACTAGAAGTATGACGTGTCAGTTATGCATATTAGATTTTGAAGACGTGATCCGCCATATTGCTCTCGATGAAGACAAGAGTTTAGACCTTTTTTTCAATCACGGAATAATTAAGACATCCGTGACCTGCCCTAAATGCAATAGTGCTTGTATTTTAAGAAAAGACCAGAAGGTCTTTAGGTGCCGTAAAAAAAATCCTAAAAATAAACGTGTCGTTTCAGTTTAAGGGCAGGCGAAATTTAGCGGACTACCCATGCAAGGTTGGCACATGTTATTACATTATCATTTGTATAATTTAGGTCTCGGGGGTACGGGGGCGGAGCCCCCGTAAAGATCACGCATCACAAATTGATTGTTCCTAATGTTTTGCGGACAGTTCAGTACGTGACACTGGTTAGGTCAACTGTACGCCCTTCATGATTGGTTAGGTTAAGTCATGATATTTTCATTTAAATTCGTTAGTTTAAACGAAAATGACGAGTGCAAACTTTTCTGGTTAATTTTGAGGTGTTTTGTACGAAACTGCCATCCGTTTCCTGTGCAAATGCGTAGTTTTCAAGATGTCGATATCTCGAAAACTACGCATTTGCACAGGAAACGGATGGCAGATTCGTGCAGAACACCTCAAAATTGACCAGAAAAGTTTGCTCTCATTATAAAAAGAGACTGGGTCAAAAAACGAATAATTACCAGATTCTATCATATCCCCAAAGGTGGGCAGGACCGAGTTCCAAAAGGACCGAACTCCAGGAACTCGGTCCTTTTTAAGGACCGTGAGCGGGAAAGTCGGTCCTTTTCTCAGTGAGGACCGAAATGAGGAGCGACGGTCCATTTTTAAGCAATTCCGGACGGTCCGGTCCGGACGATCTTTTTTAGTGATTTTAGTGTGTTTAGTGATTATTTGAAGTTCTAAAGAAGATGCTAGTCTTGAAATGCTAGTCTTCTTGAAGGGAAACTCAAGCATTTAACTTAATAACTTTTTTTCATCATTTATGTATTGTATTAATTATAATTTACGTTAATAAAATTAAAGATTTCCGGTGTCTTTAATTTCATTTTTCATTTTAATCAAATTTTTCACTTATATTATATATAAGGACCGAGGACCGAGTCGTTCCTAGGTCCTATCTTCAGAAAGGACCGGGACCGTCGGTCCAATTTGAGGCAAGGACCTGGACCGAGACCGTCGGTCCTTTTTGAGGCCCGGGTGCCCACCTTTGCATATCCCCAATTATTATTATTAATATTTGTCATATGGAGTATGGGGGACTAATAAACTTTTTCATTTTCAAATAAAAGCGATTTTTCCATATATATATATATTGTGAAAAATATATATAAGGCTATGGGTTGATTGCCTGATACCCTCATCCATTGGAAATTTCCAGCAGATTTGAGTGGAGAGTTACCGACAAAAGCCCTATGTTTTTTCGTTAGAGAGTTATGAATATGTAGGTCTTTAAAGGGCCTCTTTATATTTAATTGTTTATGGTAATTTTAGCGTCGGGATTTTAGATGCCTATATGTGAACGAAAAGAAATTGTCCCACCTTATTTTTTGCTGGGTCTTAGTTTGCTTCGATGTTGGGCGTCACGATCTTTTTCGGTGTAGGGCCGCCACGATGGAGCTACGCGATGAGTTAACTTGATGTAATTAATATAGGCAGTCACAATATAAACACTTGAAGGTATAGGCCTATCCTTTTTATAGTTATTAAGTTTATTATAAGAAATTCACTCAGAACTTTAGGGAAGACAAAAGCACATCTTCCCTGTTTAAAGCGTTCACTGTACAATAAACAGCTCCGAGAGCCGTTCCTCTTCGCGTTGTATTTTCATTATTTGTTTGGTCTACTTCTCTCTTGAAGACTAAACAATGAATTGGGTTTTCTTGTTGCTATGCGAGGCTCGATGTCTACATATCGGTTCTTTGTACGTATGGCAATTATTTCATTCCCAATAGGCTGTCGCCAATCCCAAGGCAATTTTGTATAGATATTTAATTCAATTAATTAATAATTTATATTTAATTATGAAATAAAGGTACCACATATGATACCATGTTGTGAGCGCGTATAGTTTTTCCATATACTTGGGGTGGGGGGGGCCGGAGAAAAATTTGTATGTTATAGATCAAATTTTTTGACAAACTGTGTTAAAATATGTAAAAATGGATTAAAAGAATGAAGTAGGAATTTAGGAAGAGAAAGGTTACTCAAGACCAATTTAAATATAAAAGTTCAAGAGGCCAACTTCTCAAGTTTAGTTAAAGTTATGTCAATCAGTTTGACTCCCTTTAGGTATAGGAAATTTATGGAATTAAAGTAAAGTTACTAAGCATTTTAACTTTGCTCAATTTGTGTAAGGTTTATAAGTCACCAGTCTTAATTTTTTTCTTGTAAAAGTTTTCTGGCTTTCAAAGCAGTCTTTCTCTGAGGCCTGTCTGGTTTAGTTTGAGTTACATCAGGTACATTGAGAGATTCCTCCTCAATAGTATCCTGATCCATCCTTTGGGGTAATGGTTCTAATTTAGCCCCACACCCCAAAGGATATAGTAATGTGATATCTCTGGTGGTTTCACCAGTTGCTGTTTTCAGTTTTACAACCCTGGTAATTTCGTCTTCACCAGTTTTGAGTTCCAAGACTTTTCCCATTGACCAATGTTGTCTTGGTGTCTTGTCATGTATCAACACAATGTCCCCAATTTTGACTGAATCATTCCAATTTTGTTTCGTTAATTGTTTATGTCTTTCTCTAAGACTTGTTAAGTATTCTTCTCTCGATTTTGTTATAAATTGAGTTTTGATTTGTGTCAAATGTTGGTATTTTGTGTCGAGTTCTTTGTGTCCTATTACCCAATCTGGATCCTCTGTACTGTTATGTTCATATTTTGGTAACATGTTTAGTTGTTTACTGTTTCTCCCTTAATTAGGTGGTTTGGTGTGAGAGGTTCTGGCTCATTAATACCGTCTCCCACATAAGTTAATGGTCTGTTGTTGACAACATTTTCAATTTCTGACAGAATAGTCATGAGTTCAAAAAGTTGTAGATGTTTGGTCCCAATAGTCTTTTTAAGGCAGTTCTTTACAGTCTGTATGTTTCTTCCCCAAATGGAACCATACCATGGTGTATTAACAGGAATGTACTTCCAGGTTATATTGTGTTTGATTAAATGAGTTTGTACTGTTTCACTGTCACAAATCTGATGAATAATTCTTTCACCAGATTTGAAGTATGTGACATTGTCTGACCATATAGTTTTGGGTACAGAATTGTGTGCACAAAATCGTCTGAAAGCAGCAATAAAAGCTTCTGCTCTCAGATCTTCTACTATGTCTAGACATATGGCACGTGTGGAAGCACAGGTGAAGAGTACAATGTACGCTTTGTATTCCTTTGAATCCATTTTATCTCCAAAACTCACATTTACCGCTCCAGTGTTGTCAATACCCGTGGTTTCAAATGGCCGAGTAAGTGTTACTCGTTCCACAGGTAGGTCTGGAGGGCTTGGGGTCTTAAAGGGTCGTGAATGGATACGTTTACAAGGAATGCATGTGTTTAAAATTTTCTTTGTTTCAGTTCTACCCTTTGGTAGCCAGTAAGTTTTTCTCAGCTCCGTCAGGGTTTGTGGGACCCCCATGTGGTGATTCTGTTTTGTGTGAATTTTGTTCATGTTCTGTGTTTTCTGTGTCAGTAGTAAGATGGTATTTAGTTATGTCACCCAGAGGTGCAATACCTGTGGGAGTTTGTATTGCTATTCCATCTCCAATTTTAATGATGCCTCTATGGACCAGATGAAGATAGTTAGCCCCCATGAGCATATGTATATCATCAACTACATCTGCATTAAGGGTTTTATCAGCTATCGTGTATTTGTTTTGAAGTTGTAGCAAAGCTTGTTTTAACCCAGCTATTTGTATTTTTTCTTGTTCTACTTTGTCCACAACAACAACCTTAAGGGTTTCAAATGTTCCATCAAGAGTTAAAGTTATATTTTCAGTTTTAAAACTGGCTTGTACTGGGTTTTTATTGATAAATGATGAAATAGAGAGATCTTCATTTCCTTGTTAGTTCTGAAGTCCCAATTTTTCTACCAGTTGTTTGGTTACAAATGTTTGTTGTGAGCAGGTATCTAAAAGACACCTAACCTGTACTATTTGTCCCTTTTGTTTTGGATTTCGAAGGTTGTGGTTGGTAAAAGAATTTTGAATTGTGGTTAATGCTAGATGAACTGATATGCCCATTCATAGCATTCTGAGTTTGTTTCTGTTTTTTGGTTCGATTTAGGTGTTTGTTCATAATGTTTGTAAGTTTTTCCAATGTCTGTGTGTGTATTACACATGGGGGTAACATGGTCAAAACTGTTGCAAAACTTACAATTGTATTTCAAATTTGATTTGCAGTTTGACTTATGGTGCCCTGATCCAGTGCATTTTTTGCATAAGTTTAGTTGTTCACAACATTTTTACCTTGCTGTAAAGTCTGTGTATTTGGGACAATTTGTAGAATTATGTTCACTGCTAAAACAAAATTTGCATGGTGTGAGATTATACTCAAAAGTAGTTACATTAAAGTTTTGCAGAGTAGGGTCTTTGAGTCTTTTTCTGTCACTTTAGTTTCTGCAAATTGAGTTTTGCGGTTGTGTTTTGATGTAACTGGTAAGTGTGGAAATCTTTTGTTAGGTTTTTGGTTTTCTACATTGTTGGTTTTTTCTTGTGCTGTGTTAAATTTTGGGAGTGTGTAACTTGATTTGTAAAGTGCAAGTACAGTTGGGAAATCTTCTCTTAGCTTATTAAGGCTAGGGTATATGTCAGTTGTCCTGATGAAATATCTCTGACTTTAGAAGGGTGCTTTTCAAAAACAACAGCTTGAATGATCCAAGCATGCGGGAGGTGCCCCCTCAGGGCATTGGTTTCTGCTCGTATGTAGGAGAATTACGACTTCTGATCAATCGAGGCCCATGGTGTAGTGGATAGCATATCTGACTGGCAATCGGAAGATCCCGGGTTCGATTCCCGGGTGGTTACCTCATTTTTCATTTGTTCGTTCTCCCTCCTCATCTTGTGCGGAACGTTCTTCTATACAAGCGTCGTTCTTTAAAATATATATATATATACAGTATATATAAAGTTATTATTCTGTATATATATATATATATATATATATATATATATCTATCGCTTACATCTCATCAGGGCCGTTTCTAGCCATTAGGGGGCCCTAAGCAGTATACCCATTTGAAGCCCCACCCTTCCATCCACCAACTCACGCCTTAGTACATCACCTCAGCACACACATACAAAAATGGCTGTGTTAATAAAAAACAATTGTGAAACAATTTTAATGAAACATTTATGTCCAAAACAACAAATATGTACTTTCAGAAAACAAACAGAAAAAATACTCATGAAATTCCTGAAAATTAGCTTATATATTATTTAGAATAAATGACACAGAACTATGTATAAAAAAATAATGCAATTATCAACCACCAAACAATTACTAACTCTACGATACAATTGTGTAATAGCTAACAGTTATACAGAACAGTTTGTATCTTCAAAAATTTTGCTTCCTAGATTTTTTCTGGGCGAAATCATCAATAACATCATCATATGAAATCTCCCTGCCAACGTCCTGGTTGATGCTTATGATGTCAAGGCCACTGAGGCGATCCTGCCCCATTGATGATCTGAGGTAGTTCTTGATTAGCTTCATCTTAGAGAAGCTCCTCTCGGTTGACGCTACTGTCACAGGTAGAGTGCAGGCAATTCTTAGTGCAACCCAGAGATTGGGGTATAGTTCCTCCAGTTGCTTCTGATGAATGAAGGAGAGAAGCTCCAATGCAGTCATGTTGTGTGAAGGTAAAGTCGGCAAGTTCTTAATTTCGAAGGCCAGTTCTCTTCCATCAATGTCAGAGTCAGCTCCAGAGCTCAATATCTTAGAGAGCTTTTCACACTTGCAGGACAAGTCTTCCTTGTTCATTGTGGTGAAGTTTAGGAGAACCCCAAATATGTCCCTCACATTATCTAATTTTGAATCTCTCATTTATTGACCCGATGGCACAATCCACCACCACATTGAAAAATTTGACTTCCAGCCTCTTTAAGGCTTCTGTAAATGGTTCCGTCAGGAGCTTCGTAAGCAAAGTGCTTTTTTGTGGATCTGAACCTCTTTTCCTTCAGCACAGCTTCCACATTCATTTCCTCACATATGTCCCTAGCTACGACTTGTGCTGCAACAAAACCTGTGTTTCTGTAGCTGGTGAGTGAGTCTTTTGTTTTTGTGAGGAGGTTGACTGCCACATCAAACTGCATTGTAGGAGACTGCAGAAGTTTGCTCACATGGTTAACTGCATGAAAAATGTCATACCATACTACTGTGCAAATCTGAAAGCGATAAGACCCTACCTCCTCTGCAAGTGCTTGTGCTTCAGTCCTGGCTATGGCATCCGTGGCATTGTTTCTGACTTCCAACAGGGCCTCTCTGATGTTGTGGCTGTGGTATCGCACAGCCTCAATGCTCTTAAGCCGGCTCTCCCACCTGGTTTCACTCCAAGACTTGAATGTTATGTTCACGTGCTTCTTTAGGATTGTCCATCTCTGTGTAGCTGCTGCAAAAAGGTTGTACAATTTTTGTACGTTGCCAAAGAAGCTGATGGCATCTGTGGAAGCTTTAGCTGCATCAGCCACTACAAGATTCAGAGTGTGAGCCCCACATGGAACATAGAGTGCACGACAGTTCTTCTCTAATAACGTTGCCTGAACACCTTTGTTCTTGCCCTTCATTTTTGCTCCGTTGTCATATGACTGTCCTCTGCAGTCATCAAAGTGAATATTCAGTTCATCTAGTCTCTTCAGAATCAAAACTGACAAACCCAGGCCTGTACTTTCTGAAGCCTCAAGAAAGCCCAAGAAGTATTATTTTATTTCTGGTACTTCACCCATTTTAACAGTTCTGATAATAATCGACATCTGTTCTTGGTGGCTTATGTCTGGAGTGCAGTCTAAAATGAGTGAGTAATATTTAGCTTGTTTTATTTCTGCAACAATGGCATCCAAGATCTTCCCACTAATGGACACAATGAGCTCATTTTGAATGATGTTTCCTAAGTAACTTGAATGACTATATTGGCCACTTTCGACTCTGCTGATGTGTTGTTTCATCACTGGATCAAATTTGGCAAGCAGCTCAACCTCCTTCAAGAAGTTGTCATCGTCTCGATTGTACAATGTAGAGGAAGACTCCCTGAAAGCAATGTTTCTCTCTGCCAGTGATTGGATTATATTTACAAGACGTGTGAGAACATCTCGCCAGCGTCTTCGCTCTACCTCCATTAATGACATTTCAGTTTGGTCAATGGTCCTCCCAGTTTTTAGCCGCAATTCCAGATCCTTCCATGTTGCCATGTTATCTGCATGTTCTGAACTATTTTCATGGCCTTTCAGAAGCGAACCAACGTTTATCCAGTCTGAAAGTCCATCCGTAATTAGTTTGTACGACTTCCTTGAAAACAACTTGCAGCAGAAGCAATAAAGAGCATCATTCCTTCTAGAGTACATCAGCCAGCTTCGCTTTATTTTTTCCCCATTAATTAATGTTCTGTACATGTAATAGTGATGAACGCTTCTACCGTCCTTTCTTTTAGGGAATGTGAAATCTGGACTGATTTGAAATGGTCCTCGAGACATCAGATCTGTCTTCAAGGCATCTGACGGGACAACTGGCCAGTCATACGGATCAAGCGGTGGAGCAGATCTTGGTTCTTGTTGCTCAGTAGAAATGCCTGTGTGTGGTGTTTGAAGCTGAACAGAAGATGGGCCACTTGTTGGTTCATCAAGCTCTACTTCTACTGGTGTTTGAGGTTGCATAGAGGATGGTCCTGCTGTTGGCTCATGATGATCATGAGGCTTTGCTGAGGATGGCTTTTCCAAATATTTCAGTAGTGCTCCTGAGAAGAACATAACATTACATATTGTCAATTTTTGCTAAAATACTCTTTCTTATCTTGTTTGATAATTGATCTGTGTGAACAGAATTTGAGGTGATGTGATCTAATAAATTTCACATTTCGAAATATTATAAATATTACAGAGACTAGCTTACTCTACACGATTCCTAAGCACATGCCTAGCTTGATGGTCTACCTAACCTAGTTGCCTGAACTGTAATCATAAGAATATACAAGTGGCACATCTCACCTGTGCTACTGGAAAGCTTCTCCTCCTCTATTTTCTTCTTTTTCCGTTTTTCAGCTCCTGATGGATAATGTCGTTTCATTTTCCAAGATGCACGAAGTCACATCTACTTAACCACAACTAATCTGATAAATAATAATAATAATAATAATAATAATAATAATAGAAAGTCGATATCAGCCTATGTCTTTATAAAGGATTTACATTTAATTTCCAATATTCTGAATAGTTTTTTATTTTCAGCACTAAGTTTCTTAATAATAAATAATTCTAGATAAGAATTTGCAGTATGCTAAGAATACTGTCTTTATTTTTTCTTCTGCTGACGCGTTTCGTTCATATACTTTGAACATCTTCGGAGCTTTATACATAATTTTAAAGTAAAATGGGTTATATATATATTTTTTGATTGTAAATTTTATACAATTTCAAATTAATTTAAGAATATTCGAAAGTTCATTAAATTTTATATTAATTTTCGGTTTTTTCATTTTAATGTAAAAGGCTTCGGCAATTTTTAGTTTTTGTACGTTATGTGATGAGTATAAGATTTGATAGTTTTGTGAGATATTTTCTAACTTTAATATTTTATGATCTACTCTGTAATGTTCGTTAATTTTACTTGGACGATATTTATGTTGGTATGCTCTCTCTTTAATGTGGTTTGTGGTGTAACCAATGTAAGTCGACGTACAGTCAACTACAGGACACGTAAATTGGTACACCACACGATGTTGCTTATCAGGATTTTTGCTACGTGTCGAAAATTGGCTTGATAACTTTTTGTTTTTATAGTATATGTTAACATTGATAGTTTTTCTTTATCCATTGGTTTTATGTGCCTCTTTAATATATTGTTTAGACATTTTTCTTCATGTTTTAGTCTTGTTGGGTTTCTTGTTTCGAAGTAAAATTTTATATCTGTATTTTTATTTTTATTTTCATCCTCCTCCTTATTTTTGTTATATAAATTTGTTAGAGTTCGGTTTATGATATTATCGATTAAAAATAGCAGAATATCACTGTTTATTAGATTTTGCTTTATTCTCTCAATTTCTTGATTAAATAGTTGCCAACTTGAGCATATAGTGAAAGCTCTGTGCACGAGTGTTTTAATTATTGATGGTTTATATTTTTCTGGTGAGTATGAATTATAATTTAAATACGTTCCTTTGTCTGTTGGTTTAACACGTACACCAGTCGTTAAACATCCATTTTGACCAATGAATATATTAATGTCGAGAAAAGAGAGTGTTTTATTCAAGGAAGGTTCAAATGTGAATTTTAATTTACTTAATTCATGAAGTCTTCGAATAAATAAAGGAATGTGGTTATTGTTTTTAAATAGTATCAAGGTATCGTCGACATATCTCATATACAGTTTTGGGTTGTAGAAGTTGTTTTCTTTCATTATTTTATTTTCTAAGTTTGACATATAAAAGTCTGCGAAAGTAGGTCCTAATGGTGTACCCATAGCAACACCATCTATCTGTATGTAGGTTTCATCACAAAATCTAAACGGAGTTTTTGTACAACACAAAATAAGTAATTGTTTCATGTCTTCTTTTTTTAATGTTGGTGCAATTAAATTTTGATTATTGTAAACATTGTCCAAAACTATTTCTATGGTTTTCATGACTGGTACATTTGTAAAAAGTGATTCCACGTCAAGAGAAACAAGTTGTTCAGCGTTGGCTATTTTTAGGTTAGCTAATTTAGCTAGTGTTTCGGTCGTAGAATTTACAATAAAATTTTTGTTAAGATACGGTCTTATTATCTTATTTAAAAACTGAGTGATATCATGTGTGACAGTTCCGCTCATTGAGATGACGGGGCGTAATGGTGGAGTAGAGTTTTTATGAATCTTAGGTAGTCCATAAAGATGACCATCATTATAACTTCCTGATCGTTTTAGTAATTTGGAGATGTTTACGTCATTTATTGAATTAGCAATTTTATTTATTTCATTTTTTGTTTTAAGTGTTGCGTTAATATTACATTTCGAAAATTTACTATTATTGCTGACAATATCTCTTAATTTATTATTATATTCATTCTTGTTCAATATAACAGTACTATTACCTTTATCGGATTTTTTTATTATGATTTCATCATTCTTTCTAAGAGATGATATCGCGTCATATTCATTTTTTGTTAATTTTCTATGATTATTATTTTCAATAAATGAGATTGAAAAGGTTTTTAATTTCGTTTTAAGTTCATCATCATTAATCACATTTATTTTACCATTATGTTCATTGTATTTAATTTTTTCATAAAATCTTTCGGTTTCAATTTGTTTTTCGATCTTTTTAAAAAAAGAAGACATGAAACAATTACTTATTTTGTGTTGTACAAAAACTCCGTTTAGATTTTGTGATGAAACCTACACACAGATAGATGGTGTTGCTATGGGCACACCATTAGGACCTACTTTCGCAGACTTTTATATGTCAAACTTAGAAAATAAAATAATGAAAGAAAACAACTTCTACAACCCAAAACTGTATATGAGATATGTCGACGATACCTTGATACTATTTAAAAACAATAACCACATTCCTTTATTTATTCGAAGACTTCATGAATTAAGTAAATTAAAATTCACATTTGAACCTTCCTTGAATAATACACTCTCTTTTCTCGACATTAATATATTCATTGGTCAAAATGGATGTTTAACGACTGGTGTACATGTTAAACCAACAGACAAAGGAACGTATTTAAATTATAATTCATACTCACCAGAAAAATATAAACTATCAGTAATTCAAACACTCGTGCACAGAGCTTTCAATATATGCTCAAGTTGGCAACTATTTAATCAAGAAATTGAGATAATAAAGCAAAATCTAATAAACAGTGATTTTCTGGGATCTTTTCCGTTTGACTGCCGCCATTGAAACATAAGAGGTGAGTGCCCCCAGCCTTCTTTACTTAGCCTTATAAGGCTAACTAACAAAAATATCACGACCTAACCTAACCAATCGTTAGGTCAACTGTACGACCTTGACGATTGGTTAGGTTAGGTCGTGATATTTTTGTTAGCCTTATAAAGCTAACTAAAGAAGGCTGGAGGCCCTGATCTTCAGGTGATCCCCTTATTTTTCTGAGTACACGATTAAAATTTAAAAATTAAGCATGGATCTTGAAAGTAATTAAAATTGTTTATAAGAAACAAAATTTGAAGGGGAAATTAAGAAAAGCTTTTTTATAAAGTAACTTATTTTGTATCATCAAGACATTTCGGTTAAAATACAAAATATAAAAAGTTTAATTATATCACTGGGCAACACGTATTTTATTGAATGATATCTGACACTTGATTCTAGGTAATTTGGGTGCGCTGAATACGAATTTCAACTCGGTTTGGCTCTATCAGGTCCTGATTCTTGTCGACAGCCTATGTGCCATTTTCCAGATTTTTCAAATAAGGACTAAAAAATTAAGTCGTGTTAAATTTTTTTTTCAAGTTTCATGAATACAAGCAGTTCAAACTACAGTAAAATTACATTATAACGATAGAAATGACTTAAAATAAAAAACAAACAGATATGAAGCTTTCACTGTGGCAAAAATTTTCTTTTGTAAGACTTTCTAGCGTATTTGCTTGTTGATGGCATGTCTCTTTTCAAGCACCAGCAGTAATCAGCCATCATGTGGGAATCCCAGCGGCCTTGGTACCGTTCCTCCATAATTTTTATATCTTGGTGGAATCTCTCCCCTTGTTCGTCACTTACATCACCTAAATTACTTGGAAATTGGTCAAGATGGCTATTCAAAAAATGCATTTTTATGCTCATATTGCAACCTAACTCTTTGTAGTCCCTTAAAAGTTTTTTTACGATTTCTTCGTAGTTATCTGCCCTATAATTGCCTAAAAAGTTTTCTATCAAGTCCACGAATGAGAACCAGCCATTTTTTTCGCGTTCATTCATGACATTAGGAAAATTGCTGTCTTTAATCATTGTTCTTATTTGTGGACCGTCGAAAATTCCCGCCTTGATTTTTTCATAACTTAAACTTGGAAATTTTGAAGTTATGTATTTGAAACACTCGCCGTTCGTATCTAAAGCTTTTACATATTGTTTAATGAGGCCTAGTTTTATATGCAGAGGAGGAATATGATTTTATCTCTGCTCACTAAAGGTGGATTAATTACGTTTTTTTCTCCGACAGTAAGTGATGTTCGTGCTGGCCAGATTTGTTTGAAATAATGTTCTTCCTTGGCTCTGCTGTCCCATAAGCAAAGGAAGCAGGGATATTTAGTATACCCTCCTTGTTGTCCTAGCAGAAAATTAACCATTTTTAAGTCAACACATATGATCCACTCGTGCTCCCTATATTTGATAAGATTTAAAACCTTTTCTATATGTTCATACTTTTCTTTTAATTTTGTTGAGTGCCCAATCGGTATCGAGCCGTATAGATTGCCATTATGCAACAACACACACTTAAGACTTCTTTTCGAACTGTCTAAAAACAAGCGCCAATCATTTGCATCGTAAGACTCAACCCCCATCTTCTTTAACAAACCAACTATGTCGCAGCAATATACTAAACTATCCTCTGTTCTAAAATATTTAACAAGTTCTTCTTCTCTTTTTCTGTAAAATGAAATGTATGTGTTTGAAGTAAGCAAGTTTTTCTCTTTAAGTCTTGAAGCTAAAATTTCCGCAGCCTTTTTTGGCAAATTTAGATCCCTTACAAGATCATTCAACTCGGCCTGGTTAAACTTTTGCGGATCGTTTTGACTTTCAAATACGCTGGGGTCAAAATCGGTGTCTGACTCCTCAAAGTACATAACAATATTTCAGGAACATCTTCAACTAATTCTTGAGTTGGCAGACCCTTAAATTTTGGAATGGGGATCTCATTTGAATGTAGCACAGGTTGTATCGCGGTGTCGAAATTTGGGTACTCGATACAATGTTTATTTTTCTTAGTGAAGCCCGAAGTCTTGACAAAGCAAAGGTAGCAATCGGTCTCGTGGTTAGTAGGCTCTCGCCACACCTGATATGGAAAAAAAATTGTAAAGCGTTAACAAAAGCGACGAGAGACTTGTTTTTATGAATTTTATCAAAAGTTATCACCCAAACATTTAACATTTCTATGTGTTTCAACCTTATGCAATATTTGAGATTCTTATAAACATTTTCTGTAAATTTTTGTTTATGTACCTAAGTTACAATTACATTTAGGTAAGTTACAGTGTACTAGTGATTAAATTACGTAGTTTTATGAAATCATAAACTTACCATCGAACTCCAAAAGGTATTTTTGAATCCGAACCCTTCGTCCAATGTCGCAGTCTTTCAATGCATATAGTGCAGGCTTTATGTGGAGCCCACGATTTATCTTGGTCCCCCAGTTTTATGCCAAAATAAGCTAAGTAAGCTCTTTTTACGAAGTCAGTTATATTTGCTCGTTGATGTGGAAGTGTAAAATTTCCACATATATAACAGAAGGAATCAGGGTTGTTTTTGCATTTGAACTTTCTAGTGCTTGATGACATATTGCTTGATTGTTCTGCCAATTTGTAAAGGTATTTAAAGCCCTTAATTCATATAAATTAAGAAAATCTGAAATATAAACACAAAAATTAGTTTAAATAGGTACTTATTATGAAATAGGTACTTACAATCTATGAAATTAAACTAGAAACACGGATGAGTAGGTACAATATAAATTACGTCTAATTAAATCAACTATATTAAATCACGATGACAAAATTACTCACTAAATCATATGCCAATTCAAAATTATGTTAATGCCCAAACTTAATTAACTAACTCAACTGACTGACTGACTGACTGACTGATTGAATTGACTGATTAACTCTGGAAACGAGTCGCTTTTATATATTTTAGTTGTCCCTCTAGAATACTCTACAGAGAACAGGAACGCTCGAGAAAATTTTAGAATTCTATGATATTTTTAGCTTAATTTACTAATATTAAAATGGGTTAAAAATGACAAAAAAAATATTTTTAGGGTGTTACATATAAAAATATACATAATACAACAATACCATAACAATAGGTACAAATACCTAGATAAAAACCTAGTTGCATAATGTGTAACTGCAAAAAGACTTAGCGAGTATTGAGAAAAAAACCTTTTTATGAATACGACGAAAGAGGAGGGGTGTTGAGCAAAATCAGGACCTGATAGAGCAAACCCGAGTAAAAATTCGTGCTCAGCGCACCCAAATTACCTAGAACTAACTGTCAAATCTAATTCAATAGACAAAAAGTTGAAATTTGTTCCCCAGTGTTATGTTTCAATGGCGGTAGTCAAACGGAAAAGATCCATTTTCTGCTATTTTTAATCGATAACAGAACTCTAACAAATTTATATAACAAAAATAAGGAGGAGGAGGAAAATAAAAATAAAAATACAGATATAAAATTTTACTTCGAAACAAGAAACCCAACAAGACTAAAACATGAAGAAAAATGTCTAAACAATATATTAAAGAGGCACATAAAACCAATGGATAAAGAAAAAACTATCAATGTTAACATATACTATAAAAACAAAAAGTTATCAAGCCAATTTTCGACACGTAGCAAAAACCCTGATAAGCAACATCATATGGTGTACCAATTTACGTGTCCTGTAGTTGACTGTACGTCGACTTACATTGGTTACACCACAAACCACATTAAAGAGAGAGCATACCAACATAAATATCGTCCAAGTAAAATTAACGAACATTACAGAGTAGATCATAAAATTTTAAATTTAAAAGATATCTCGCAAAACTTTCAAATCTTATACACATCACATAACGTACAAAAACTAAAAATTGCCGAAGCCTTTTACATTAAAATGAAAAAACTGAAAATTAATATAAAATTTAATGAACTTTCGAACATTCTTAAATTAATTTGAAATTGTATCAAATTTACAATTAAGAAATATATATATAACCCATTTTACTTTAAAATTATGTATAAAGCTCTGAAGATGTTCAAAGTATATGAACGAAACGCGTCAGCAGAAGAAAAAATGAAGACAGTATTCTTAGCATACTGCAAATTCTTATCTAGAATTATTATTAAGAAACTCAGTACTGAAAATAAAAAAATATTCACAATATTGGAAATTAAATGTAAATCCTTTATAATAATAATAATAATAATAACAATAATTGTTATAATTGTAATGTTAATCAAATACATTCAAATAATCAGATCATTTAGGTTTTAACCAACAAAATTCACATTATCTGAAAAAGATGAGAAAAGAATTAATAAACTTGAAAACATAACGAAAATAATCCTCGGTTTTAAAGTGTTACAAAATCTCTTAATAATTAGTAAATTAGTGAAATAATGTTTTACAATACTAGAAAAATTAAGCATTCTGGAAAGTATAAGCATATAGTAAGAATAAAGTTAAATAATATAGAAATAAGATCTCACAATAGTTATTTACACATAACGACCAAAACGTTTCGTTTGTCTCCGTTTTATCACATTTGTCTCATACAAAAACTTTAATTAATACGACAATAATAATAATAATAATAATAATAATAATATTAATAATAACTTCAGCTATATTCCTGCATCTCATCTCAACAAAATATTTGAAAGAATAGTTAGACAGAAAACCGATGACTTTTTGAAAACTCAAAAAAAATTCAATAATAACCAACGTGGGTTTCGGTCAGGCAGATCATGCCCATCACAACTAATGGAACACTACAACAACATTATTGATGCATTGGAAAGTAATGAAAACTATGATGTAATATACACAGACTTTGCCAAAGCGTTCGACAAGCGTGACCATGGAATCATAATACATAAACTGAAGTATTTGGGAATAACAGGAAAAGTAGAGAAATGGATATATAATTTCCTTAGTGAGCGGCGGCAAGTCGTTACAATACAAGGAGTATCTTCATCAGAATCAGAGGTCCTCAGCTCAGTACCACAAGGAGCAGTATTAGCTCCACTATTCTTCATAATCATGCTAACTGTCATAGATGAGGACGTTACCAGAGACAGCACAGTAACATCCTTTCCTGATGACACAGAGATCAGTAGAAAAATAAGAAACCCAGAAGATAGAGGATCTCTAAAAACAGACATGAACAGAATCTACAAGTGGAAGGAAGACAACAATATGAAGTTTAACACAGAAATTTCAGCTGTTACGGTATGGAAAAAGAGAAGACCTAAAATCCATGGAATATTATACCCAAAATGGACAGGAAATTCAGAAAAATTACAGAGCAAAAGATTTAGAGGTTGTAATGACTGATGATGCGAAATTTGAAACACAAAACAAGATAGCAGTAAACAGAGTAAAGAGAATACTTGGCAGATACTGAGAACCTTTAAACGAAGAGATAGGAATATAATGATTCCTCTACTGAAAACACTGATCATACCCAAATTGGAATACTGCTTGGTCCTAACATGCCCATATAAAAAAAAAGACATTAGACAGCTAGAAGGGATTCAGAGAAGCTTCACAGCCAAGATCAAGGGGTGCAACGAACTAAATTACTGGGAAAGGTTACGCGAACTAAACCTATATTCACTGGAAAGGAGCAGAGAGAGGTACCCATTATTTACACTTGGAAAATAATGGAGAAACTTGTCCCTAATCTTACTCTGAACCCTGTAACTCCCCAAACAACGATGGAAAGTAGAAAAGGAAGACTGTGACGTGTTCCCAAATTAAAGGCAAGAGGGGGAACCTCCTTAACCCTGAAAGAAAATAGTGTTGTTGTAAGAGGACTAAAACTGTTTAGTCAGCTGCCCAAAGACCTAAGGAACACGAATGGTGTTGCAGTGGAGATCTTCAAAAGAAGATTAGACGCCTGGCTCAGAACAATCCCCGATGAGCCGGGCGTACCTAGCTATGTGAGGTGGAGAGTACAAGAAACCAACTCACTACTTCACCAGGCCAACTCAGAGGAGGAGCGACAAGCTTGACCTTCGTGAAATGGGGAATCATCGCACGGAACCTTTGAAAGGTATATATATATATATATATATATATATATATATATATATATATATATATATATATGTGTGTGTGTGTGTGTGTGTGTGTGTGTGTGTGTGTGTGCGAAAATGAACCATATCCCATATTCCTATACTATCATATTCTTCATGTAATTCTTGTATTCATTTATATAGTTCTTGTATCCATTTTAAAATTCATGTGTCTATATGGTTCATGTGTTTATATAATCCTGTATATTCTTATATATTTAACTTTATATAATGCCTGTATTCATATGTATGTACGTGTGTGTATTCATTTTCACATAAGGACCAAAATCGCCCAACGCGAGTTTGGATAAAAATTTTGATTTGCTTTCTACTTTGCCAAATAATTGGTGACCTGTTTTTTTTTTTAAATCTCTCAATCATTTTTTTAGATTTCGCTTAATAAGGAATCCTGCTTAAGCTTTGCAATGTTCATATTTTGTATACATTCTCTTTCGTTATAAAAGATGAGATCATGTCTTGCCTAAGCATTTAAATTGTACATCTTAAACCTTAAAATTTTACTCATATGCATATTTTAGTGTAAAGATGCATAGTCCGATTTCCACTTTTAGTTAACTTGGCAGATCATGATAACATCATGTCTGAAAAGTCGCGGTTTCAGATAAAAATATGGTTTCATCTTCAAATATTTTGTTTACTCGTTCAAGCCTTACCACAGCTAAAAAAATTACTTTATTTTCGAATATTGTGCAAAAATAATGCAGCCTTTTTAGCATTTAATAATAATGATGTTAGCAGTTTTGGGGTATATAAACCCCAGTAAAAATCTTCCATTGTCATTCAGAAGCTAATTCAGAGGCTGAACACTACCTGTACATTTTAGCAGTAAATTACAGTAAAAGATAGTCTTTATCTTATCCTTCGAGCCTTGCTCTCTTCAGAAGAACTTAGTCATTAAATTTTCCGGATACGCTATAAGAAGAGTCCGGAATCTTCGGAGAATTTTAGTAAGTCTACCAGAGTCCTCCGAGCCACTATAGAAGAACTCGGAGAGTAATATAGAAGAAAACTATTACAAGTCACACATCCGTTGCTGCCATCTAACTAGAACCCCCGTCGACTTTGAACCAACCCAGGCCATAGACGGAGGGGTTAACAACTGGCGACCCTTTAACCAGGATCTTCACGACTGACAACTTCTGCATCCAGGATTCTTCCAGTCTTCCAGACCCTGGAACTAGAACCAACACCCAGTTGACCGGCGTGTCACGACTTCTAGTTCGTCACATCCACCCCTGAACTGGTGCGTCACGACTCCAAGTTCTCCACGCCTAGTTTTCATCCAAGAACAAGTGGCCAGCAAGACACGTCTTCAGGACACGTCTCTAAGGATTTCGCCGTAGGAATCTTGTTAAGTATAAAACTCTTTTTTAAATAATCTCTAAACATTTGAAAAGTCAGTATTATTAACAGTTAGTATTTAGTATTGAGGCAGAATTAATAAAAAACACAGTGAACATTTCAGACACCAGTGATACATTTTTTTTTATTGAAACAGTAATTGTTACAGAAGTTAATTGTCATAGAGTTATTGTCACAGAATTAAATATCACAGAGTTAATGTCACAGAGTTAAAATTCACAGAGTTATTGTCACAGAGTTATTTTCAGTTATTTTTACTATTCTAGTTAGTATAGTATAATTTTATTTAATGTACTAAGCATAGTACCAGGATAATCTTGTTTACATTTTTTTATTATTATTTTGTTTGCAATCTTTTCAAATTCTCCCCTTGTTAGGCAAATTATTGTGCATTTATTTAATGTGTATTTTTTAGATACAGTAGTTAGGAAACCTCTTAAGTGATCATTCCATAAATTAAGATCGGTCAAGCAGACCTAATTTGAACACATTATTAGTACCTTCACACATGAGCGATTCAGACGGTGCGCTTTCTGACATCGAAAATTTCCTTACACCCGTTCTTCCACCTACCCCGCGCCCTTCAAACATATTCCCAAACACACAACTTCAGATCCAGAACAAGCCAATATGTCTCAGTCTCAAACCCCCGCCCCAGCGTACATTAACTTAGGCAGACTAGTAAACCTTTCCCATACTGTTTTAATTTTTAAGGGAACCATAAATAATCACTTTGTTGAACCACGCGTAAGACCTTGGATTGAGTCTTTAGAGCAACATTTCTTACGCGAAAACATCACCGATGATGATATAAAAATTAGGGAAGCAAAAAGATTTATCGACCCTAAAGAAGGGAATGCTCATGACACAGTCACCTACGTCCCATCGATTAGCGAAGCTACAACATGGGACAATTTTCAACGAAACTTATTAGAATTTTTTAAAGAAATAACACTTGCACAACCCTTAGCCACGTTAGAAGCAGTGTTCCAAGCTAAATGGAAGAAAGAGGAACATGAAGATTTAAACAATTTTATTACACGAACACATAAACATGTAGGAGAAGCCCTCCGTGCCGCTGAAAATGCGTGTGGCATTACTTTCACTTCGAAACAAAGAAATCTAATAGTAGCAACAACCATTTACGAAAACCTACCCGGAGCACCTAAAAAAAAGTTTCAGGAGTTTTTAAATGTTGACAAACCTGTAAGTGTAGCCATAAACAAAACACGGGAACATTACCCCGATTTAGCAAACCAGAACTACCGAAAGGGTAGAGAAACCCCTGTACATTACATTCAGCAGCAGCAGCCACAACACCAACAGCAACAACAACAACCCTATAAATCGAGGCCAATGCAGGGAACACCACCCCAGAAACAAGCCCCCCCCCCAACCCAAAATACACGCCCTCCTCCACAGTGTTTTAACTGCGATAGCTTTGGGGACATGATAAGTCAGTGCAATTATCCCTCTTGTTGCTCCCCACTTTCGCGACCATGGTCATCGCCGTGGCGATCGCCAAAAGTGTGCTGATAACACTAGTCTGCGTCATTTTTGAGGTCAAGGTTTTTTTAGTTGTTCGTTTATAAGTTTTGCATGCTGAATTAAAAAATGTAAATCATTTTGCTTAATCAGGTCAGGTTTTTATGCTATCTCAATTTTAAAAATTAGATAATCGTTATGAAATGAGCAAGTTTATTTTTTAAAACAGACTTACATTTTAGCCAAGTGTTAGCCAAGCTCTATATAATAAACAGACACAACGTATTTCTAATTACGATTGTCATTACTGTTTTTCAGCATGAATAGAATGTGCAAGAATGACCCAAACAGGTTCTGCTACATCTGTGGTAAAGTCACTATGTCAGACGGGCAGTCAAACATCACACATTTTGTGAGGAAAAGCTATCACGCCTACTTTGGAGTTAAACTTGGTGACCAGGACAAAGCCTTTGCCCCTCACATATGCTGCAAAACGTGCGTTGAAAGTCTGCGGCGCTGGAGCCACAAGAAGGTAGAGTGTCTACCTTTTGGTGTCCCAATGGTGTGGAGGGAAGGAAGAGATCATACTACTGAATGTTATTTCTGTATGACAAACCTACAAGGTAAGTTAGTATGAATTTAGTATGAATTTCATTTATACTTACAAAAATATGTCTGACAATATATGAGATATGTCTTTATCTTATCTTTATCTGTCTTTATCTGTTTCCTTTTAGGCATAAATCGAAAAAACAAGCAACACGTAAAGTATCCAGACGTGCCATCTGCCATAAAGCCAGTGCCTCATGGACCAGAAATTCCAATTCCAACACCGCCCGACAACTTTGATTCGTCGTCCGACTCAGATAAGAAATGGATGACGATGACATATCTGGTACATACCAACCTACTGCCGAGACAAGTCAACCCAAACTCTTGAGCCAAGCTGAGCTGAACGATTTGACAAGAGATTTGTGCTTGTCCAAAGAATCTGCTCAGTTGCTAGGGTTACGTCTTCGCGAAAATCGTTTGTTAGCTCCAGAAACAACATTCTTCTGGTATCGCAGCCGCGAAGAAGAGTTTCGAGAATATTTCACGTTGGACGAAGAAGCTTCGCTGGTTTACTGTAACAACGTCAACGGCCTCATTGCAGCTATGGGTTTAGCGTATGATCCTACAGAATGGCGGCTCTTCATCGACTCCTCAAGCAGAAGCTTGAAAGCAGTACTACTCTACAATGGTAACAAGGTCGCGTCTGTTCCGGTGGGTCACCCGGTGCAGATGACTGAAAGTTATAGTAACATGGAGCTTTTGCTAACTGCTTTGAAGTACAAACATCACAATTGGATTATATGCGGAGACCTAAAGGTATGTTCGTGTCTACAAAAAAAATACAAATATGTATATATATATATATATATATATATATATATATATATATATATATATATATATATATATATATTTAGGCCCTGATATATATATATATATATATATATATATATAGGTTATAGCCCTAGTGCTGGGTCTACAAGGCGGCTACACCAAATACCCCTGTTTTCTCTGTCTGTGGGACAGCCGAGCAGACAAGTAACACTACGTACAACGCGACTGGCCAGCAAGACGTGGCCTGGAACCAGGTTCGTACAACGTCCTGTAACACGCTCTCGTGAATCCGCAGATGATTCTACTTCCGCCGCTGCACATCAAGCTCGGACTTATGAAGAATTTCGTCAGAGCACTCAACAAAGAAAGCCGAGCTTTCGCTTTCCTGAATCAGAAATTTCCACGCGTCAGTGAGGGCAAACTGAAAGCAGGTATTTTTGACGGCCCTCAGATCAGGGAGCTAATGAAAGATGCTCAATTCGACGAAAGTCTGGAGGACAATGAGATCAATGCCTGGCTCGCATTCAAGTCCATTGTCACGAATTTTCTGGGCAACCACCGAAGTCCAGAGTACGAACATGTTGTCGAGGAGCTCCTGCAGAGCTTCCAGGCTCTTGGTGCACGTATGTCCATAAAGATGCATTTTCTCAGCTCGCATTTAGACTACTTTCCGGACAACTGCGGTGATGTCAGCGAGGAGCAAGGAGAGCGCTTCCACCAGGATAGTCGAGTGATGAAAGAGAGGTACCAGGGCCGCTGGGATATGAACATGCTCGCTGACTACTGCTGGTGCCTCAAGAGAGACGTTCCAGCTGTGGAACACAGACGAAAGGCTTTGAGAAAGCCCTTTTGTCTACATTAACTGTACTCGTGTACCATTTTTTATATACTTTGTACATTTTCTGTCAATTTAAGTCCGTTTTAAAAAAATAAACTTGCCAATTTCATAACGATTATTTTCGAATTATCTATTTTTTTTAAATTGAGATAGCATAAAAACCTGACCTGATTGAGCAAAATGAGTTACATTTTTGAATTCAGCATGCAAAAATTATAAAAGAACAACTAAAAAAACCTTGACCTCAGGAAAAAAAATTTCAAACGCAGACCAGTGTTATAAAGCCCCTGCAGGGTATAGACCCCACTTTCAGAAACCAAACCACCCACGTTCCCAAAATGTATCCCAAAAGTCCTCCAATCCCCAGAAACCAGTCCATTCCCAGCCTCAGTCGAACCACCAATCCAATAGATTACGGCCCCATGATCAACCACACTCTTACCCCATGTACAAACCCCAGTACAACCAGCAAGGTCAGCTAGTTCGGTACGTAGAAGTACCCGTGGAGGAATCATTTTCCCCAGAGTACAGTTTTCAAGAACACCCTCCAGCGTATGGTAATCCCGTAGAATATGACCCAGGTCTCCCATAGAAGACCATTCGAGCCCTTTTTTAGACCCTACTTTGGAGGCAGCAGTTCAACCTCCTCCCTCCTAAATTACAGTAATGAACCCAGATACACACACAAACTCCCCATCAGGATAATAGGTGCAGACCTCCTAGATTTAATAATAAATTGTAGCACTGATAACAAAAATTTAACTGCTCTCCTAGATACAGGAGCACACGCGACGTTAATTAAAAAACAATGTGTAGGTGAATCACTAGAGAGTACGAATTACAAATATGAAATTAAGGCACCCTCCTGTCAACTCAGAGGAGTTACGGGCACACCCATGCCTACATACGGGGAAATTGAATTATATTTAGAAGTTGGAAACGCGGTATACCCCGCGAAATGTTGTATAGTGGACACAGTCGCCACCTTTCAGACAGACATCCTACTAGGTATGGTTTTTTTTAACCGGAATCAGTGGGAAATTTACCCAGCCGTAAAGTTAGTAAAATGTCGAAATAGAACACCCCATCTCCGTGAGAATGACAGACAGCTTAATGCTAATAGAATTAGTTCAGTTCAGATTTCCGAAAGAAATAGGAAACCCCCTCCACTTCATAGCAGTTCAAGTCAGTCGGTTGCATCCAGAGGGACAACCGCTCCAGAAATCAGACCCCCGAGTAATCAGTTCCAGTTGTTGAATCCAGTTGGATCAACACAGTCAGTTTTCAATCAGTCAGTTTCCAGTCAGCCAGTTTCCAGTCAGCCAGTTTCCAGTCAGCCAGTTTCCAGTCAGCCAGTTTCCAGTCAGCCAGTTTCAAGTCAGCCAGTTTCCAGTCAGCCAGTTTCAGTTCAGCCAGTTTCAGTTCAGCCAGTTTCCAGTCAGCCAGTTTCCAGTCAGCCAGTTTCCAGTCAGCCAGTTTCAGTTCAGCCAGCTTCAGTTCCACCGATAAGGCAAATTTTAGTCGCCGAACCAGAGTCAGATTCACAATTTTTCATATGCCCTACCGAGCATATAACAGTAGCACCTTATGAGAAGATTTGTTTCCTAGCAAAAGTAGTCGACAGTCAAGGAAAATTATTAGAGTCAGAGCATATTCTGATTACAGAGAAGAGTAATTTCAAAAGAGATGTTCTTATTGCCCAAGTCCTTAGTCAGAGTCAGAATTCAGCTATCCCTGTTGTTTGTTTAAACAAAGGAAAAAGCCCTATAGAACTAACTTCAAATCAGAAAATAGGAACTGTTTCCACAGTAGAAGTAGATTCAGATTTCCCCATCAGTATGATAAATCGTGTTTCCAGTTCCTTAGAGTTAAATCCTTCAGTATTAAAAGAAGAATATAAGAAATGTCTGGAGCACTCCCTTCAGTAGTCACCAGCTTTACAGGATCCCAAACTAATGGAATCACTTCTCGATTTCCTGATAAGAAATAGAGATGTGATTGCCCTAAAAGGAGATCCTCTGGGCCGAACTAATTTGGTCCCTTTTGAAATCAAGTTGGAACCCAATTCCAAACCCATTTTCATTCCTCCCTATCGGATTCCACATTCCCAATTAGTCACTATTGAGGAACACATCACGGACATGTTGGAGCAGGATGTCATTCAGCATTCAGCTAGTCCCTGGTCCGCTCTTATGATTCTCGTCTCCAAAAAAGGACGGAACATCTCGCCCTTGTATAAATTTTAGACGCCTGAACAACTTTACCATCCCAGACCTTTTCCCGATTCCAAACATGCAGGAAACAATTCTGAACGTAGGGAAAGCGAACTTTTTTTCATCCCTCGATTTAGCATCGGGTTATTGGCAAATGGAGGTCAGTCCCGAATCTCGGGCATTGACTACTTTCTCCACTAACCGAGGCCATTACGAATTCCAGGTTTTACCTTTCGGAGTCCGAAATGGGCCTGCTAATTTCTCTAGGTTGATGAATATAGTTCTTTCCGACCTACTAGGTGTCGAAGCTCTCGTTTATCTTGACGATATTATCGTTTACAGTTCGGACATAAAAACACACTTTCAACGCCTTCAGAATGTGCTATCACGTTTGAGAAAAGCACACCTTAAACTGAAGCTTGCAAAGTGCAGTTTTTTACAAGAATCCCTGGTATACCTAGGATTCCTACTCTCGTCCACAGGAATTAAACCTGATCCATCCAAACTCGAAGCTCTGAAAAGGTACCCTGTACCCAAAACCATCGACGACGCCCGTGCATTTATTGGTTTTGTCGGATTCTATCGGAACTTTATCCCCCAATTTTCAAATATTGCTAAACCCATTACTAATTTGTTCCAGAAAAATTCGAAATTTAACTGGGAATCCGATCACCAACATGCCAGTCAACTTCTCTCTGCACCTCAACGGAATTATTCCACTACGGACCGAGAGGCCCTAGCGGTATATTGGGCTTTGAAAAAATTCCGAAATATCGTCTATGGCTACGATGTAACCATCAAGACTGATCATAAGCCACTCACGTACCTCTTCAAGGACAAGCTACTTGAAGGACGATTGAGTAGATGGGCTCTGTTGATTCAGGACTTTGCGGCAAAAATCGTATACAAACCGAGAAAACTTCAAGTTATTCCAGACGGATTGTCGAGACTCAAGTCCGACGCCCAAGTGAATAAAATAGGAATTCTTCCTGTGTTCAACTACGAGTGTCTGCAATACTCCCAAAACAGGACCAACACACCAAAAACCTTCGGGCGCGCCTGGAACAAAAGGAACCATCGAAGGTAAAAGAACAGTACAACCTCAAAGATGGGCTCGTACATTTCAGGAACGAAGATGGAAACGACCTCGTGGAGATACCAAAGGATCTCGTCGATATAGCCATTGGACTTTGTCACGACTCACCTTTGTATGGCCATATGGGGCCGGATCGCACCATCAAGAGTCTTCTGGAGCGATACCATTTTCCCGAGATGAACAGAAAGGTACATGAATACATCGCCGAATGTCCGTCGTGTTTAAAACATAAGGGCAACGTACCATCCACAGCTCCGATGCATAAATATCCAGTATGCCAAAGGCCTTGGCAAAGAACTGGAATGGATATACTGGGACCATTTCCCAAAACATCAAAGGGAAATCAGTACATCATTGTGTTTACGAACCACTTCTCGCGTTACAGCGAAGTAGCCGCCATTCCAGACCAGACCTCGGAAACTGTGGCAAGAGCCCTAGTGGAACGCGTCATCCAAAATCATACCACTCCTTCCATTCTAATCTCGGATAACGCCCTTAGTTTCACTTTCAAACTGTTCGCGTCACTCTGTAACATGTGCAAAATTAAAAATACACACATTGTGGCATACCATCCGCAGGCAAACAGCTTAGTGGAAAGGCACAATCGAAAGATCTTAGAAGCCCTGCGCCACGTTGTCGATGCATCCTTCCGTACATGGGATGATTCCCTTCCCATCGTACAAACAGCCATCAACAATGGCTATAATGTGTCCATCGGGGACACTCCTCATTTCGTCCTCTATCACTACGACAAGCGTCTACCTTTTGATTTGCCCGACCAAACCGACCCAGCAGTTCTAACATCTTTCTAAATGGCAGAAGCAAATCAGCAACTAGCTGAACGATCTTTCAAGATTTTTTACATAATCCGCTATGCCCTCGACCAACGAAACCAACAGATGGAGCAAGAGCAACATAGGCGTCATCCCCGTCAACGGACTATAATCGTCGGTATGCGATGTTATCTGAAGAGCGTTAAACCGACAGATGCTCATCGCAAATTATACCCAAAATGGGATGGCCCATATAGGATTATGAAAAACCTCGGAAAAAATCGTTATGAAATCCTCGACCTTCGGGATCATTCCAAACTAAAGATCATTCACGCTGACAATTTGAAGATAGCTTCCGAACAACACCTTCCCAAAAAACAGCTGTCAGGCGTTCGAGCCGCCTATCCTTCGAAAGGTCAAGGTATTAATAAATCGAGCAGGGATAAAAAAAACCGAAGTAATACCACCAGTACTCGAGCCAATTTCTGAACAAGAGGAGGTCCCAGAACCAAGAGTCCCATCGGACCCAGACCCTGGAGGAACTCCTCCGAGAGGATCACTCAGTGGAACTCCACCATATCCTCCAACTCCACCATCTCCTCGGTCACCACCCTCACCGATTGATGATCGACGCACGGACCCTACATACCGCCCGCAAATGCATCAACCACGTGAACTAGAACCTTCACATAAGAAACGAACCCGCTCAGAATCCGAGTTTAACGGTCGACCCCCATTGCCACCAAAACGAGGCCGACCCCTTCGCCCACAAACACAAGTATCCACACAGCCTCCCCCAGCTCCGTATAACCTAAGGCCTAGAAATGAATAAAGTTGTCCCCCTTATAATTTTCCAAATTATTTACTCTTGTAGCCCTAGCAATAAATTTTTTACCGTTGTTATAGAAAAACTTGCAAATGGTAAATTTTTGAAAGGGCACGCAGACCTTTATATAAATTTGCAACCACCTGCTAGAATTAAAATCAATCTCCTTCAGATACAAACCCAATTAAAAACGTTTGAAAGTAAAGTCCAGAATTCTTTCCAAGGAAAAGATCAGATTAGTCGCGTTCTGTTAGAAAATACCCTCGAAAATATTCAAACTACAGCACGCGCCCTATCAGAAATATTAACCTTACCATGGATACAAATTGAAACTAAAAACTCGGAAAACTTTAACCAAAGAAGTAAAAGGGGACTGATAGATATAGGAGGGAAACTGTTCAAAGGATTATTCGGATTAGCAACCGAAGAAGATATTAAAAGAATCGAATTCAAATTGAATCTCTACGCGCGAAATCGACAGTATAATGGACACATGTTAGAACAAACTATTAGGTCACTACACGAAAACAATCGCTTCCTCCACTCCCTTTCGGACAGGTTCACATACCTTGAATCCATGTTAGCTCAATACAAAGAACACAAACGATATCTAGAATTAATAGAGATAATGAACCTACAAGTAACCCTAATCGATAAATACTTACAACGAATAACTACGATTCATTCCAAGGTTTTGCGTGCAACCCAGCTAGCCCATGGAAAAATCACTCTTTCCACCCTAATACCATGGGAAATACTTCAGTCCTTCACACCGCCCAGTCACAATTAAAATTATCACCCATATTCCCACTCAACCACACTAATTACCCCAATTTCTAGAATACACCTGGACTGTACATGGACCACGCCCCTACACATACCTCATAATTATACCATTTTTCGATGTCCTCACTTATGACGTATATAAATTTCACCCTTTCCCAACACCCTACCAAAAACTCTAATGTCTATCGATTGTATTTACCCACCGTACCACCTTACCTTTTCCTCACCAAAGATCTGTCAGCTATTCTATGATGTCAGATAGCGACGTCCGGCATTGCCGATT
The DNA here is from genome assembly GCA_023014485.1 of Bathynomus jamesi. Lineage (NCBI taxonomy): Eukaryota > Metazoa > Arthropoda > Malacostraca > Isopoda > Cirolanidae > Bathynomus > Bathynomus jamesi. The sequence goes on from JAJOZX010003914.1 coordinate 63,489, forward strand.
CCCGCAACCAAATAAACAACTCGTCTGCCCTCCACTCAAACCAGTTATTCTTCCACTACTAGGTCTTGCTTTATCGATTAATTCGTGACCGGCATGCCCCGTATGTTCATTTAAAAAATTTCATTCCCCTAAAACCATCCAACTACGAATTGGACCAGACATCTGGGTTTCTTCGCGAACAGGACTGCCGCTACTCTCGAGTGTCCATCAAATTATTCCCTCATCACAATCCCTATGGTTATTCGGCTACCAATTGGTTGCTCCTTGCGTTCAAAAGCCCTCCAAATATACAACCCGTACAAGGTTACCCTTAATAACTCATACCCATTCCCGTCGCAAATTAAATTTAAACCCGTCATAGAGATCTTAAATCTCTCCATAAAACCTGTAACCATCCTACCCGAACTACATGCCCCTGAATGGAATGATCAATTGAGCCGGTTTAAAATTTCGGATGATAACCAAAACAACCTCTTACAAATACTACAACCGTAACCATTTTCTCAACATCTGCCGTTAGTATCATTATTGTATGTGCTATTATCCTCGGTATATTTGTGGTGAAAAGATCATTCTGGGAACAAAAAAACCAAGTGACACGGAACATGAAACTATTTATGCACGACCAAGAGTGCGTACCCAGACCACGTGAACTAGACTTAACCACCCGACTTATGTTGTGTATATAAATCTGTATTATAAAACCATAGTTATCATCTAGTTAGCATTAGTTAGGATGTTACATTATTATATTAATATCATTCTAGAGGAGAGCCCTGTAAAAATGAACCATAAATAATTCCCATATTCCTATACTTCTATTCCATGTAATTCTTGTATTCATTTATATAGTTCTTGTATCCATTTTAAAAATTCATGTTTTATATGGTTCATGTATTTATATAATCCTGTATATTCTTATATATTTAACTTTATATAATGCCTATATCATATGTATGTACGTGTGTGTATTCATTTTTACATAAGGACCAAAATCGCCCAACGCGAGTTTGGATAAAATTTTGATTTGCTTTCTACTTTGCCAAATAATTGGTGACCTGTTGTTTTTTTAAAATCTCATAATCATTTTTTTAGATTTCGCTTAATAAGGAATCCTGCTTAAGCTTTGCAATGTTCATATTTTGTATACATCTCTTTCGTTATAAAAGATGAGATCATGTCTTGCCTAAGCATTAAAATTGTACATCTTAAACCTTAAAATTTTACTCATATGCATATTTTAGTGTAAAGATGCATAGTCCGATTTCCACTTTTAGTTAACTTGGCAGATCATGATAACATCAGATCTGAAAAGTCGCGGTTTAAGATAAAAATATGGTTTCGTCTTCAAATATTTTGTTTACTCGTTCAAGCCTTACCACAGCTAAAAATTACTTTATTTTCGAATATTGTGCAAAAATAATACAGCCTTTTAGCATTTAATAATAATAATGTTAGCAGTTTTTGGGTATATAAACCCATAAAAATCTTCCATTGTCATTCAGAAGCTAATTCAGAGGCTGAGCACTACCTGTACATTTTAGCAGTAAATTACAGTAAAAGATAGTTTTATCTTATCCTTCGAGCCTTGCTCTCTTCAGAAGAACTTAGTCATTAAACTTTCCGGATACGCTATAAGAAGTCCGGAACCTTCAGCATTTTAGTAAGTCTACCAGAGTCCTCCGAGCCACTATAGAAGAACTCGGAGAGTAATATAGAAGAAAACTACTTCAAGTCACACATCCGTTGCTTGCCACCTAACTAGAACCCCCGTCGACTTCGAACCACCCAGGGCCATAGACGGAGGGGTTAACATATATATATATATATATATATATATATATATAGTGTTCTACCAAGGTGACTGCTTACGATGTCCATTCACTTTCAGTAAATTATTATGTTAAAATGAATAGCCTAGCTCAGGCTAACATCTCCGATATAGACGAATACCAGTTTTAGGTTATGCAAATTGAACAATTCGGTCCGAAACAATTCCATGGGTACCCGTGATACCAAGCAACATCTTTTTACGCGTCAATTGACATAAAATGCTCTCTCTCTCTCTCTCTCTCTCTCTCTCTCTCTCTCTCTCTCTCTCTCTCTCTCTCTCTCACGGCTTGGTAAAAACTTAAGGACAGCCCACAAAAATTCGTTTAGAGCCCGCTCACTCAAACACGTTCAACCAATGAATGATCTACATTCTGAAAGTGTGGGGGTGGAAGTCTTTTCTTCAGCATGTCCCTATTCTAGGAGGGTCTTATCCATATCCTATAAAAAGAGTAGCAGCGACATATGTGAAACATTTTAGTGTTGAAGCATTTCAGCTGTTGCATACAAACTTATAACCAAGAATGCAGTTTGACGATCACCCTAACATCAAGTTGTAAGTAATTCTACTTCTTATATTCTCTGTTCTAAATACAAAGATGTAGTCTTATTCAATAGTGTTCTAAAGATATATTTGTATATTAAGACAAAATTTGTTTTTGCTTTAAAATTGGTTTACCGTGTTTCAGTTTTTGTTTGAAAGAACAGACAGGATTCCAAGTGAAATATATAGAGGTTAATTCTTCTGTTTTAACATTTGTGTAGAAGTGTGTTTTGTGATTACTGATTTTGTTGTTTTGTAATTATGTGCATTATTGTGGTTGTGCCCAATTTTATCATTTTATCGTTTTGTCTCAAGGGCCGATTCTTCCATACACAAATGCCTATCAGAATATGCTTCACCACCGGTATACCTCTACGGCGATGTAATGTGAGTACTGCTATTTATACCCATATACATTCAGAACGGGGATTTATGCATTTATTTCAGTTTTATATATATATATATATATATATATAACTGCAATGACCACGCAGTATATTAATGTATAGAAACGACGTAAGTATAGAGGAGTGTTCTGCACACGAGGAAGAGAAATAACGAACAAATGAAAAATGAGGTGACCGCCCGGGAATCGAACCCAGGATCTTCCGATTGCCGGTCAGATATGCCACCACTACACCACGGGCCTCGATCAGTCAGAAGTCGTAATTCTCCTACATAGGGCAGAAACCAATGCCTTGAGAGGGCACCCTCGCAAATCGTGAATATGTACATTTAACTGCAATGACCACGCAGTATATTAATGTATAGAAACGACGTAAGTATAGAGGAGTGTTCTGCAAACGAGGAAGAGAAATAACGAACAAATGAAAAATGAGGTGACCGCCAGGGAATCGAACCCAGGATCTTCCAATTGCCGGTCAGATATGCTACCACTACGCCACGGGCCTCGATCAGTCAGAAGTCGTAATTCTCCTACATAGGGCAGAAACCAATGCCTTGAGAGGGCACCCTCGCAAATCGTGAATATGTACATTTAACTGCAATGACCACTCCTTTATACTTACGTCGTTACTATACATTAATATACTGCGTGGTCATTGCAGTTAAATGTACATATTCACGATTTGCGAGGGTGCCCTCTCAAAGCATTGGTTTCTGCCCTATGTAGGAGAATTACGACTTCTGACTGATCGAGGCCCGTGGTGTAGTGGTAGCATATCTGACCGGCAATCGGAAGATCCTGGGTTCGATTCCCGGGCGGTCACCTCATTTTTCATTTGTTCGTTATTTCTCTTCCTCGTGTGCAGAACACTCCTCTATACTTACGTCGTTTCTATGTATATATATATAATATATATATATAAGCCATTCTCTAGGTATACGTTAATATTTTACAGAACTGAAGCGTGTGTTCATTTGATGGGACATTTGGACAATAACAGTGTATTTTCGAGTCAGTATCTGCAGGAATTGGCACCACAAGGCCCTGAACCCGAGACTGGCACTCGGCCGAGAAGCACAAATGATTCAAGCAGCATCGTCTCTAGCATGTAAGCAGCCTATTGTTTATGGGTACACATCATGTAACTAATTCCTCCTACATAAAAAGCTCTTTTGAAATGATTGTGGCGTTAGCTTTTGTTTTTTCTATTTTTATTTTAAAACCCTGACGAGATTTTATTTTAAAATAATTATCTCTCTTTATCCTGTTGAAATAATAATAATAATATAATAATAATAATAATAATAAAGCGTGGCTTGTTGTAATAATTTTCTTTTTCTTTTAGGGACGATCCGGTTGTGTTATACGAAGGTGCGCCCCGAAACACAGAAGTGTGTTAATCGAAGAAACAATGTAAGTTTTTCATTTTTCTTGTGTGTGTGTGTCGGGTAAGAATAAACCAGGTTTTTCAACATTTTATTAAATAATAAACAATGGTGATCATTTTAAGTACATTTTTAAATTAATACATAATTTTGTTTATTGTTTTCACCACATTTTTACGTAATATTGCCTTCAATGCCTCTTGCACATATACAAATGGGAGTGAAAATAATTTTGTTTAATTTATATATATATATATATATATATATATATATATATATATATATATATATGTTACGCCCAAACATCGAAGTCGCTCAGTGAGCGAAAAAAACAGCCACACACGTTGTGGATGCACCTAAGTGACCACACACCGATGTTAGATATTTTTTCGCTTCATGGCCGTTCTCAAACAACTGCAACGCGTTGTGGACGATTCGGATATGACCACAACGCGTTGTGGACGATTTGAAACGACCACACACCGATATCTTTCATCAAACTCTATATTAAAATGATATAAACACGACGTATATTTATCGACGTATTCACCGATTAAAAAGCAAAGTTAAGTAGATATGCTAGAAAAAAGATAGTCTTTTAAAAAATAATTATCGATAATTTTCCCGTAGGTTTCGAGTAATTTTAAGCAACTTTAGAATGAGACTAAATGTAAAAAATAACCAACTGGTTAGGTTAATTGAATGCCCGGTTAGGTCAACTGAGTGCCCGGTTAGGTCAACTGAGTGCCAGATTAGATTAACTGAATGCCAGGTTAGGTTAATTGTACGCCCTTGACGATTGGTTAGGTTAAGCCGTGATATTTTCGTTAGCATCCATATATTTTAAATAAGTTACAGAACATGATCCCCGTCCTTAAGCATTGCACAAATTATTATTATTAGGGATGCATTTTATAAATTTACACAGTATAATACTAAAAGCTATACCGTGCATATTGTTACAATTTAAAGTAATTAACTGATGAAGTTACAATTACATACACATAAAACTTCACACAACACATCGAGTGCCTACAAACGGGAACCGTTTTTTTATCACCCTACACACAAATTTATCACTACGTTCAGCGTTACACAGGTTGAATAAGTGCAGAAATTCTGTAAATCTCCCGCCACGAGCCATATGCATGAGAAAACACAAATAGTACATGCCACAGATATTGCTGTAATAACTCTGGACCTGTAAGGGTGACACACTATTTGCGGAATTTGCAGTTGCTCGAGAAATCTTACAATAATAGCATCATTCTATGGATGTCGGCCCAGTGAATTAAAGTAGTACATTCGCTCCCTATTTTTAAAATAAACGGCTATCCAATGGATCCCTTTACCATCGATAACGTCCGTATTGAAAATAAGTGCGCCACAGTCCCTCGTGGTTGGGAGTTTCAACGTTTCATTCTTCGCAAACACGTCGATAAATTTGGGACGCGTGAATCGATCACTCTTCATCACTCTTTGGAGTGCAACCGTGTCCATTTTTAAGTCTGTGACTACGGCCCTAAACCTGTCAACATCGATTAGTGCCAGGGCCGGATTAAGCATTGTTAGGGCCGGGGGCAATTAATATTTTCGGGCCGGTGTCACAAGAAAAACACTAGAAAAACGAAATTCTTTACCTGATACATCATACATGAGTGATGTGATCAGCTGACTGGGATCGATCAACAAAAAACGAAACAAAAACAAAGATGTGATTACAGAAAATGTATACTTTTTTCACATAAATGGGATATTAAACTATGTTTTGTAGAAGCGGGATCTAGAATTTTTTTTCTTCCTCACGGTCGACCAATTATTTCAACGGTAGATTATAGCGTTTACATAGTTTCTTGAGGTCGGTCAGCATCTTGGGGCCGGTCAGCATCTGGGGCCGGGGCAACTGCCCCCTTTGCCCCTATTATAATCCGCTACTGATTAGTGCTTGCGATTCGAAGTAAACTACTACGCTAATAGGTGCGACCAGAGGCTTGTCGAATTCTAACCTGACTGAGATGTTTTCGTTCTGCTGGGGGCTTGTGTGTATGTTTATACTCGTAGATAAATCTAGTAAGAGGTCAAATGGGTACATGGTGACCCTCTCAACGAAATCCTTCTGCGTTACGCCGATTCCTATTCCGTCACAAGTACCGTCACTGTATGCAAGGTTGCTATACGCTCTCGAGCAAAGTGGAAACTGTCATCCGTAGAATAATTCGTTTCCAATGTCCCACCTAAAGCCACCCCGTTGTCGTACAGGGTTATATTTTTAAGGCCGATTTTCGAATTTAAATGCGGTCTTTTGTATTTTCCATTCACAGAAGTGTGTTCCTGCATTCCAATTAATATCCTTTTAGGTAGAGCTCCAAGATCAACATTTTCTATCTCCTTCGATGATAAACCTGAGGGTACCCTATAAATCTTAAGCTGGACTCTATTAATTGGGTATTTTACTGTGGCGTGTAGTAGAATTTTTTCAATTTCTAGTTGCTTAGCAGAGCTTAATTTCCTTCGACACACGCGGAGAAATGTCTCCATAATATGAATTATCACACGCTTCGAGCCGTCTTCTTGGTCAGCACCCAGATTTAAGCAAATCTCAGGGCTCGTACGGGTGAGATTTATTTTCATATCGACTCCATTCACAAGCAGCTTCTCCTGGAATGTGAAATCTGTGTGGAGGCGTCCAAAGCATTCATATATCTTCTTTTTAGAATTTTTAAATTTGGCCTTTATACTACTTCCATCTTTAGCTTCATAATAACCTTCGGCTGTTAAAAAGGTATCCTTCGCTTCCTTTGAAAAGTTGAAGACATTTTACAGATAGGCTCGAAGGTGATAGTAGCCAGACCCTACCGAGACGTTGACCTGATTTAAATGCACGTCACACTGACTGAATATGGAGTGTAAAAAGTTTGTTTCTGGGTATACAACGTAATCGTTTTCGTTTACATGTGCACACAGCTTGGGTAAAAAAAGTAAGGGCCTGAGCTTGGGATCACGAACTCTAAGGGAGCACTCGGCGAGCTAATAGTGTTTAGCGGATTAACTGTAATAAAGTCACTATGCTCTATAGATATTTGTGTCGGGGGCATGTCAAAGAGGGCCAGCTCCGATTTACAACATTGTGAACTACACGGATGAATGAAACGTGCCATGACGCGTCAGAAATAGTGACACCTCTCGACAAGTAGCAATCAGTCTAGGATTCATGAGAGCAACGTCCTTAGCTTATATCAGTTAAAACAGTGGTCAACCATAGGTTTCATGTGCTTAGAACACTTCTTCTTTTCTGATGTCCTTTTACGTTTAACCCCCCAAGTTGGTAACCCCTTCTTCCTCCGTACAGTGCGCTTGTTCTTCCCGTCACCACGCATTTTTCTCTTTGCATCTTTGACAATTTCGTCCCGTGTACGCTTTAAGTGTTCTTTTTTAGACCTTCTTCTTCTTCTATCGTGTTAAGACCTGATTGTAACGCTTTCCTGCCGACATATCTGGCACCACTCTTCAGCAAGGGGACAGCCGTACGCAGTATGGTTGAAAAAATGGACCCAATCCCACTCCTGCGCTGGTATCTCACCCCTCGATAGACTGTCAACGGCCTTCGGGTCATTCTGTCACAGTGCGACGGAAGTGAAGCTTCACTGTTAAGTTCCCGTCACCGTATGGAAACTTTTCCCTCAATCGTTCTTATATATATTGAGATACTGTTTAGTAGGTTAGTTGTGACTTTGACATAATGAGGCTTGTCGTATGCAATACTCAAGCTTTTTCCTCTATGATTGGGAATGTGGGCTATGCGCAGCAGCCGTGCCTGGGTATCCCAACAAACTGATGTAAATATAGCACATTACCGGGGGAGGGTTTCCAGCGTTCAATTTCTCCAGTTTTAGTTGATACAATAAGCTGCACATGTCATACTGTGACTCGTGAAAAGTATCTCTTTGGAAGACTGCTCTATCTCTGCCCTCGGTTTTAATTTTGAACAGTGCTTTGTCTTTAATATTTCTGTTAGCCTTCGACTTTAGAGTCAAAGTATGTACTGGGGTATCTTTGTTTACGATTTCATATACTAAATCAGCCGTAAGATTTGAACTTTTGAGACTCCCATTTAAGTCTTTCACAATATCTTCAGCTGTATCATAATGACCAAGACCTAGCGTTACTTCTGTAGTGTAGTACTGTGCTTCCCCACTCCGGTAGGCGCGCATGGAATCGTCCGAGTTACTCCAGCCTTTTCACACTCATTACGGAGATCTTTTCCGTTTGGGGGCTAGCAGCGAATTTTAATGAAAATCGGTATACTAATGTAGTTTTGGTCACTGATTTAAAAAATAACTCGTTTGTTTTTCATTTCTCAAAAAAAAAAAATGTTATAGCACTTTAAATAATTAATGTGTTTTTAACGAAAACATCATGACTAAACCTAACCAATCGTCAAGGGCGTACAGTTGGCCTAACTGGGCATTCAATTGACCTAACCTGGCATTCAATTGACCTAACTGGGCATTAATTCTTGATTTTTTTCTGCTACTTTTACAGATCTGCCGGGATCCTTCAAAAAACATATTCTTCGTAAAGTTGCACTTTTTACCGTTTGACCGACGCTTTTGGCAACGAAAGAACTGGGTATTTTTATTAAAGGAACACACTTTCCCACACTTAGAGCACTTTTTCATAAACAGTAGCAGTTTGTAACTCTGGCTAAATTTAACACAATCCTCTGTAACTAGTTTAAACTAGTTAAAACGCATATTAATTATTTAAAGTGCTCTAACATGTTTGTTTTTCATTTCTCCAAAAAAAGAGTTATTTTTTAAATCAGTGACGAAAACTACATTAGTATACCGATTTTCACTAAAATTCGCTGCTAGCCCCGAAATGGAAAAGACCCCATCACGGTTTCTAAGAACCATAAAAACTGGTTCGTTTTTGTCAATACTTAAAAATTTGGTGGCCAATTGAAATTCGCATATTCCAACCTCATATGTGGGAGACTGTTCTTTAATACATGCTCGATATGTTGTGGTGATTTAGACTATTATGACGTTATTCATAGTTTTTACGGTAATGAAAAAGCTTTTGAGATAGTTAGAAATAATGTAATCAACACTGTTCGTTTGTGTCTAACGTGTGGTAATATCGCATACTTTCGATTAGATCTTCATCATTTCTTGACGACAGCTGCACGGTTATACCCACCAAAACATATAGGTTAGGTTAGGTTAGGTAAGTTTAGGTAAGGTTCTCACTATTATTTACTATTACACCTTTTTAACCCCATATTTTCCCTCATCTTCATTGCCCTGCCCACTACTGAAAGCTAATATTGTCATAAAAGTAATGAATGTAATGGATAAGGAGATATGTCATAGTGCAGGCAAAGTGTTCGTTTACGATAAAAATGAACATGATATTTGGATTTATCGCACCTTAATTAGCTAGAAACATATATTGTCTTCTTTGGGTATGATGTGTAGAAGTAAAGAATTACCAAGTAAAGAATTATCTGTAGTGATGATGTCTTGGCTTATACGAAAGTTTATAATAAAAGATCATAGCAAGCATCCATCATCGTTAAAACCATCTATACACGTATTGCAGACACTTTTAAATTTGTTAATAAACATTTTCTAGTTAAAGATAGAATGAGAGATTGTACAATTTTTTTTTCAAGGGAAGGCGAAAACATATCCAACCATTTCGAATTAATACACTTGCGAACTTCTCACGCAATCATAACCCATGTTATGTATTTATTTATTTACTTTTTGAGGTGACGTGTGTGTGTATATATATGTATATAGTCTAAAGTCACTAAAGGGAAAAATCACTAAAAGAAAGCTGAATGGCAACACGAAGGGATAAACAGAGCAACGCGGCTGTTCGTTTTTGGTTTTGGCTGGACTAGAGCATGGTTATTCATATCTGACTAAATTGTTGATGCTAAGTTTAATTTGGTGATGTTTCTAAGGTGACAAATGGGGTAGAAAGTTGTCAGTAAATAATAATAGTTAGGGGTAATGTCTATAGCTTCTAAATTAGTAAAGTTAGAGAGTTTAGGTAGACTGCTTTGTGGGACGCAGGAAATCTATGGTAGGCCCTAAAGAATATCTAATTCAACGCACCGGTAAGTGCCTTTGTTTGTTGTTTAGAAACCCAGTAACTTAGCGGGGTCACTAACCCCAAGCTATTACATTTGGCGACGAGGATGGGATTCAATTTGGCTCATTGGATTCAATTTGGCTCATTGGATTAAATTTGGTTCATTTGATTAAATTTGGTTCATTGGATTTAATTTGGCTCATTGGATTTAATTTGGCTTATTGGGTTCAAGTGGTTGGTTTGTGTGGGTAAGCTACCGTACTGTAGCTTAGGTCCCGCCGGCCTAACTCTAAAACTAATTCCTACTCAGCCCTAATTCTAATACTAATTCCTTCTCAGCCCTAACTCTAATACAATTCACTATTCAGCCCTAACTGGGGAGTAACTAGATCAAATTTAAACCAAATCTAACCTACTTTACGTTATTTGGCCTAAATCAGTTTTGTTCTAGCATGTCGGTGATTGGCCATATAAGCCCCTACGACGACTCTGGGGAAGACTTCGAAGCTTATGCCACTAGGGTGAGGTTGTTTTTAGAGGCAAATTCCATTCCTGATGCTAAGAAAGTACCTACCTTTTTAACTATAATAGGTCCTAAAACGTTTGGCTTAGTTATGGATCTAGTTGCTCCTAAAGCACCGGAAACTTGCACCTATAGTGAATTGGTACAGGCCCTAACCGATCACTACAAACCCCGAGTAGTTCTCGTCTATGAACGTTTCAAATTTTATTCGAGGCATCAGACGGTGAATGAAAGCATTGCAGAATTTGTTGCAGGAATAAAAGCCCATAGCCGTACTTGTAAATTTGGGGACAAATTAGACGAAATGCTAAGAGATAGGTTTGTAATGGGTCTCAAAGAGGAGTCTACCCAGAGAGCCCTATTAGCTATACAGGATCTAACTTTCAGTCAGGCTGTAGAAATAGCTGCGGCTAGAGAAGCAGCTGCTAAAGATGGTAGAGCTTTTGGCAGTCACAGTAGTAAACCCCAACACGTAAATAGATTTAAATATTCTAGGCCTGGCAGACCTAATGCCAGGCCACAAAATACGACTAAACCTACTAATTCAAACGCTAAACAGGAGGAAAAGCCTTCCAAGCCACGTACTGGGTGTGGAAAACACCATTGGAAGAAGGACTGCCCTTTTAAAGAAGCAGTTTGCCGAAACTGTAATAAAATAGGCCATATAGCTAAAGTTTGTTTTTCAAAGAAAACAAGGGGTGAAAATTCTAATTATAACATTTCTAGTGTAAATCCTCAAAAGGGAAATACTTCGAACATTGGAGTGGAGTACCTATTTTATGAGCAGCAAAGTGGGCACATAAGTACTTGGAATCGCGGACAGATAAGTTAGGAATCGCGGACAGATAAGTACTACTAATACTCTTTCTTTTACAGACCTTTCGTCGGTAGCTTAATTATATATTCATTTAGTATAAATTTGTGTTACAAGAATCTGTTTCTGCGTTTCAGGAACATTTTTGCGGGTTTGCGCAGGTGACGGCGCAATAAGCACGCGGTAGACCTACGTTGTAATTTATTAATTTCCAAGCACTCGTTTTTTTGTTTTTTAACTAATTAAGAGCATGGCACCCCCGTCAAGTACTTGCAGTCGCTGTGAAGGGAAATTTGCCTCTTACGCGTTTACTTTAGCTATTAATAATGAACAGTTAGTTTGCAGGTGGTGCTCAAGCATGGAAGTGCTGAGGAACGAGTTAGAACGTGAGAGGGAGGCCAGAGTTAGGCTTGAAGAAAGCGTGATGCTCCTGACGGTAAAATTAGAATCCCTTGAGACTCCAGTTACGACCCCTCCTGCCTCAGTTTCTACTAATAATATAAATAGTACTAATAGCCCTCTCTCTTCCCCTAGTTCCCAACCCTTCGTTCGAGTGCGTAATGGAGCCCCATTGAGAAAACCTAAGACTTGTCTACCAGTAATAACAAACAAACAAGTTTTCTGTTTTAGGTTTCGAAGATGCTGATGAACCGGAAATACGACTGGTTGGCGATTCCATTGCTCGGGGGCAGCTCGAGGAATTCTGTGGGAGAAATCCTCGTCGTAGGCGCCGTTACTGCTACCCTGGTGCAAGGGTAGAGGATATAACTAATAGTGTTGACCATTTTACAGACGGTACCGCCGAGGACACAACGTATGTTATTCATGTCGGTACTAATAACGTTTTAAATTCTAGATCGGAAGAACTGCTGGCTAGGTACAGGGACTTACTAGAGCGATTAAAGGAAAAAACTAATAAGATTGTTTTAACAGGTATACTTCCTCGAATTATCCAACGTAACGATTTCTACAGCAAGGCGACCTATGTTAACAATAACCTAAAGTCTCTTTGCCAACAGGAAGGAGTGCATTTTGTGAATTTTTGGAACAATTTCTACGGCAGGAGGGACTTGTTCCTCGGAGATGGACTTCATCTTAATGACGTTGGAGCTGCGCGTTCAGGAAGACTATTTCATAATACTGTATCTTCTTTTCAGGCTGCCGTAACTCGAACGGTCCCAGCGTAAATTCCACAAATTTCCCCTGCGCTCGCGAAGGTGTCGCAATTACAAACAATTTGAAGGTTCTATCCTTAAATGCTCGTAGCTTACGAAATAAAATAAACGAATTTTTTTCTTTAATTGCTTGTAAAGACTATGATTTAATTGCGATAAATGAATCGTGGCTTAGCACTGAAACATGTGACTTTGTAGGGGAGTATCAAATTAGAGGTTATAGACTTTTTGTTAAAAACAGAATAGGTAGGCGAGGAGGCGGTGTTATGTTGTATATCAAAGATAATATTGCGAACGTTATAGAAGTAAAGCACACAATTCCAGAACCAATAGATTCGACTATAGCAGAACTTAAATTGAACGATTTCAAACTTCTTGTTGCGGTTTTATATATAGGCCCCCTAATCAAACAGCTGATACAGACGAAGCGTTATATCGTGAACTAAAGAGAATAATAGGTAGTGAGCAGGCTTTAGTTATGGGTGACTTTAATTGCGCCAACGTGAATTACGATACAATGCAGAGAGACGCGGAAGGTAATCGTTTCGTTAATTTTCTCGAGGATAGCTTTCTTATTCAAAAGGTTGGGGAACCTACGAGGTTGGACAGTATTTTAGATTTAGTAATAACTACGGATGATAGGTTAATTACTGATCTTCAAGTAATAGAACCGTTAAGCAATAGCGATCACAATATGGTAGAGTTTGTCCTCTCAGTAAGTCACTCGAAACTAACTCGACTAAGCTAACTCAACTAAAATTCCTAACTTCCAGCACGCAGACTTTTGTAAATTTCGAAATAAATTGTCACACGTTAATTGGGAAAACGTAATGGGGAACTCCAACGCAAAACTAATGTGGGAATCGTTTGAAACAGTATTTAGGACTATAAATGAGGAATGTGTACCGTACAAAATTAAGCGTGCGGAAGTAAACAAGAAGCCCCTGTGGTTTACTTCTAGAATAGGAGACATTATAAAGAGTAGGGAGAGGGATTATAGGCTATATAAGTGCGATAAAGACAATTTGTGGTTACGAAACAACTACATATCTCTAAGGCGTGAAACGAAAAGTGTAATAAAAAAGTCCAAGCGCGAATTTGAAATCTCCATGGCTCATGATGGTAAAGAAAACCCCAAGCGATTCTTTCAATACGTCAACAATAGAAATCCAGTAAAAAGCGTTTTGGGGCCGTTGAAAAATGTTAACGGAGATCTAGTTTCTGAAAACAAGGAAATGGCTACCTTGCTAAACGAATTCTTTACGTCAGTTTTTACTATAGAAGATGTAACGAATATCCCTACGGTCATAGACATAATACCCTTTGATAATGGTAATATTTTGGATAATATTGTGGTTAATGAAGGGGAGGTAATGCGCTATATTGATAAAATGAAAACGCGTAAATCACCGGGCCCGATTCCATATATCCCATACAACTAAAAGAATTAAAAGATAGCATTTTTGTGCCGCTAACAAAGATTTTTAATGCGTCTATTTCGGAGGGGTGCGTACCAGATAATTTCAAGTTAGCAAACGTAACACATATCTTTAACAAAGGCGATAAAGGTGCGGCGGGAAATTATAGGCCAATCAGTTTAACGTCTGTTGTAGGTAAGCTACTGGAATCAATAATTAGGGATCGTATAGTCGAACACTTAGAATTGCATAACTTAGTTAGAAATACGCATCACGGTTTTAGGCGAAACAAATCTTGCTTAACTAATCTTTTAGAATTTTTTCAAAGCGTGGTTGACGTTTACGATAGTCATCGGGCGGTTGATGTAGTGTATTTAGATTTTCAAAAAGCGTTTGACACCGTACCGCACAAAAGACTCATTGAGAAAACTAAGGCTCATGGAATCAGGGGTGTAGTAATAAATTGGATAGAAGAGTGGTTGCGAGGTAGGAAACAGAGGGTGGTCGTTGATGGGGCGGAGTCGTGTTGGGCTAATGTAGCGAGTGGCGTTCCTCAGGGTTCTGTATTGGGCCCCTTGCTTTTTCTTATATATATATTTTATATTAACGATTTAGATGTCGGCCTAGTCAGTACAGTTTCAAAGTTTGCGGATAACACGAAGCTGGGTGGTAGGGCGATTAATGACGAAGATAGAGGTAAAATCCAGAATGATCTGAATAAAATCGTTGATTGGTCAGTCACATGGCAAATGAGATTTAACATCGATAATTAAGTGCAAAATTTACATATAGGTTCGCGTAACGGTAATTTTGCGTATAGTATGTCAGGGAAAGAGTTGATAAGCGTAGAGCAGGAAAAAGATTTAAGAGTTATAGTCACTGGTGATTTAAAAGTAGCGAAACAAAGTACAGCAGCGGTCAATAAAGCGAACAGTGTTAGGTTTTATAGCTCAGAATTTTGAGTACAAATCGCGCGATATTATAGTTCCTCTTTATAAATCATTAGTTAGACCCCATTTGGAGTACGCGATCCAATTTTGGAATCCGCATATGCGCAAAGATATAGACAAAATCGAAAGAGTTCAAAGACGAGCAACTAAGATGATTCCGTTGCTTAGGTCAAAGTCGTACGAGGATAGGCTTAAAGAGTTAAAATTGACTACACTCGAGACTAGGAGGCTAAGGGGTGATCTAATCCAGGTTTTCAAAATTATGAATGGGTTCGATAACGTAGACAGAGATAGCTTTTTCGAAATATCTCAATATAATAGGACTAGAAATAACGGGTGTAAGTTGACAAGTAGAAGGTTCGAAACAGCAGTTGCCAAAACTTTTTTACGCATAGAATAGTAAATAGCTGGAATAGTTTGCCGGTAGAAGTAATTAGTAGCACGTCTATAAACATGTTTAAAAATCGATTAGACGCATATGTTGATAGATTGGGTATAGTTTAAGGTAGTAAAATTAAGGCTTGGATAAGATAGATTTTGATTCTCTTTTCATTAAAGATCACAATAACCAGACTAGAGGTCATAGTATGAAATTATTTAAGCCAAGATGTAGAACAAATTTAAGAAAACATAGTTTTACAAGTGTTGTGGGATATAGGGAGGCAGCATCTTGGTTAGGCCGTTAGGGGATACTCTCTGTCCTTACACACCCCATTTAAAGAGATTCCTCTGCCGAGCGGTGCCCCCATAGTACTGTGAGGTATTGAAAAACTCATGATCTTCACTTGCCCCACAAACACCTTTAAATGGGAGACCCAAAATGGGTGCACACACATTTCTACATTACTGTACAGTCTTTACAGCCACACCTACACTTTTCCTCCTAAGTATATATATATTGTAATGTATAAGGTTGTAAATTGTGACTTGGTCCGCAATTTATATGGACCGTGACTTATTTTTGGTTGGCAAGGTACTGGTATTGATGGATACCATAATGAAATTGACTGGATTCTTTGGATCTGTTATATTTGCATTGTAGTAAATAGATATAGAGTGTAACATATTTGTGGATAGCAGTTTATTATGACTTGATCCTCTGGATCCAGAGATTCTATCTTTAGCTTTAAATTGATAATAATTAGTTTTAAATTGATAATTATTTAGTTTTGTAAAAATTGATCGTTGCCAATGTACAGGCAGTTTTTACATAGTGGAGCCACCTCGATGGGCCGAAGTGGCCCTAGTGTGCCACTATAAAAATTTCTTATGTTCTTATGTTCTTGTGGTTCGGAACCCATGTAAAATTGTAGGTCCCCTCCGCCACCACGGAGGACATGCACAATACACAATTACGAACACAGTTAGGTAGACCAGCCATGAGTGGATCCTAGGGTCTTTTTGGTCTGAAACATTATAACATTATAACAATACAGGCCCATATATTGTAGAGGTAGGCCTAATGGAATTACAGTTCCTCTAGAACTAGATACAGGTGCTGACCGAACTGTCATGTCCAAAACAGTTTTTGACAAAACTTTCAAAAATACACGTAAACTACATGCGTCTAAAACAATATTAAAAAATATGGGGACATACAAATACTTATTTGTGGAGAAGCATCCATCACAGTTACACTCAACAAGAAAACTTTGTCTCATCCCTTAACTCTTTTAGTGGTGGATGAGCAAGGGCCTACTCTACTAGGCCGTGATTGGAGTGATGCTTTGAAAATGCCGATTGACAAAATTTTGCCAAAGGGTCAGGCAGATGTGCATACACTCTCATATCCGTCTGACATAGACTCATTGTTAAGGGAGTTTTCTTCTGTTTTTGAGCCTGAAGTAGGCAACCTAAAAGGTCATCAGGTCTGTATAGAAGTAGATCCTAATGTAACTCCGAAATTTTGTAAAGCTCGTTCAATTGCGCATGCACTGCGGGAGAAGGTAGATTTAGAAATTGACAGGCTGCTCAAAGATAAACTTATCGAACCAGTCACACACACTAAGTGGGCTGCCCCAGTAGTTCCTGTACTAAAACCTGACAAGTCCGTGTGGTTATGTGGGGATTACCGTTTAACAGCAAATAGAGCAGTCCTTCTAGATTGCTACCCTATACTCAAGCCTGATGAATTATTTAGCTCTTGCTGAGGGTAAATATTTCACAAAACTAGATATGTCCCAAGCCTATGCTCAACTAAGTTTAGATGAAAATTCTAAAGAACTAACTATCATAAATACACACCGAGGCCTATATAAGTACAATAGGCTATGCTATGGAATAGCATCGGCTCCGGGTATTTTTCAGAGGACAATGGATCAAGTTCTAGGTCACATTCCGGGGTACTTTGGTTTCTAGATGATGTCCTCATTTCAGGTTCGTCTAAAAAAAAGAACACCTAACTAGATTAACCACAATTCTAAAAAGACTCCAGGATGCCGGACTTAAGCTAAAGAAAGAAAAGTGTTCGTGGGTCACTAATGAGGTTTCATATTTAAGGTTCCGCATAGATGCCTCAGGCATTCATCCAATGGTGGATAAACTAGAAGCAATAAAAAATGCACCACCTCCACAAAACATCACACAGTTACAAGTTTATTTAGGTCTCCTAAACTTTTATAAGAAATTTTTGCCTAATGCATCGACTTTCCTTGAACCCCTAAATAAGCTATTACGATCTGGGGAACAGTGGAGATGGGAGAAAACCTAAAAGGAAGCATTTGAGGCTTCCAAGGACGTACTACTAAAGTTCACTCTCCTAGTGCATTATGATCCTAAACTTCCTCTCATAGTTTCAGCAGATAGCAGTTCTTATGGAATTGGGGCAGTGTTATCTCACCACACTGGTGTAGATAGGCCTATCTGTTTTGCTTCTAGAACACTAATTGAGACTGAAATAGTCAGGGGGCTTAATCATATAATTGTTCAAATCATTCCAAAAGTGCCATTTTTGGACCACAGGTAGCTATGACCATACTAATTTGAATGTTTGCGGGAGCCAAGCTGGGCTCCCACTGTGGCTCCATATTGGCCAAATCAAAATGGCCGCTGTCCCAAATGACATCCACTTGATACCAATACTAGTACAGGTTACATAGTTAACTTGATAAAAATAAGAGTCAGCATCAACATCTTTCGCTATTAAACTTTAGTATATACGCAAGTACAATCTTCTTTATTCCTTTTACTCACAGTACTGCATCTCATGATAATGTCTCTCCAATAGATGGCTGTTCACTGATTAATAGTCGTCATTGTTCAGGCAGCCACCCTCACACTTGCAGAGTGTCGTACATCGAATTTCAGCACTACTGCATTTGCAATTCCCTCTGCAGGCTTTAGTGCATCCGCAATGGAGAAGAGCACAGCCTTACTGGCATCAGCGAGAGTTGTCCAGAAAGGGAGCCATTGGTTGCTGCGCTTGTCATATTCCCATCCCCATTTATCAAAAGCAGGAGTGTCTGATGGCATGTGGTTGACTGCTTCCACACAAAACTTGCCTGCAACAATGACCTCTTGATATGCTGGAAGAGGGCAGCTTGGGTAGGTGGTATGCTGTCCAATGATCGACTGCCACTAAAGAAAACAGATGGTGCCTGGCTACGTTTACAGATGCTTGTCCACATGTTTACTGTACATGAGCACAACAACCTCTCAATGTGTGTCATTTCAGGAGATACTAGACTGAAGGACTCGGGGTCTTCAGTCAATTCCCAAGTTCTCTTTGGATAGGTGATTGGTCACAGTAATGCATGTTCCATGAAAATCACCACGTGACAAATTTCCCGTTTTGTTGCTGTCCAGATTGTCTACATCATGTGTAGTGAAAACTGAAAGTCTTGTATTTGTGGGTAGAACAATACCGTCTTCAGTGTGTCTCTTGCAAACAGCAAGAGCTACCTGTGTTTTGACTTCCATCACACGGTCATATGAGACAGAGAGCCCAAGGTGATGGGCATTCTCTATCTGGTGCTTGAATCTGGCATCTCCATGCAGTTTAATACCATGGTAAAGTGGGAATTGCGTTTCACGATCCCTATTGTGACGGATTTGGGTGCTGTCTGATGAAGATGCATATTTTACTGTGTTGAATATCAGCAGTTGGCACAGTGTGCACGCAATCTTCGCCCTTGTGCCCAGTTCAGCATCACTGTTGGATTGCTCTCTACTATGTTTATCGATATTACCTTTAGGACCCTGGAGGACAACATTGATGAAACCTAACAGTGTTTCTTCTATGGGGGACGTCAGGCATTGTGGAGAGAATGAACCATTAAATGGCTCTTGTTTCTGAAGGATTCGCTTTCATAATGCCATAGCAGCACGTATCAATAACACAGCTTCATCTTGATTGATTTGTGAGGAATGATAGCTTTGTTCTAGCACAGCACCCACTTTTGCCTTGTGGCTAATGAATACATCTCTCCCCTGTGCATAGGAAGCCCACTCAGGAAGATGCTCAAGCAGATGGTCTTTCAATCTTGTTGCATGAGGTTCTCTACCAGAACAGGGATGTCCTAGATCTGACATCATTTTCTTGTACATTTCCCGTAAGTCAGACAACTTGTGGACCTCAGACTGAGAGTCATCCACAAATGCCACTAACTGTGCTATGACCATGGGATCAAATGGGGGAGGCTTGGGTTCACTTGAAGATCGACGTTCAACTGCACGAGCTCCATCACGAAGCCGCCAATAGCATTGTACATGATAACATGCATCCATTGCATGTGCATCAGAACCTGCAGTCAAGCGCCCATATAAATGCCAGTTGTTAGTTGTTTTTGCCCAATTCTTCAGATTTTGATCAATGTTGTCACTTAAGGCTCTATGAAGATCATACTGATCCTCACCCAGACATATGATGCAGAATAATGTTTCTGGAGGTGATCCGTAACTTGATCTGAGTTTCTTCGGACTTATCCCAGCTGCACATTCATCTTGCGTGGCCACTTTTCCTCGTGCCCGCTTTACCCTGTAACTGTTGCATGCACTCCTACAACTTTTATGATACACTGCAGCATGTGATTGGAGGGTTGCTGCAATTCCTGAGCCATCATCGAGCTCACTAACCTTGATACCAGATGGAACAGCATTGAGCTGCACAAAATCATTCAGATCTCTTTCAAGAGATGAATATCCCTGTTCTTTTGGCTGTTGTAATGCCTCGTCTTTGCTGGACTGACATAGGCAACACAGTGTCCAATTAATTCCAGTTATGTTAGTAGATATGTTGAGGTATTAATGTTCTACTACACACTACTAACTACACACTAACGAGATCTTCATATCTGCAGGCCTGAAGAGACTAGAATGTGAAGAAGACCACCACCGCATAGACTTGCTTCAGAGGAATACAGGTATGCCAACACCTGCAAAAATAATAAAAAATAGATTAATAGTGGACAAAATGTCAGTAGAAATCCAGTGTAAAAGTTAATATAGCTGTTACAACCACAAATCTAAGTGCAATAATTATGTATCATGATTCAATTGACATAAAATGTACATTTCTTATAAAATAATATCAAATGTGGATATATACGACCTGACGTATATCTTGAATTAAAAAACAAATATCAGAACTGGATTCTCTATACTCAAAAACATACAAAAAGTGAATGTGTACCTATACCTACAGAATGGGTTCACTTGGTGGAGTTTTTGGAATCCACTCCAGTATCTGCGGTACAAATAGAGCAGTGGACAAAATCAGACCCTATTCTGTCTAGGGTCATCCATTACTGCTCAGTTGGTTGGCCTACTAAGGTTGAGAATGAATTACAGCCTTTTGATCAACGTCAGTCTGGACTCTCGATCCAAAATGGCTGTCTCTTATGGGGCCACAGAGTGATAATTCCGAATGAAGGCAGGTCGAATTTAGTGAAGGAACTTCACGCTGAACACATGGGTGCAACAAAAATGAAAGAGCTGGCGAGAGTTTATTTCTGGTGGCTCGGTTTAGATGGAGAACTCGAATTAATTATTGGTTCGTTCCTGTCAAAGCTGCCTAGAGAACAGAGCTCTCCCAAGGAAAAGTCCACTTCATCCTTGGGAATGGCCTACTATACCTTGGCATAGGATCCATGTTGACTATGCAGGTCCTATAAATAATATCTATTTCCTAGTCATTGTGGACGCCTACTCTAAGTGGATGGAAATTTTTCCAACCACTTCCACGACTTCGGGGATTACTATTCGCTTACTCCGTTCGTGTTTCGCTCGATGGGGTTTACCCGTAGTCCTGGTTTCCGACAATGGTACTTGTTTTACCAGTGAGGAATTTCGTTCTTTTGTCCACCTAAATGGCATTAGACATGTCCGGTCTAGTGTTTTTCACCCGTCTACTAACGGTCTCGCGGAAAACATGGTCCGTACTTTCAAGTCGGCCTTGCGTCATTCTCGTGGGGAGGAAATGCAAGTGGTGTTGGATAAATTTTTGTTTAAATATCGACTAACACCTCACACAACGACGGGGGTGTCTCCTTCTAAACTTATGATTGGCTGGGGAATTCGTTCAGTTTTCGATTTGTTACGTCCAAACGAAACGTTACAACGACGAGTTTTACGCCATCAGGAAAAACAGAAGTTGTACCACGACACTAAAAAAGGGAGAGTTATAGAAGCGCAACCTAATGATCCAGTTATGATTCGCAACTATGGGGCTGGACCAAAATGGGTTCCTGCAACTGTGCAGGAGAGAACGGGCCCTGTTTCCTTCAAGTGCCAACTAGAAGATGGTCGTCCTATTAAACGCCATCAGGACCAGATATGGGAACGTGAATTGCAGAATGACCGGAGTCTTCCGGAAGAGAGAACCGATCCTCTGGAAAATGGTTCAATTCGCCCGCCTATGCATGTTGCACCTATTCCTACTACATCAACCCCGCTCCGCAGGTCGTCTAGGGTCTCTCACCCCCTGACAGACTAAACTAACTTGTAGGGGAGGAGTGAGGTGACGTGTGTGTGTGTATATATATATATATAGTCTAAAGTCACTAAAGGGAAAAATCACTAAAAGAAAGCTGAATGGCAACACGAAGGGATAAACAGAGCAACGCGGCTGTTCGTTTTGGTTTTGGCTGGACTAGAGCATGGTTATTCATATCTGACTAAATCGTTGGTGCTAAGTTTAATTTGGTGATGTTTCTAAGGTGACAAATGGGGTAGAAAGTTGTCAGTAAATAATAATAGTTAGGGGTGATGTCTATAGCTTCTAAATTAGTAAAGTTAGAGAGTTTAGGTAGACTGCTTTGTGGGACACAGGAAATCTATGGTAGGCCCTAAAGAATATCTAATTCAACGCACCGGTAAGTGCCTTTGTTTGTTGTTTAGAAACCTAGTAACTTAGCGGGCTCACTAACCCCAAGCTATTACACTTTTAAACATATATGAGCATTTATTTACTTTATTATATATATTTTCCAGGACACGTGATAATAATTATGTGGTTGCCTGTTATTGTACAACAATTAATAAATTTTTAAAATAATGTTTTCCATGTGCTGTTTTCTATGTACGAGTATTTAAAGAAAATTATTCTTTTGAACGGTAACAAACAAACACTTTATTTCAGACTCAACAGGTACAAACATTATATCAGAGGTCCATAGAAGATTAAGAGCTAGTTGTCTGGAGCACTGATTAAGTAGGCCAGTGAATCACTGTGTATAATGAACATACAATTGCCTACGCCAATGCTTCCAGATTTCAAATTTATAAAATATATCGGAGAGCAGTCCACTAACCATGGCTTCTATTGTCTTACTGACTGACTCACCAAGCCTAGTGATAAATCTAAATACAAAATTGCGAATGACACTCGCCAAGTTAGGCACCTTATTGACTACAAACAGCATACTGACACTAGAAGGAGCACCATTTACAAATCTTGAAGTCCTTAATAAACTCCTAAAAATATTATTATATGCAACATATAATTTCCTCAAATTATACATCCTGTAGTTTCACTACAAATGAGCTGTATACATTGGAGTACAAAAAGTTTTGAACAAAATCAACTTAACATCTAATGTACACATGTGAAATTTTCTAACCAAAGTATTTCCCTGATCATATAATTGTCTATATTGCCTTAGAATATCAGTCATCTGAAAGACTATCCGTTAGTATGTGGCCAAGATACTTAGTCTGGGTTACTTCTGACAGCACCCTACCATTCAATTGAAATTCAGAAAATTTTATATACTTGTAGGCCTTGGTCCTCATAATCATAACATGACTTTTATGAGGATTATATTTTATGTCGTTATCCTTCCCATACCTTTCACACACCTTCAAAAGTGTGCTGAGCCCTTTTACAGATGGAGAAATAAGAACTAGATCATCTGCATACATCAGATGATTAACAATCATTGTACCAATATAGCAGCCTATTTTACAGATGTTCAGCACAACAGATAGATTATCCATATAAACACTGAATAAGTAGGGGTATAGTATCCCTCCCTGCCTGACACCATTGGTCACAGAGAATGGCTCTGAATTAACCCTACCCCATCTTACAATCATTGTCTGGTGATTATACCAGAATATTAATATATGGACCAAGTAACCAGGTAGATTACGATTTACAAGTTTCATGAATAATTTGTCATGATTAACACGATCAAATGCTTTAGAGGCATCCAGGAAACAAAAATACATTAGCATCTAGAGTTTGGTATTTACAGACCATTTCCTTCTAGGCATACCCACACATATCAGTACCGAGTTTCTTTTTGAAACCAAATTGGTTATCACTTGTATACAGGTAACATTGAAGTCTATTAATGAGTATATATTCAAACACCTTAAACATAATACTGGCCTAGGCTATTGGCCTATAGTTATCTTTACTGTTGATTTTACCCTTTTTATCTTTTAGTACTGGCACAAAAACAACGGATAACATTGTATCCGGCAAAACACCATGTATGAGTAAAACTGTAAAGCACAAGACTAACAGAGGCACTAATCTGTCACCACTAAATTTCAGGTGTTCAGCAGAAATATCATCAATACCACATGATTTGTTACAATCTAAACATTTTATGGCCTGTTTAGTCTCAAGTACACTAACTCTTATATCTGGACTATAGGTTACATTTTCAATATTAGCAAGGAAAGACATTGCACTATTATGCATACTTGAATCTGGCGTTAAAGTCCTCTGTTTTTGTTGTAATACAGGGCCTTGCCTTGGCTTCCCTTGTTCACACCACATTAAAAAAGCATCTCTGGATGCATTATGAAGTTCAACCACATAATCGCTCCAGCCAGGTCTACATGTATAATTTTTTCTTCTAAAGGTATTTAAGTCTAGGCTAGCATTATTGAGAGAGAAGACAATTTGTTCATACATGTCTTTAAATGCCAAAATATGTGTTTGAATTCTACAGTTTACATCCTGACAAGCTAACGTCACGCCTATTTTTAAAAAAGGCGACCGCGCAGTAGCTAGCAATTATAGGCCACAGCTTAACGTCAATTGTCGGTAAACTTTTGGAATCCGTAGTTAGGGATCGTATCATCGAACACTTAGAAAGTAGAGATTTGATTAATAGTAGTCAGCATGGGTTTCGACGCCATAGGTCTTGTTTAACTAATTTGTTAGAATTTTATAACGAAATAGTGCGCGAATACGATAGGCATAGAGCAGCTGACGTTATTTATTTAGATTTTAAAAAGGCGTTCGATATAGTTCCGCATAGGAGATTAATTGCGAAGGTCAAAGCGCACGGTATACGCGGTCAGGTAGCTAACTGGTTAGAAGAATGGCTTCGTGCTAGGAGACAGAGGGTGGTAGTTAATGGTAGTGAACAGAGCCGGATTTAGACGTGTGGAGGCCCCCCTACCTTAGGGGAAGACATAATTGAAGTCATCCATAAGATTCATAATATAATTAACATACATACACTTTCAAAACATCGTGCACTCTTGTGTCTGTCCATTCCACTCATTTCTGCAAAAAATGAAAGCCTCGGGGTACTCGGGTATTCCATTATAGTGAGAGTAGGCCTAAAAGAGTAATAAAAACAAAATAATAATCAGTACACAACAAATAGTAATTGGTAAAAGTTTATTTACTACAGTGGTATTGGATGCGCGTGTTTTTTTGTTGATCATCTATCGGGTTTTTCTAGTTTCGGGTTTTTTCTATTTTGATAATGGCTTGTCAATATGTGGAGGCCCCAGTGCTGGACTTACCTATAAGCTAAATAAGCTATAGCTTAGGGCCACACACCCTCGGGGGCCTCATTTTTTTAAATATATTTTTATTTTATCAGTTTTTATTCTTTAACACTAATTCATCAAAAATTATATATATATATATATATATTTTTCTTTATCATTAACATTAATATAAAAAATAATAATTATAGTAATAATGACAACAATTGTAAAATACTTCGACAACTGTATGGTACATTAAGTTTTAAAGACTTAAACAATGTTTAAGTGATACACTCAAGCTCATAATGCACGAGGTCGTGACAAGATGACAGAGCAGCTTTTTGAAAATTTTGCTACCTATACACATATTGTTACATTTTAATCAATCAAACCTTGTTAAGCTGTTATTCATTAATGAATCCTAACTGCTATTGAACCATTATCAAGTACTGTTATTACTGTCTGTAATATATTACATATACGTTAGTAACGTTACACTGGCTGCACTTAGTCTTCTATGTATAGAAAGTGACAAGTTACGCTGCACACCGTTCGATGAAATAATTGATGATTTTGCTAGAGAAAAATCACGGAAAAGAATGTTTTAAATAAAAAGGGGATTATTATTAAATTTAGTTTTGTTTAAATATTTGTACTGAATACTTGCTAATTGTTAAGAGCAGTAATTATTTTCTATGCGGCAAATGGAATAAATCAATTAATTAGTTAAAAGGAACATTTTGTAACTAATTTAATTTTGTAATCATTAATAAATAATAATCATGTATAATTATTTTAAATTTTTTTACCCGAATTTTTTTAGAGAAGGGCCTCAAATTTCATATAGCTTAGGGTCTCAGCAGGTGAAAGTCCGGCCCTGGGAGGCCCCCAAGATGTGGAGGCCCATGGGCAGCTGCCCACTTTGCCCACTCCTAAATCCGGCCCTGGTAGTGAATCGGGGTGGTTAGATGTAGGTAGCGGTGTCCCACAGGGTTCAGTGTTAGGCCCATTGCTATTCGTAATTTACATTAACGACATAGATGTAGGTTTGACTAGTAACGTGTCAAAATTCGCGGACGATACTAAAATAGGCGGTAAGGTTGTTAACGAGGACGATAGTAATAGGCTCCAAGACGATGTAAATAGGATTATGGAGTGGACAGATAAGTGGCAGATGCAATTTAACGTAGATAAATGTAAAGTTTTGCATATAGGTTCTCGCAACAATAATTACACGTACACGATGGATGATAGGGAGTTAGCGAGCGTTGACGAGGAAGTAGATTTAGGCGTACGCGTATCTAAGGATTTAAAGGTTAGGAACCAGTGCCTGGAGTCTTGCGCAAAAGCTAATAGGATGTTAGGCTTCATAGCGCGTAACTTCGAATTTAAATCGAAGGATATTATATTGCCCCTTTACAAGTCCCTAGTCAGGCCTCATTTAGAATATGCAGTTCAGTTTTGGTGCCCGTACTTGCGTGAGGATATTGATAGGTTAGAAAGGGTTCAGCGTCGTGCCACGAAACTTATTCCGTCATTGCGCAATAAGCCTTATGAAGATAGGATTAAAGAGTTAGACCTGTATTCACTCGAAACTAGAAGATTAAGGGGGGAGCTTATTGAAGTTTTCAAAATCGTTAATAACATCGATAACGTAAATTTTGATAAATTGTTCACTTTCGATAATAGTAATACTCGCAATAACGGGTTTAAGTTGAGTGGCAGACGTTTCATTACTAATATCGCTTAAAACTTCTTTACGTTTAAAGTAATTCATAAATGGAATAATCTTCCCGCGTCAGTCGTTCATTCTACCAGCGTTAATATGTTTAAGAACCGTCTTGACAGACATTTTAAAGGTATTAACGTTGTTTAATATAAAAAAACAAAGTTAACAACAGGAGCTCTGGTGGTGGTGCTCGAGGATGAGTCTGTTGACGATGAATGCCAGCTTGTGACATGCCAGCGTGTGATGCCAGCAATAAAAAAAAAAAAAAATAGACTAACACGAACGTAGATGTAGCTCGTAGCGTAAACTAACCCACTTTTTGTTTAACGTTACCTACTTTTTTTTTTTTCTTATCTCCTTACTTTGCATGTCTGTAACTCTCTTTCCTTGCATGTTTGTAGTTTGCATGGTATGACAGTGAGTTAAGACTGTGTTTGCATGGTTTGTAAGCGTTCTTATTTTACTTCTTTTCATCTTTCATCCCTCTCCTATTTTCTCCGACTATTTTTCTGACTTGTCGGCAGTGGCCGGCGGATGATGATGGTGAGTCTTTTTCCTCTTTTTCTGAATGAATGTTAACCCACGAGTGATAGGTGTTGCTCCTTACTTAACCCCTTATTCTCTTCTCTTCTCTTAACTCCCTACTCTTTCCTTTCTCTCGGGCTAACCTTAGAGTGGATCTTAGGGTCTTTGTTAGCCTTAGCTTCTGTAGATCTGTAGATCCAACCATGAGGTGGTGTGCCAACTATCACCAGGAAGACTACACATGGATAAAAGGGTCAAGTTATTATCTTCACAGAAGGCTTTTAAGTGGTTGCTAAATAAAGAATTATCATTAAGCACATTAGCATTAAAGTCACCAATAATACCTAGACATGTCGTATCCAACTCATCAATAATACTGCTGACCTGCCCCAATTTAATGAGGTAATCTTCTTCATTATCAACTGCGAGAGGCAGAAGGCTCTGCACTCATGGAACCAAGAATAGGCTGAGTGGCAGAGGCTCTGCACTCATGTATCTGGGAATAGGCTGCACCCTGCCCCTCACAGGTCTTTCACCATCTAGAGTGGGGTGTGTCTAGGTGCTGGCGAAGGAGGCTGAGAGAGCCCCTGTACCCTTGCCCTATCATACTCTGATGGGACCCTCACAGAGGTGGGGCTTGGCAATGTTGGTGGGAAAGACTGCACCTTCCATCTTTCTAGTGCCTCCACCCGGGATGCTTGCAGTGTCAGTACATACTTCTACCAAACCACTGCAGGTTGTAGCTTGATTACACTAGGCAACAAATTTCAACTTTTTTTTTGTTACAGACACGTGAACTACTGATTCCTACTAAAGCGCTGATGCTGATTTCAGATCTGATATCAAAATTTCTCTATCACGTCCAGATTTTGTGTAACCGAAAACCCCTATTTTTCATTTTTTTTTCTCACCCGCTTCTATTACGAAAGCCGTCTAAGCTACTTTTCCGTGCCACATTTTATGTTAAGCATACTTAAATAATTAGTGAACAGGGATGTCTTTCCTCCTTTATTCTGGCTTAAGACAGACAGCGGAATTCCGCTGGCGGAGTTACCACCCCTGCGCCCAACCATCCACCCAAAGCGCGTTAGTATTTTGTTGTTACTACTGAAAGGCAAATTCCTGTTCTTAAGTGAAACTTTGGTGTGTCCTCTTCCTTTGTCGCTTGTAGGATGACGAGCTCTCCTTCTGCAGGAACCAACAATAATCTCCCATCATATTTGGGTTGAAATTACCTTGGTATCTGTTTTCCATAACTGAGATCTGTTGGTGGAAGCGCTCACCATGCTCGTCACTTACAGCCCCAAGGTTGGCCGGGAAGAAGTCAAGATGAGAATGTAAAAAGTGAATTTTCAAAGACATTCTGCATCCCATTATTTCATAAGATTTAAGCATGTTTTCTACGAGTTTACGGTGGTTTTCAGCTTTGTGGTTTCCAAGAAAATTTTTGACAACTTCAACGAAAGATGTCCATGCTCCTAGTTCATTCTCATTTAGGTTAGATGGAAACGATGAGTCGTGGATGACACTGCGGATCTGTGGTCCAGTGAAAACTCCAGCTTCTAGCTTAGCATCTGTCAATATTCCTTTGAATTTATCCTTTAAATATTGGAAACCACTACCTTGATGATCCATACCCTTCACGAAATTTTTCATAAGGCCAAGTTTAATGTGAAGTGGTGGAAGATGTACTTTCTGAGGGTCAATAAGTGCTGGGTGTTTCACATTGTATTTACCAACAACATGTTCAGTTCTAGATGGCCAATCATGTTTTTTGTAGTGGTTCTTGTCATCTCTGCTGTTCCATAGACACAAAAAGCACATATGCTTTGTGTAGCCCAACTGTAACCCAAGAAGTAATGATACAACTTTAAGGTCGCCACAAATATTCCATGTGTGGTCCTTATATTTGATGAGTCTTAGCAGCAGTTTCATCGATTCATAAGTCTCATTAAGGCCAGTGGCATGTGCTACAGGTATTGAAGGTTTTTCATTGCCGTTGTGCAGTAATACAGCTTTAAGGCTAGCTTTACTAGAGTCAATGAACAGTCTCCATTCTTTTGGATCATAGCGACAGCCAATCCCTTGCATCAGACCACTGATATCGTGGCAGAAACAAACGTTTTCTTCCTGTAAGTAAAATGATGAAAACTGCAAATGGCGATGGCGGAAATGGGAAACTTTGGTGTTTGGTTGGAGAAGATTAAATTCTTGAAGTCTTGAACCAAGCAACTCTGCCTTTTCTTTTGGTAATTCCAAATCGCGCACTAAGTCATTTAACTCCACTTGACTTAACAAATGTGGGGAAATATTTGCATCTGGAACATATATGCCATCTTTCCCTGTTTCTATATCACTAGCAGAATCTTCAGATGAACTGCTGTCTGTTATCGTTGCTGGTGGAACTGGTGGTGGATTTGTTTCATCATGTGGTACTGGTTTCATTGCTGATTCGCAGTTTGGGTACGTGATCTTTGATTTGTTTTTCTTTGTGAAACCAGCAATCTTTGTCAAACAAAAATAACAATCATTGAAGTGATTTTTCGGCTCACGCCAAACCATGGGGACTGAGAACGGCATAGCTTTTCTTTTACCATTCATCCAAGCTATTAACATTGCATTGCACTGTGCACAGCAAATATGTGGTGCCCAGTCCCTCTGTTGGTCTCCTAACTTACAGTCAAAATAACACTTGTAGGCAAGTTTAATCTTTGTTGTTATGTTTCTACGTTGTGGCTTAGGTGTATGTTGTCCACAGACAAAGCAGAAGTTGTCTGGGTGATTTACACAAGCACGTCTATTTGATGCCATTTTGAATTACCATACAATATCTGAAAAAATGTAGAAAGTAATTATTACAATGTGAAAAATAAAAAGAAATACACACCGTAGTACAAAACAAATGCTATAAAAACACACAAGTCACCACAACCTGTCACTTGCTCATCAGCAGAGAGCTTCAACAACCGTTCTGCTTGACTGTCACGTAGCGACTGACCGTTGGGCTGTTGCCCGTTACTATGCTCTTGACTCAGTGTTGCCAACTCGGGATAAATTTTATTTAGCAAAATTGTTCGAATTTGTATATAGTTGGCAAAAAAAGTTGCTTTAACCTTGAAAAGCAAGTTTCATATTACTGGCATTAAGCCGATTAAAACCAAAATCTGGACGTGGTAGAAAATTTTACTAAAAGTGATTTGCATTTTACACAAAATCTAGACGTGATAGAAAAAATCTAATTATAGATTTGAAATCAGCATACCGAAATTAGCTAGGAGCACCTATTTGGTCTTCTGTAACAAAATCTTTGTTGCCTTGTGTTATCTATCGCCCCTCTCAGGAGGACCAACCCCTCTTGCACCTTCCGGATAGATGCAAGTAGCGAACAAACATCCATATTTTCTATTGACACCCGGGGCAGATTAGCCAAATCTTGGGCTACAAACACTCGGGTATCAGTATCCTTCTGCTGAAACATTCTAATAATGTCCTCAATATTTTGAGTACTCTTTTTAGGGCCCTGCCTTTTAATTAACCTAACCGTATCGTTATTAGCACATAACTCAAACATCAATTTTTTCTTCATCATAAAAATCAACACATAGCTTGGTAATGGTTACTGGATCCAGATAGTCAATCTTGTTGTCAATAAAGCATAGTAACTCGTCCACCACTGCACCATCAATGCAATTATCAGTAGTTCCTGCCATTTCAAGTTAGCGTTCCTGGCGGCCGCCACTTGCCATATCTTCTCACTACATTCCTCGCCTTCACTTTCTTAAACGTGTTAACAACTTAGTACATAATGGAAAAATGATTACCTGCGTTAAAAAGATTCAGTTACGGTATTTTAAGAATTTATATACTGTTTATGAAGCTAATTGTAAAAGTTAATTAATATTTTTCAACACTTCTAAAGCGCGTAAGTTTGTAAGTATATTTAAAGTAATAAAACTATTAATTTATTTGCTAGGTCTTTCGTTTCAGATTTCAAAGCGTTTACCCAGCCTTTGGAAAATGCTTTGAGCAATTTATGCAGATAAAATTCACTCGTTCATTCGTTCGTTCGTTCGTAAGATTAAAGGTCTCGCTCGTTCATTCGTTTGTGTGCCCACTATTTCAAGGTCACTGCTTGCCACTCTTAGGACTATGAGTCTATGAAAGTAGTGCCAAATGCCGCTAGAAAATTTTTAAGATATATTATATGTAATATTATTAGTTAAGTATTGTGGATCATCTGATGATATCGTAAGTACGTAATCTTGGTACATTCACAAATTTCGTTGGATAAGTAACACAACGGTTCACTGGCTTTAAATACTGTTAATTCTGATACGGAGGAGGAGCACGAAACTGACACGTCACCGGCGTTCAATGCACACACAAAAAAGCAACAATAACAATACTACGGTAACAATACTATGCTTTAAAAGTGTTTAATGTACCACATATTGGTCGGTGGTCTATTTTATACAATGATAATGGCTTTATTTAATACCCGTTAAGTACAGTTTACTTATTGGCTACAGTTCCGTATTGCCCCCCACATTTTTTATTAAAAAATAGTTTCGTATATATATTTTATTACAAAATTGGTGCTTTTTGTTAGTAAAAAACAACCATGGTTTTCTACTTCTGATAAAAATATTCAATATGGTGAGAAAATATTGGTTTGTAATAAATTTAAAAAAGTACACTTAACTTTTTTATCCTTTACATTAGTCCTTATGGCTCCGGCTACCCAGGCAAGGTGGGCACATGTTATTATCAGGTCATCCCATAAGTAATGTCGTTTTTTAGATCGGAATTTGAAGGACAAAAAAAAACTCAACTGAAACTTTTTAATCTAGTATATATTTGAATAATAATATTTCCATCGGGATCAATGACACTCTGCCAACGTCCTACAAGCTTTTCAAAGCCATGTTTATAAAATTCAGGCGGTTTTGAGGCAAAAAACATACAAAGACTGGTGTGCAGGTCATCTAAAGCAGTGCTTCTTAAACTTTTTCAATGTCATTCGCCCTCGAGTCATTGTTACAAAATTTCATTCATCCCCGACTTCACCTTATAATTTGTTTGTTCCATTTCCCTTTCTCTCTATATATACACAATTAAATATGGATCATGTCAACACTTCGTTCGGAAAGGAATAATGATTAATTACTAAAAATATATTGTTTATTTTACCACCTGAACAAAACTGAAAAAAATGAGTGACTAGCATTCTTATTAACAAAAAATCCGTTTTTTGTATATTTACATTAATAGAACAGAAAAAATGAATGACTAATGAAAACTAATGAAAAACTGAAAACAAAGCTAATTATTGGCAAGCATCACACATACCACTGCATATTTTTAAACGGGTTTGCAACATCAATGACTGGGGTGTTCGTGCATTCCTGTGACAAGCTTCCGAAAACGAGGCTCAATTTCCTTCTCCACAGCACCCCGCATCACAGAATCAACATATAGAAGAGGATTTCGTTTCTTGGTTTTCAATTCTGCCAAAGTCGAAAATCCTTGTTCACACATAAAAGTAGTTTACATTATCACTAGTACTTCAAGGGCCTTCAATGCAACTGATTTGTATTACGGAAATTCAAGTAATCCAACCAAATAGTCTTTATAGTAGGAGTACGTCTCAAAACACGATTTTTGGGAGAAGTCATGATGGAGTTCCATTAACACCTCTGTGATCTCGACATCTGCTTGCTTGATGTGGCTGATAATGAACGGATTGACTATCCACATCTGACTATCCAAGGCCTGTGCATCCTTCTGAGGAAAATATACCTCAAAATTGCTAGAGAGCAACTGCAGATGGTCGCAAATGATGTTCTTCATTGATTTCTCCAGATCAGGTTGTTTTTCTTCCCACTCACTATCTTTAATTAATTAAGGAAGCTTTCCAAATGGGAGAAATTGTAGAAATTGCCTTCCTGGACGTTAGCATGCCATATGGAGATCTTCATTTTCATAGATAAAATTTAATAACTCACTATCACTGGCAATAAGCAAGTCTGCACAGCTGCCAACTCGTCTATATTTACCCAGTCAGGCAGTTACCAGTTTCAAACCTGAGCAAAAATTGTAATAATTCAGTCTAGTTTAGCTCATTCACCCTTATTACTTCATTCACCTTTCATTCACCGCTAAGATTCCAGTCACCCTTGGGTGAACCATTCACCACTTTAAAAAGCACTGATCTAAAGAAGTATACTGTTTCTCGTCAAGATAGTTTTGCAGACTCCTGAAGAGATGATAATCTGAAGGCGCAAGATCTGGAGAATATGCAGGATGTGAAAGTTTTTCCCACCCAAGCTCCTCAATTTTTGCAGAAGTGATCCGAGCGGTATGAGGACATGCGTTGTCGTGGTGGAACACGATTCCTTTCCGATTAACCAAAGAAGGTCTCTTTTCTTTTAGTGCAGTGTTCAATCGATCCAGTTGTTGACAGTAGACTTGAGCGGTGATTGTTTGGTTGTGTGGTAAGGTTTCAAAGTGTATTACACCACCTTTATCCCACCAAACACTAAGCAACACCTTCCGAGGGTGAAGATTTGGTTTCGGCTGTGGTGTCGCTGGTTCTCCGGCACAAACCCACTGTCGACGGCGCTTAACATTCTGGTACAGTATCCACTTTTCATCACCAGTCACTAAACGGTGCAAAACGGATCTTGGAATTCACGGGAATGAAGAGCTGTGCTAATGTTTACCCGTACCCTCAGATTGTCGGCCGACAATTCATGTGGCACCCATTTTCCTAACTTGGGCACTTTCCCGAGTTGTTGAAAATGCCGATGGATGGTGGACGGGGATGAATGAGTTTCTGGGCTAATTCTTCGACAGTTGTTGAACAGTCTTCTTCAAGTGCAGCAAACAGCAGGGCGTCCAGAGCGTGCTGCATCTGTCAACAGCAGTCACCATTCCTAAACTTCTGAAACCATCTTTGACATTTCCTCACATGCAGAATATCGTTGCCATAAACTTCCTGAATGTTTCGCACTATTCCTTTTTTTGAACTCGTAAAACATTATATGCCTGATATGCTCTTCTGATACCGCCATGTTTATGAGGGGTTCACATAAAGCAAAACACACGTCTTCACTGGTCAAGGTCTGTAAAGTATGTAGCGAAACACGATAGATCTCCTCTTAGATATAACCTTCGGAAAATTTATGCTTAAACCGAGTAGGACTAGTTTAAACTTAATCTATCGTAAAAAACATTATTTATGGGATGACCTGATACATTACACTGCCGAACACCAATTTTGCTGATTTAATTCTAACACCTGTTTTTAGGTAACTTTGGTGTGCTGATTTAAAAAATCACCTTAGTTTTTGCCTATCACGTCAGGTTTTCGAGCAATCAAATACGGAGATATCGCATTTTGGCAGGGTTATGCCCAATTTTTTTTTCTTTTCAAAAAATAAGTTTTTACATACTCAGAATCAGCATGAAAAGTAAACAATTGTGCAGGGAGTGAACTTTATATACAATGGTAATATTGACACAAAGTGATTAAAGTGTTTAAATAAGCAAAAAATGAATCCATGATCATGACGTCACGCTCACACCTGGGGAAATCACAGATACCCAAGATTTTAATATGTTGTAATGACCTTTAGATTTAATGCACAGATTTGCATATTCCACAGATAAATTTTAACAGCAAAACAGCTGTTAACAGGTCTCAAAAATCATCACTTTTGATAAGTGCCCTTCATGGATCACCCAAAATAGGCATATTGCATTGCACATTGCACGAAAACCTGATGTGATGGACAAAATCTAAGGTGATTTTTTAAATCAGCACATCAATATTATCCAGAAACAGGTCTTAGAATTAAATCACCAGCAAAAAATTTTTTTTGTTGGCAGTGTTATCATTTGTATAATTTAGGTCTCGGGGTACGGGGGCGGAGCCCCCGTAACGATCACCCATCACAAATTGATCGGTATAGGGTTTTATATGTTTTTTTTGTTTTTTGCGGCAAACTACTTTATCCCCCACCAGTGTGATATTTTGTATCAAAATAATTTATAATCCTAATGTTCAATAAAGTCATATTTTGCGGGGGGGGGGGGGGGGGCAATACGGAACTGGCCCCTACTTATTTTGCTTATATATTTCCATGAATTGAAATTCAAATCGTGTATTTAATAGGCACCTCTAGCAGAGCCGTCCAGATGGGGAGGGGGGAGGAGGCCACAGGGGCTTGAGCCCCTACACTTTTCCCTCCATGACTCAAAAGTGCCCTTTTTTTCAGTAACTTTTTTTTATCCTGCCTTAGTATGAAAAAAGAAATTGGCCTTTCCTCTCAAGGGGGGTTACACTTCTATATAGACTATTAATTTAAGTTAGCGAGTCGGAAATTTCTCCCGGGAATGCATCCTCCATTATTTATAACACTAAGTATGTATATTGGAAAAATGTGTCCCATTTACAACACTTAAGTACTTACCAACGCAACATATCAGAATTTTCATGTTTTTTTATTTACGCTTAATATTTAAGTACTAGCTGGCTGTGAAATTATTCCGCATCCCCAAAGAAGTGCACTTTTTTGGCCTTGAGCCCCTGCCCCTTAATTGTTCTCTGCACGGTACTGCCTCTAAGTTTAACAGAGGCTGTATACAAAACATTAATACTATTTATTTCTTAAATATCACACACAGGTTTCTAAGATATGATGTTATTGAGAAAACGGTGTAAACTACAAACATATGTGCCTCCACATAACAGAAAGTGTTTTATCGCGTGAAATTATATTTCTTTATTATAAGTGTTACTATGTTTTCTTCGGGGACTAAGTTTTTCATTTCCGAATTAATTTTTCTTGTGAAGTCCAAACGCTATAATTGCTGTAATTAGCCACAATGCATATGTTCACGGTTAGGACACAGGCCCTAAAATCTGTAATGTACAATAATAACAAATAATAATAATAATAATAATAATAATAACGTAGCTCGAGTAAAATGGTAATAAAACGGTTTGAAGATTTAGCGAACAAAACAAAAACAATCTTTATTTCAGACTCATCAGTTCAAAACATTATACTGATAGTTCATAGAAGGTTAAGTGATAGTTGTCGGGAATGGGGACTATGTATAGCAATGAACCACCACACATATTGAACATACAATAATCTACAACAAAACCACCAGATTTGAGCTCTATAAAATACGAGTATATCAGTTACCGATCCACTAATCATGGTTTCTATTATCTTATTGGCTGACTCAACAAAGCTAGCTACAATTCTAAATACAAAATTAAGTATTACATTAGCGCAGTTGAGAACCTTATAATAATAATAATAATAATAATAATAACTATTATTATTATCATCATCGTTATTTTTAATTTGAATAAACCACAAATTTTCTCTGCAATGTATTTCTTTACCAAGTATTTCTCATTGACAAAACTGAGCACGTTAGATTAACGTGGTTACCTTACCGTCTCTCTATAAAAACTTTATTTAATTATATTTTAGCCAGTCTCTCCTTAACTTTTTAGATTTTAATATGTATTTAATTTTTAATTTGATGATATGGTCTAAAAATATTTGTAAAATTTTAAAACATGTTTATTTCAGTTCATCATACACAGTGTTGGGCACTGAAGCGTTAATCCGATAACAGTTAATTAACGAAGTTAACTTTTTTTAACGGACTATTAACGGAAGTTAATTTCCATTTATCGTTATCGGACCAGTTAACTTCCGATAACTCGATATTTAGTCTGTTAAAGTCCGTTAACACGTTAACTGCGAGGAGTCATTCACGGAAGATCACCGCTCCGCGAATGAATTCAAACCGCGATAACTTCAGTCTGCCAATCCGTCCTCTGCCGCAGTGGAACGGCTCTTCTCTCTCGGCAAGGACATCCTGAGGCCCAAGAGGTCAAGACTGGCAGTTGGGCCTAACTTTGAGAAGTTGGTCTTTCTGAAGGGCAACCAGCACATTGTGTCATAGTCTTTAATAAATGTGTCTAAAATTTAATTTTACCTTTCAGTTCCCGCCATAATAGTTCTCTGGTAAATTAAAATTTAGTTAATGGTTAGTGGTTACAAGGGTTTCAAAACATGTAATCAGTACATTTTTTATTAAAAATAAAAAAAAGTTATTAAGCAAAAAGTTGCAAAACTTGATAAAAATAGTTAAATACCTATTTATTGTTGGATTTTACATAAATAAACATTTTCTATGGGTTTTAAAGCTTTTTTTCCTTGATTTTTTTAAATGTTAGTAAAGAAATAGTTATCTTTAACGGATTATCGTTAACTTCCGTTAACTTTGTAGTAAAATTATCGGATTATCGTTATCGGAGTTAAAAATTGGGGTTAACGGATTATCGTTATCGAAGTTAACTTTTTGGTTAACGGTGCCCACCACTGATCATACATGATACATCACACAGTTTGGCTACTATACGTATTATTTTAGTTACCCTCCCTATAAATTAGGATTTATTGTCATGATCTGAATTTTCAGAATTTCACGAGATATTAGTAACTATCTCAGTAACTACAGTTAGAAGCGAAAGTTTGAGCGAAGAGTTCAACTTTATCAGGAGAAGAGACGGCAACTGAGCCGTCGGAAGGGAAAAGAGGAGGGAAAGAAGGAGTAAAGTTGTTGGAGAGGTTCTTGGCTAGTTGTCAGAAAGAGCGTCAAGAATTAGAATTAGATAGGTTTTCACATTTTTGTCTGATGAAAACATTTTTAGCGAGTCGAAGAACAGATTTTTCACGATTCTGGCCAGAAATATAAGCTAAGTGACACTCACGAGTTGGATGGCGACACTATCTTCTGAAAGACTCCTCTCTATTGCGGATAGCATTAGAACAACTAATGCTGTACCAAAGTCTTTTTGCATTGTTAGAAAATCTAGAAGAGGAAGAGCCATTATTGTCCCAAAGCGATATGATAACTGAACTAATTAATGCAGCATTGTAAGGTTAGTGAAAATTCATTTAATTTAGAGCTACCATTTTCGGGCTCTTGTGGCATCATTTTTGGGGCACTCGCAGCTTCCTTTCTACTAGTTTGTTGAATGCGGCACTAATAGGGCGTGGTCTTATAGAGAGCTCTTTTTCAATTCAGTTTGGTTGTTTAGATGCAGAATTGTTGCATCGTGCAATGGTACAGGTTATGTTGTTGTTGCAAGGTTTAGAAAGAAGACCATAAATAGTGCCTTTTTTAATTTTATGCACCGAGGCCTAAAGTAGGCCCACATCGAGTCAGCAACCCTGAGGTAGGACCAGGGGTGTACCTAAAGTATTTGGCACCAGGGGCGGATCCTTCCTTCGGCACCCCCCATAAATAATTTTAAAATTTAAACACACAGAAAAATATATTATGTTTGCAAATAGATTTTTAAACAGTACAGTACTATCATAAGCAAATTGGAAATAAGAAAAATGCAGGACATTAAAAATTCAGTGAACAGGTAATACTGCATTTTATTTTATACAAAAAAACACAGGAAATCCAGTCTCAACGCTCAGCCTATTCTTCAAAGGTAAATAGAGAGGCTTCAAGAGTCTCTGCTTTCGAGCCTTAATTTCTGCAAATTGATCAATGACCTCATCAAAATTCACCTTCTTTGCATATTCATGTTCAATTGAAAGTAAAGCCAGATTTGTCAATTTTGTCTGACTCATGGTCGAGTGAAGGAAAATTTTATCAATTTCAATTTGGAAAAACTTCTTTCACATGAAGCAATAGACACACAGACAGTCAAAAAAGAATCTCAAACACAGTGACAAGCTTGGCAAAGATTCACAAAAATCCCAATTCACAATAAACTCCACAAACTGCAATGCTGTCCATTTCTTTGCCTCTTCAAAGCTGATTTTGGCAGCTTCTAAATGCCTCCGAAGTCGTCCAATTTCCACACTGATATCTTCATCAGAGAATTCATCGAAAATCTGAGTCAAATTTGGAATATACTTCCGAAGTTCTTCTGTTGCAACAACCAAAGTGTGTGGCTGAATAACAGCGAAGATTGACAGAATTTGATCCATTGCCTTAGAACGAATCTCCAATTCTTGAAGAAAGCGATCAAGACATTCAAACAGCCCTTTTTACTTCCTCTGGCAATGTGAGACCAGCATCCTTTGCCATCTCTCCTGGCATCCTTTTTCGGAGCTTTACTCTCCCTTTTCTCTCCATAGAAATGTGCATTTCCTCACACTTTGTAGTTGCATAATAAATGGCCTCTCCACAATTTCATTGCGCTGATCTTCAAGAAACAGTTTTAGAGCTTGGAGCTTCACAATGCACTTTTCAAGGCTGATTCCAACTGTTTGCAAATACTTTTGTGCGAGATTAATTTCTTCCAGGACTTCACACCAGAAAGAAAGGTAATTCAAAAAAGAGAAATCACATACAGCAGACAGCAAAATCTGAGCTGATCCTCTTGTGTCCACATTTTCTTTGGGATCGCACAGTACTTCAAGGGTTGAGGTCAGCTTTTCAAAATTTGCCTTCACTGGTTTCACAGCGTCATAATGAGCACTCCATCTTGTCTCCATCTTTCTTTTTTTTTGGGGGGGGGGGTAAGTGTAAACACGACTCCTAAAAAAGAAAACTATAAGCATTACTCACAAATAACTAGACCACTTTCAAAATGAAAATTAACAGTATATCCAGTAAATAAAGAAGTAAAAAAAAAATTATTACAACAGAAAAGCTTCAAACAAGTGGTTCTCAAACTTTTTTCCAACCAGATACCCATTGAATTATCAGATTATCAACCCAGACAAGCAAAGACAATTAATTATCATTATTAATCATCATTAATTATCATTTATAAACACTTAAACATCACTGTGATACCACATTGTCAAAAATTACTGGACACTGGTATAAGTACAATGATATTGTTATAAACACCAGCACTTTATGCTTTATCATAATTATTTAATGAAACATACCTCATGTATGTGGAGTCACAGTGTCAAGTGAACAAGCCTTGGAATGTCAATTGCAGCCAGCTGGCTATGTTCAACAAACTGATGACTAAAACGTTAACAAACGTTCGCCTTTCGATGTAATTTTTATCAAATATTTAATTTCGTTTGTAAATTTTGTATTGCCAATAAAAATAAAAATTTATTTTATAGTGGAAATTAACATTAAACTGTTGTAATAGTTTGAACATTTTTTTATTTTTTTTCTTCGGCGAACTTTTCATTTGGTTTGAAAACTTGTACTGGTATTTCAACTCTCCGGATGGCACCTCCCTCCTGGCTGTCACCCGGGGCGGACCGCCCCCCTCGCATCACCCTTAGTACGCCACTGTCATTAGGTCTGCATCCTACTAAGGATAAAGTTGATGCTATTTGTAAGGCTCCTGCACCTACTAATGTCACTTAGCTTCAAGCATATCTCGGCTTGCTTAATTTCTACAGGAAATTTCTACCAAATGCTGCTACTACATTGGAACCACTAAATAAATTACTCAGGAAAGACACAAAATGGAGTTGGGGTAAAAAGGAACAGTCTAATTTTCAACAGTCAAAGGAGCTCTTACTCAATTCTCATGTTTTAGTGCATTTTGATCCTAAACTACCTATAGTTGTAACTGCTGATAGCAACTCATATGGCATTGGAGCAGTACTTGCTCATAATACTAACGGGGAAGAAAGACCTATTTATTTTGTTTCCCGCACTCTAAATACAGCAGAGAGAAATTATTCACAGGTAGAACGTGAAGCATTAGCCCTAATCTTCGCAGTAAAAAAAGTTTCATTTTTACTTGTGGGGTCAGCAGTTTGCTCCTAATAAACAAATTCCTATCTTGGCTGCAGGACGAATACAACGTTGGGCTCTCATGCTACAAGCCTATTCTTTCAATTTAGTGCACCGGTCAGGTAAGCATTTGGGTAATGCTGATGCTTTAAGCCGGTTACCTTTAGATGCTTCCATTGAATGTGTCCCAATTCCAGCTGAATGGGTTCACCAGTTACAGCTATGATTATTGCTCAGTGGACTAAATCTGATCCTGTTTTGTCTCATGTTTATCAGATGGTCTCTAGTGGTTGGCCTATGTTATTTTATTTATTTGTCGGGTTCAAAATCCCAGCTGAGTCGTGAACGGCCAAATTCTAAAGGGCCAGTTCTATCTGAAGCCCAAGTTAAGCTAAATTAAAACTTACGGATTTGAGATCCTATTAGGTCCTACCTCAGGGTAATCTCAGGGTTGCTGACTCGATGCGGGCCTACTTTAGACCTTTGTTACATGAATTTTAATGTAAACAAAAAGGGTACTATTTATGGTCTTCTTTCTCAACCTTGCAACAACAACGCAACCTGGACTATTGCACGGTGCAACAATCTTGTATCTAAACAACCAAACTGAATTGCAAGAGAGCTCTCTACAAGACCACACCCTGTACGTACGACATCCCACAAACGAGTAGAAAAGACGCGCAGCGCCCCAAAATGATGCCACCAGCGTCCCAAACACTGATGCCACAAGAGCCCAAAAATGCTAGCTCTTATTAAGTGAATTTTTCACTAACCTTACAATTATGAGATGGATATATATACACCTTAACTTAATATATACAAGCAATGCTGCATCAATCAGCTTAGTCATCATATCGCCTTGGGACAACAATGGTTCTTCCTCTTCTAGATTTTCTAACAGCCTATGAAGGTGGACAGTTCTTACCAACCTTTCTACCAAAGACGCACAGAGTTGTCTATTCAGGATGGATGTGTCCTTTGGGGGTCTCGGGTTCTTATCCCAGACCTGGGCAAGTCTCTTTTGCTTAAAGAACTTCATTCCGATCATATGGGTGCTACTTGTATGAAGGAACTGGCCCGAAGTTATTTTTGGTGGCCCGGACTGGATAGTAACATCCTTTCACTTGTGAATTCATGCTCTCAGTATGTGAAAAATGCTCTGTATGAATTGGTCCCCAATTAACCCACCCCTAATATCTCCAGTCTAACTATAGAGTCGATTAAGTCTAGCCTTGTAGGGGTCAGCCTAGAGATTCCGGAAATGGTCCACAGTAGGATTCCTCACCAAATTAGGTTAGGGCAATCTACCTTCACCTTTGTTAAGCTATGAGTTGATGCTAGGTCTTAGACCACAATGTAGGCCTAATTTGTCTGACCCAGCTTAATTTACGGCGTTTACTTCTAACTGGGTTAAAAACACAACTGATCACTTACTGAGTGTTATTAGACAGTCCTTCTCTTTTCTCAATTGTTGAGAGCGTACTTGCTGGTGGGGATCTTTTTCCTTTGTTTTTTCTTCTCCCTTCTCCCGTTCCGTCTTGTTGCCCCGTTCCTAGTTTTTCTTCCTCTTGTCCTTTTTTCGCGGGGCTTTTTCCACCAGCGTCCTCTTGTTTTTTTCGGTTGGTTGATCGGTAATGTATATCTATTACCGAGTACACTCTATCACACAGTATATAAATACTAATGTGGAGAATAACTCTGGTGAGCAACCAATGGGTTTCATCCACCCAGTTATTGACATAAAAGGAATTTAATAATTGTTAGATTAACTACCTACCTACTCAGTGGACCATTTTCGTTACCTCCCAACTACCCACACGTATCAGTTTTCCATACAGTATTTGGGGTTACATGATACTCCTAAAAAGGGTTTTCTACATCCCTGGGAATGGCCTTCCCATCCATGGCACAGAATTCATATTAATTATGCGGGTCCCATCAATC
This sequence comes from Bathynomus jamesi, assembly GCA_023014485.1. Lineage (NCBI taxonomy): Eukaryota > Metazoa > Arthropoda > Malacostraca > Isopoda > Cirolanidae > Bathynomus > Bathynomus jamesi. The sequence continues at coordinate 106,786 of JAJOZX010003914.1, forward strand.
ACCACTATCTTCTAGTCATTGTCGATGCTCATTCTAAATGGGTAGAGGTTCTCCCTACTACATCTATGTCTTCATCCTCTACTATTCGTTTGTTGCGTTCTATTTTTGCCAGATTTGGCCTTCCAGTTGTTTTGGTTTCTGATAATGGCCCAAGTTTTACTTGTTCTGATTTTTCTACGTTTTTGTCTTCCAATGGTATTCGTCATGTTCGTACTGCTCCCTACCACCCATCTTCAAATGGCTTGGCTGAGAACATGATCCGTTCTGTTAAGTCTGCTTTGCTTCACGCAAAGGGGGAGGGAATTCAGGTTGCTTTGGATCGCTTTCTCATGAAATACAGGTTGACACCCCATTCTACTACGGGTGTTGCACCGTCCGAGTTGATGTTTGGCCGTCGTATTCGCTGTATTTTTGATCTTGTGCGTCCTCATGATTCTATTTGTCAAGGAGTTTACAGTCGACAAGAGCGGCAAAAACGTGCCTTTGGATCTAAGACTCCTCGGACGCTAGAGCTGCTACTTCAAAATAAGGTTATGATTCGCAATTACTCTCAGGGTCCCAAGTGGGTACCAGCTATAGTTAGAAGGCAGACTGGTCCTGTTTCCTAAAGATGTGTAACTGAAGATGGTCGAATTCAGAATCGACATCAGGATCAGATTCTACCTCATTCTATGCCTTCCGCTACCCCTACTATTCCTCTTACTCTAGAGCGTACACCTATTCCTACTACTCGAGAGAGTACCACTACTATTCCAACCGAAATGGAAACACAATCCTCTCTGTCACCTGTGGCTGAGCCAGAGGAATCTACTGCACTTGGAGTTCGTCGGGTTAAAAAAGCCCCGGAACGTCTGAACTTGTAAGGGAGGAGTGTGGTGGATTGGTGTGACTAAAAGTCTGCAGATCGACACACCAAAAAAACACCTTAATAATAAAAACTAATATTGATCTGGCAGCACTGGTTTTGACGGATTAGGGCGGATATGCAGCGATGATGTTTTGGGATGATCATTAGCATTGCGATTATGGATGTAGTGTTGATTGTCGTTGTACTATTATGAACTACTAGCCTATCTAGATATAGTGATATAGCTATTGACTAACTAATAGACTGACAACTGCTAGACTAACGACTATTACTGGCTATCTAGAATATTGTCTGGAACTGTTGTTCTATACTTGAGGTGAGTTTATAATTATTTCGTTGGGTAACTTAATTCTGGTTATTGTACTGTATCTGTATATAGTGTGTGAATCATAGCCTTATCTACCGGTCACTACAGTTGACTTCAAGAAAAAAAGTATAGGGCCAAATTAACACTAGCCTATCTTACAGACATGGGGTCTATAAAATAATATACCTGATTTCTATTACTATTACTTTATTTTTCATCTATTACTATGTCATCTTCTACTATTACTATTACTTCTGTATGTCGGGTACTTCACTCATTTGAAAAGGATCTTTATGTCTATTTAAATGCAATTAGAAGCAGTGTGTTAACAGATATTTGTTTCAACCAAATCATTACAATTTCAGAGACTGTAGGAGTGTGTCTTGATAAATTTTACTTTATTGAAGGAAAAATTGGTATTTTTTTACAAGAGTACATTACAGGCTTTGTGGAATTTTACCTTTGCAAGCAATAGTTTAGACAATTCTAAGACATTTCGCTTCTATAACATTTCTCTCGCAAATTACGTATAGCGAGATATTACGTGTTTACTTTGATTAACCGCCTATTGGTGCAATTGTTTGGTTCAAATTTAGAATTCAGTCAGTCTCACCCAAGCTTCAGTGTCCCTCGCCAGGAACCTTGATCGTCATGGTTGAAAGGTGTGGTGGTTGCAGTGAAGACTATTGGTCAATTGTTGCTAAATTTCATAAGAATAATCCTGCAACTTTCTCCTTCTTGCATTCACACGGTGTATTGCCTAGTAGGGTTCAGTGTCCAAACTGTGAATTGCCGTTTCTATCGTGAAGACAAACATCACTGGTTTTGTGGCCGTTCGACCGGGTAGCTAAATCGAAACGCCGCAAAGTGTGCAACTTTAGTAATATTCTTGATCTGTTAGGTTATACTGTATATTAAAACTATGTTTTTCCGATTGTTTTTAATATTGTTTGAACGGGGGGGGGGGGGGCTATCTCAGAAACTAGTGATTTCCTGCATTATTTTTTGCGAGAAATCGCGAAACTTTATCCATCTCCACAATAAAAGGTTAGTTATTTTCTGTCGATTTAGTGAAAGTTAGGTTACGTTAACCTAACCTTCACTAAAACGAACATTACCCAACCTAACCGGTAAATTTTCACAAGTGTACATTACAGGCTTTGTAAATCAAAACTGTTTTTCTGATGGTTTTTGATGCGGTTTGAACGAATATAACCTTCGTTTCTATCGGAAATCACTAGTTTCTGATATAGCCCCCCTCCCCCACTATAACCTCAGAAGGTAGTGATTTGTGAAAAACGAAGGTTAATTTCGTTCAAACAACATCAAAAGCAATCGGAAAAACATAGTTTTAATATATAACCTAACCTACCAGATCAGGAATATTACCAAAATCTTACCTTAATCCGAATCAAAAAATTCTGGTAAAGCTGATGAAACACTGCAATTCACAGTTTGGACACTGAACACCACTAGGCAATACACCGTGTGAATGCAAGAAGAAAGTTGCAGGATTATTCTTATGAAATTTACCAATATTTGCTGCAATAATCGACCAATAGTCTTCACTACAACCACCACACCTTTCTACAGAATCTACAGAAGTTAAGGCTAACAAAGACCCTAAGATCCACTCTAAGGTTAGCTCGAGAGAAAGGAAAGAGTAGGGGGTTAAGAGAAGAGAAGAAAATAAGGGGTTAAGTAAGGAGCAACACCTATCACTCGTGGGTTAACATTCATTCAGAAAAAGAGGAAAAAAGTCTCACCATCATCATTCGCCGGCCACTGCCGACAAGTCAGAAAAATAGTCGGAGAAAAAGGAGAGGGTGAAAGATGAAAAGAAGTAAAATAAGAACGCTTACAAACCATGCAAACACAGTCTTAACTCACTGTCATACCATGCAAACTACAAACATGAAGTAAAGAGAGTTACAGACATGCAAAAAAGGAGATAAGGAAAAAAAAAAAAAAAGTAGGTACAGTTAAACAAAAAGTGGGTTAGTTTACGTTACGAGCTACATCTACGTTCGTGTTAGTCTAATTTTTTTTTTTTTTTTTTTTATTGCTGGCATCACACGCTGGCATGTCACAAGCTGGCATTCTTCGTCAACAGACTCATCCTCGAGCACCACCACCAGAGCTCCTGTTGTTAACTTTCTTTTTTAATTTTAAACAACGTTAATATTTTTAAAATGTCTGTCAAGACGGTTCTTAAACATATTAACGCTGGTAGAATGAACGACAGACGCGGGAAGATTATTCCATTTATCAATTACTTTAAACGTAAAGAAGTTTTTAGCGATATTAGTAATGAAACGCCTGCCACGCAACTTAAATCCGTTATTGCGAGTATTACTATTATCGAAAGTAAAGTGAACAATTTATCAAAATTTACGTTATCGATGTTATTAACGATTTTGAAAACTTCAATAAGCTCCCCCCTTAATCTCCTAGTTTCGAGTGAATACAGGTCTAACTCTTTAATTCTATCTTCATAAGGCTTATTGCGCAATGACGGAATAAGTTTCGTGGCACGACGCTGAACCCTTTCTAACCTATCAATATCATCACGCAAGTACGGCACCAAAACTGAACGGCATATTCTAAATGAGGCCTGACTAGGGACTTGTAAAGGGGCAATATAATATCCTTCGATTTAAATTCGAAATTACGCGCTATGAAGCCTAACATCCTATTAGCTTTTGCGCAAGACTCCAGGCACTGGTTCCTAACCTTTAAATCTTTAGATACGCGTACACCTAAATCTACTTCCTCGTCAACGCTCGCTAACTCCCTATCATCCATCGTGTACGCGTAATTATCGTTGCGAGAACCTATATGCAAAACTTTACATTTATCTACGTTAAATTGCATCTGCCACTTATCTGTCCACTCCATAATCTTATCTACATCGTCTTGGATCCTATTTCTATCGTCCTCGTTAACAACCTTACCGCCTATTTTAGTATCGTTCGCGAATTTTGACACGTTACTAGTCAATCCTACATCTATGTCGTTAATGTAAATTACGAATAGCAATGGGCCTAACACTGAACCCTGTGGGACACCGCTACCTACATCTAACCACCCCCGATTCACTACCATTAACTACGACCCTCTGTCTCCTAGCACGAAGCCATTCTTCTAACCAGTTAGCTACCTGACCGCGTATACCGTGCGCTTTGACCTTCGCAATTAGTCTCCTATGCGGAACTGTATCGAACGCCTTTTTAAAATCTAAATAAATAACGTCAGCTGCTCTATGCCTATCGTATTCGCGCACTATTTCGTTATAAAATTCTAACAAATTAGTTAAACAAGACCTATGGCGTCGAAACCCATGCTGACTACTATTAATCAAATCTCTACTTTCTAAGTGATCGATAATACGATCCCTAACTACGGATTCCAAAAGTTTACCGACAATTGACGTTAAGCTAATGGGCCTATAATTGCTAGCTACTGCGCGGTCGCCTTTTTTAAAAATAGGCGTGACGTTAGCTAATTTGAAGTCTTCAGGAATAATCCCCGTTTCGAGTGACTGATTAAAAATCTTCGCTAAGGGGCCTACGATAACGTCTTTCAAATCTTTCAAATGTCTAAGATAAAAAGGGTCAGGGCCTGGAGCCTTGCTAACTTTTAGCCTATCGATATAATGCGCAATCTCAGCCTCGTAAACAGTTATTTCATCCAAAATAGTCTCGCTACTAAATGGAACGATATCGTTCACGTCGGGGACATTATTTACGTCTTCTACGGTAAAAACTGTCGCAAAAAAGTTATTGAAAATACCCGCCATCGCCTGAGCGTCAGAAGCCAAAGCGCCATTAACATCAGCCATGATGATAAAGTTTTCTGGCGAGTGACACTAAAGCTTGGGCGAGACTGACTGAATTCAAAATTTTAACCACATGATTGCACCAATAGGCGGCTAAAACAAAGTTAACACGTAATATCTCGCTTATACGTAATTTGCGAGAGAAATGTTATAGAAGAAAAATGCTTTAGAATTGTTTAAACTATTGATTGCAAGGGTAAAATTATCGAAAACCTGTAATGTACTCTTCTAAAAAAATATTGAAAAATTTGCACATTAGTTCACAATTTCACTACAGGTTTATTTTAGTTTAGAGTAGATTTAGTTCATTGTTCACACAATATGTCCATTGCCCCTGTAATAGAAAAGTAATAGGCTACTATCTATTACTTTGCCTTCTATTACTATTACTATTCCAGCCAAAAAATTATGAGCTATTACTATTACTTGAAAAATCCTGTAATAGTCATTACTATTAATATTACCCCATGTCTGCTACTTATATCATCTCATTCCTGACTGAGTACAGAAAAAAGAAAAGAAAAGTAGCTAATAAACCACAGCAAATGATCTTAGAATTATAATCATTGTGAATTTACCATATTTTGCAACCTTCCTTCGGGGGGTAAAAAAAAAAAAATGGTGTCAATAATCTAGCAGGGTTGAAGCACCTTAAACAGAAAAAACAAACAAACAAACAAACAACCACATACTGAGGCTTGCCTAGGGCAGGCCTACGTGGTGAGCTATTTTCAAAATTTGACAAATTAGGCTGACATCCCAATGTAAGATCAGGGGTTTGTGGGTCCAAAATTTAGAATGTCGAGGCAGAATTTAATAATTTAAATAGACTTTTTCAATATACAATGGGGCAGTATGGTATTGCAATACAATATTCTCACACTTTAGTCTTTGTGCAATCTATGCTAAATGATGAGGTAATTATTCGTTTTTACACTGTTTTTATGATGAGAAACTTTTCAGGTCAATTTTTAGGTGTTTTGAACGAATCTGTCATCCGTTTCCTGTGCAAATGCGTAGTTTTCGAGATATCATCTTGAAAACTACGCATTTGTACAGGAAACAGATGGCCGTTTCGTACAAAACATCTCAAAATTAACCAGAAAAGTTTGCTCTCATCATTTTCATTTAAACTAACGAAAATATCATGACAACCTAACCAATCATCAAGGGTGTACAGTTGACCTAACTGGACATTCAATTAACCTAACCAGGCCTTCAGTTGACCTAACTGGGCATTCAATTAACCTAACCAGGCCTTCAGTTGACCTAACTGGGCATTCAATTAACCTAACATTGGTTATTTCACCTAAATATTTTATAATCTTTTCGTATTACGCACTCTCTGTCACATTTTGGGCAAGTTAAGGATGAGAGAATAACGCCATAATTGATAAAAACATCCAATCCTTTGTCTTTATCTAGGGCACATGATGAATCAAGTTCTCAGTCAAAATTACATGAATGGCACGTCATAATTTTATCACAAACACCACTAAACTAAATTCAATTTGGAAAAAAAATAAAATAAAAAATAGCCAGAACAAAACCCAACGAACTAATTAAGTCGCAGAGTAGTGAAAAAATAGCCTAATCAGGAAAAATACTTTATGAAAAAAGTACATTATAGCCAAAACAGGAAATATATTTTATTAAAAAAAGTACATTTTAAAAAATTTGCACAACATAAGATATATACAGGGTGTCCCAGAATTAACTATCTATTTCGATGAAATCGGACAAATTTTTTAAAAGCACACTTTTATTTATGTTTATCATGTTTAATATGTGTTAAAAATGTATAAATTTCTAAATTTTTTTCAAAATTTTATTTTCATAATTTTTTCATTATCTGGTCCAATGAAAGACGCGTCTGAAGTCATAGAATGGCAAAGAGACTCTCCAAAAGTTACGTGTGGCTTGGAATGACCAAATCCAAAATTTATGGCCCATTCTTCTTTGCAGAAGCAACTGTAACAGGTACCGTCTACCTTGATATGCTTCAGCAGTTTCTCAAACCACAGCTTCTTGATGATGGCATTCTTGATAATATTGTGTTTCAACAAGATGGAGCACCATGTCATTATGCTCTAATTGTTCGAGAATACCTCAACAGACGCCTTCCGAATCGATGGATTGGACGTGGAGGACCTCGACCTTGGCCTCCGCGTTCTCCGGATTTGACACCCCTGGATTTCTTTGCATGGGGTTTTATAAAAACAAAGGTTTATTGCCAAAAGATCAATAGTTTAGCTGAACTTAAAGAACGCATCCAGTTGGCAGTGCGGGAGATAATACCTGAAATGCTTCAAAATGTGTTTCGCAGCGCTGAGGATAGATTTGAAATTTGCAGAGATACAGACGGTGCACATGTTGAAACTTCTCAATAAAGTTTTGACTTATGATTTATAAATCTATTTGTTTTTGTATCATAATTTAGTAATAAATACAAAATTATGTCAGTTTTTATTAAATTTGTCCGATTTCATTGAAATAGATAGTTAATTCTGGGACACCCTGTATAAGATATATATAAGTGGTACTCACAAGCATTATATATAAATAGTAGGCTTAAGACACTATGTCAGAGCATGGAAATTACATATATTGAACTGTGGAATAAATTTTACAAAAAAAAAAAAAAGAGTTCTATAACAGAGATGGAATTCACCTTAATAGTAAAGGAACTGATTTACTATCAAAGATTGTATCATATAATTGACTAAAAACTAAAGGAATAGGCCAAATTAGTACAAATACCAATACTCTTGATAACAATAAACTAATAAAAAATATAATCAAAACTCAAAAGAAAAAGGTCAACAAAGAAAGTAAAAGAGATGCAAATAATATACCATCACAGAACAAGAACCAGACTAAATTACAAGCAAAATATTTGAAGGGTTCTTTGTCATTTTTCTATGTAAATGCAAGAAGTATCCGAGATAAAATAAACGAATTCAAGGCATACATAGACCTATGTATGCCTTATTGAAAATCCTGATGTTATGATTGGCACTGAAACTTGGACAAAATTCAGTACGATACCAAATAGTCTATTTAGTGAGAGAGATTACTTATGAAATTGATGGCTATGAACTTTTTTATTATGAACGTAAATATTCAGAGGGTTGCGGAGTATTTATTTATGCCAAGACAAATCTGAATCCAGTTGGTTACCTCTGTTAAAGAGGAAATAGTTGAATCTGTATGGATAGATATTGGGCATAAAAATGCCAGGAAAATCAGGATAGGGGGTATTTATAGACCACCTGAGGGATGTTCAGTTGGAGGAATCCCCAAAAGTAGAGAAGAAAATAAGTATGTAGAAAATCAACTTATTGATGAAATAAATAAAGCAATGACAAGTAATATTATTATTGTTGGAGATTTCAATTATAGGCATATAGACTGGGAAATATTACAAACACCAGAAAGTAATGAGAGATTCTTAGACTGTATAATTGAGAATGGTTTAACCCAGTTAGTAAAGGAGCCAACCACGGCCGATGCCATTCTAGATTTAATTCTAACAAATAATCCAGATACCTTCCAGGATATCTCGGTTTCAGAAACACTAGGTTCAGGTGATCATTGTATCCTTCGGTTTAATATTGTTTGTAATTCAAGACCTAGTGAAAATAAAGTAGAAGTTCCAGATTTTAAAAGAGGAAATATAAATGGACTAGTAAATGATCTGTGTCTAATAAATTGGACAGATATTCTACAGCCTGAACAGACAGTAACTAGTATGTGGGAAAAATTTAAAAGTATAATAATGAACATACAAAGGAAGCATATCCCAGTGTAAAATCAGAACTGGAAAAAATAAACAACCTTGGATAAACTGCAATGTAAAAAGAGCAATCAGAGAAAAAACAAAAGCATTTCATAAATTCAAAAGAACTAAAAATGGCACAGACTCCGAAATATATAAAAGTAAAAGAAGTTTGCAAGAAAGTAATTAGAGATAGCAAACGAGACCTGGAAAAAAGCCTAGCCAAGAATTCAAAAAACAATCCTAAGAAGTTTTTCAGTCACTTCAATTTGAAAAGTAGAGTGAAAAGGAAAATTGGCCCCCTCCATATAGATGATAAAACTATAGATGATGATCTTGAAATAACTGAAGAACTAAACAAATACTCTCATCAGTATTCACAAATGAAAATTTAAATAATATTCCTGATCTTATACTACCAGGACAAGATAGAGAAATAAATGAATTAAGGGTAACAAAACTAGATATCCTAAAAGCAATAGATAAATTAAAAATGGAAAAATCTCCAGGGCCAGATGAAATGCATCCAATAGTCATAAAAGCTGCCAAAAAGAATATAGCACAGGCACTAGAAATTATTTTTAATAAATCATTGATATGTACTGAAATTCCAGAGGATTGGAAGAAAGCAAATGTGGCTCCAATCTTTAAAAAAGGAAATAGAAACTTGGCAAAAAACTAGACCCATCAGCCTCACCTCCATTATTTGCAAATTACTCGAAAGTATCATTAGAGGTAAAGTTACTGAGTTCCTTGAAAAGTGCATGGCTTTCGAAATGGAAGGTCCTGTCTAACCAACTTGATTGAATTTTATGATGGAGTCCTATTGCATTTGGACAATAAAGAGCCAGTAGATATAGTATACTTAGATTTTGCAAAGGCATTTGATACTGTTCCTCATGCAAGATTGTTGGTAAAAGTTAGAGCCCATGGTATAAGAGGTCATATAGCTGATTGGATAGAAGAATGGCTGAGAAATAGAAAACAGAGAGTTCATCTAAATGGAAATAAGTCTACTTGGAGACCCATATTGAGCGGAGTCCCACAAGGGTCTGTTCTGGGACCTCTGCTTTTTGTTGTCTATATAAATGATCTAGAGAAGGGCCTATCATGTAAAACCTCAAAATTTGCTGATGATACAAAATTAGGCCATAATGTTAAGTCAGTAGCAGGAGCAATGACAATACAAAAAGACTTAGACAGAGTAACAGCCTGGGCAGATAAGTGGGAGATGAAATTTAATGTTGATAAGTGCAAGGTTATGCACATTGGGCCAAAAAATCCAGAATTTGAATACAATATGAATGGACTTTGGATTAAAAATGATGATAAAGAGAAAGACTTGGGTGTCACTGTGACAAATGAACTTAAACCCTCAAATCACTGTATGGTAATCAGAAATAAAGCAAATGCTAGACTCAATCTCATGCAGACACACATTGAATACAAATCACCCAATATTATAAAGCAACTTTACATTTCATATGTGAGACCCCTCCTTGAATACTGCATTCAATTTAATAGTCCCTATTTGATACAAGATATTGAAAAACTGGAAAAAGTACAGAAACAAGCAACAAGAATGATCCCATCTCTAAGACAATTGACATATAAGGAAAGACTGGCGTATCTAAGCATGTTCTCATTAAAAAGGAGGAGGTTAAGGGGTGATATGATAGAGTGTATAAAATGATAAAAGGGTTGGATAAGATAGATTTTGAGTCTCTCTTCATTAAAGATCACAATAATCAGACTAGAGGTCATAGTATGAAATTATTTAAGCCAAGATGTAGAACAATTTAAGAAAACATAGTTTTACAAACAGAGTAATTAAATTTTGGAACAGTCTGACAGAAGAAGTGGTGACTTCAGATACACTTGATTCTTTCAAAAGAAGGTTGGATAGTTTGATGTCTGCAAGGGACATCTGGTGATGGTGTTTAAGCCCATTTTTATGCATGAATGGTACTAGTTTATTTCATATATATTATGTGCATTTGGGTGATAGATCCCACAGCTCAACACAGGTGTTGTGGGATATAGGGAGGCAGCATCTTGGGTTAGGGGATACTCTCTGTCCTTACACACCCTATTTAAAGAGATTCCTCTGCCGAGCGGTGCCCCCCATAGTACTGTGAGGTATTGAAAAACTCATGATCTTCACTTGCCCCACAAACACCTTTAAATGGGAGACCCAAAATGGGTGCACACACATTTCTACATTACTGTACAGTCTTTACAGCCACACCTACACTTTTCCTCCTAAGTATATATATTGTAATGTATATGGATGTAAATTGTGACTTGGTCCGCAATTGATATGGACCGTGACTTAATTTTGGTTGGCACGGTACTGGTATTGATGGGTACTATAATGAAATTGACTGGATTCTTTGGATCTGATATATTTGCATGTCAGTTATAAATAGATATAGTGTGTAACATATTTGTGGATAGTAGCCTATTATGACTTTGATCCTCTGGATCCAGAGATTCTATCTTTAGTTTGAAATTGATAATTAATTAGTTTTAAATTTATACTTAATTGGTTTTGTAAAAATTGGTTATTGCCAATGTACAGGTAGTTTTTACATAGTGGAGCCACCTCGATGGGCCGAAGTGGCCCCTAGTGTGCCCACTATAAAAATTTATTATGTTCTTATATTTTCTTAGTTTTGAATGCTAATTCAATATATTGTACTGTTTTAACTGCGTGTGAGCGGGTTAAAAGACGAATATTAACCAATGATGCATACTGGCATGGTGTAGCTACATGACCCCAAAACCTCTTTTGGTTCCTGAAGACTCATCCAAGAATGGGTGCTCCCTGTGATAATGCTTACAGTTAAGAGAAGGCTAATTTAGGTGGATGTGTTCTACCGAATCTTTACTGGGTTAATATTGGATTTTACTCTCAATCACAAGTAGCTAGTTGAACAAGTACTACCGTATATACTGAATTGCCATTAAAAACTGACTAAAAAATATATATCTTGTGCAAATTTGTTCAAATGTACTTTTTTAATAAAATATATTTCCTGTTTTGGCTATAATGTACAGTACTTTTTTTTCATAAAATATTTTTCTTGATTTGGTTATTTTTTGGTATTTATTTTTTGGTATTTTTGATATGTATGTCTACTAGGGTGGGATGAAAATTTTTTCAACTATTGCTTCATTGGTAATAAGGTGGATTGAAGAGTGATAAAAAAGAATGAGAATTAAAAAATTTTCAATTCATCCTAAGTACCCCATTTTCCCCCCAAAAAAATGGCAGCCAACCAGTCATTATACGCTTCATAACTCGAAAAGTACTCTTTTTACAAAAACATTTGCTGAAGCAAAAATTGTTTATTTCACATTTTCTACCTCATATAAATGTTTAAGATGTTTAATGAAATTTTTTATTTTTCAGGTTTTTGTTGGATTTGGAAATTTCTGATAATTAGTAACAAATATGGCTTCTGCTTCAAGCATTAGAGCTACAAGGAGTCAATCAAAACCACATTTTATATTTGGAACTGCACAAGAGCTTCCTCTTACAACATTGCCAACAAATAAACAGGTGGGCCAATAAATACCATGTTGTTTTAAAAGAAACCACTTCAGTGACTTCACATAACTGATATTTTCAACAAAATTACTGAAGATATACTCTGTATTTGGAGAAAAGCTTCAATTCTTGCAATAGCTGAAAAATCAGTTTATATCAAATTAAAGCAGTTCATTGGCAAAGCAAACGATCTTAGTAGATCAAAAGGTAGTGTCAAAATAAGAGAAAATTTTAATGACACCTTGGAAGAATTATTTGATATCAGTGCCTGTAAATGCCCTTTTATCTCCCATCAAAACTTTGGCTGTCCTGAGAGCTGCGAAGATGGTCACATAAGATGCACCTGTCAAAGAGAACTGAAGGTACCAAAAGAAGAGCTTCTGTTTTTACAGGATCAGCGATTGACGCATACAATGAAAATAGTGGGTGTTGATAAAGTCATGACAAAAAGAATTAAAAAAAATGCAGTCTGGGAAATTGTGGACAGAAGAAGGAATGGTTAAAAGAAGAAGAGAAATGAAGGACTCTCGTATTTTAATTAAAAGTGTTTTTTTCAGATGTAGAGAGAACTTCCACACAGTATGAATTAGACCCACATCAGAGTGAATCAGACTATGAGTCAGTTGCCATACAAGGTCAAATGAGACACTTCCATTGCCTACTGTAGCGATGGAAGCCAAGATTTTGAATTTCAGATCGAGCAGCAGCTGCTTTGACTTCAGCTGCTTTAGTTGATTATGGAGCAATCACTAAAGATGCTAGTACATTTTTGATTGACAAGAACAAAATCTGATGGGAAAGAGAGAAAATGAGAAAAAGTTTGGTGATGGAGAGTAAAGCTAATCCTGCTGTCATATCTGCTATATTTTTTGATAGAAGAAAGGACAAAACTCAGGTGAAGAAAGGAAACAAATGGTACAGAGACTCCATTAGAGAGGAACACTATGTTTTGGTGTCTGAGCCAGGAAATGAATATTTAACCCATGTAGTTCCTTCTTCTGGTAAAGCTCAAGATATAGCTGATAGTTTGTTCTCCTTTCAAGAGTCAGCTATTAATGAGAGCATTTGTCTCATAGGATGTGACAGTACAAATACCAACACAGGTGCCAAGGGTGGGATCATCCACCTCATAGAAGAAAAACTAAAACAGTTACAATGGAGCATTTGTATGCTGCATACAAATGAACTTCCCCTTCAACATTTATCTGAACATTTTGATAGTAAAACAAAAGGTCCAACATGTTTCACTGGAAAAATCAGAGTAGCACTGAAAGAATGTGAAAAAATACCTGCAGTCAATTTCAAGCCAATTAGAGAAGGCATTGATTTAACACATGTCAGAAGAGGTTATCGATGATCTTAGCCAAGATCAACAGTATGTGTACAAAATTATTGTGGCTATAAGAAGTGGGAATGTCCCAAAAGATTTGGAAAATACAAAACCCAGACCACTGAACCATTCTCAATGGCTGACATTAGCAAATCGTGTCTGCCACCTATACATTGCAGAGAAAACTTCTTCATTGCTACAAATTATGGACCAAGCTGGTTTGGTATCAAGAGTAGACCATATATATGGAATGGACCACATCACATATTTGGAGCAATTAAAAGATTTCATCTTCTTCCAAAGGATGTTCAGAATGTAGTGAAGCCTTACATTGCTAGAAACACATATTTTGCTCATTGCAAAAATGTTCTGCTAGGAATGTTATCAGATACATCAGAACAAAAATGAAACAGAGCAGTTGATTTCATCATGAACATTAGAACAAAGATGGAAAATGTGTCCAGAATCAGAGAATTTAAGGTTCCTGAGATAAATTTCAACACACACGCATGGAATGATATTATTTACTGGTCAAAAGAAATGCTGACTGAACCTCCCCTCACTATGGTGCTCACAAATATTGAACTCAATGCACTTAGGGTTAAAAAAAAACTGTGCCTACCCGATTATCCACTTCATTCACAAAGTGTCAAGAGGGCAATTAAACTTGTCACTGATGTGGCCTCATCTGTATATTCCCAAGAATCCTGTGATGGATTTATAAGAGCAAGAATTAGGGCTCGTTCATTGCTGCCATGTATGGAAACCAAGAAAGAAATGACTTCACTTTTTGAGAATTAGCTTTTAATTAGAGACTGAAATAATTCACCAAAATTTCATAAAAGCACACACTTCATGATTTTTGAAAAAGGATCTTTTTGGAAGTGTATTGATTATATGTTTCTGCAATTGTGGTGATAAGATGTCAATAATTTCTCTCATTGATTAGTGTTGGTGTAGAGTATAGTTTGAATATTCAAAATTGTATAAGGTTATTAAATATTATCAAAGTAATATACTTTGGTCATCAAAGAATTTTTCCTTTATTTAGAAAAACATGATTTATTTGTGATATTTACCAAGGTAAATTTTGATAAAATTTAAAATTGAGAAAATAATTTATAAAAGGGCACTTTCTAATGTATTTTTTTTATTTTGAATCATTTTTATTCTATAGTGTGTTTTAATTGGATGCATATTTTTCAAGTTGTAAGCATTTATATGTTTGACTAGTGGCCATTTTGTTTTTCTCAAAAATGCACTAGTCGGGCAAAATTGATTTTTCTTTTATATCACTTTGTCATTTATAGAACCCAATTCAGATCTTTTCCGTTTGACTGCCACCATTGAAACATAAGAGGTGAGTGCCCCCAGCCTTCTTTACTTAGCCTTATAAGGCTAACTAATGAAAATATCACGACCTAACTTAACCAATCGTTAGGTCAACTGTATGACCTTGATGATTGGTTAGGTTAGGTCATGATATTTTTGTTAGTTGGAGGCCCTGATCTTCAGGTGATCCCCTTATTTTTCTGAGTACACGATTAAAACTTAAAAATTAAGCATGGATCTTGAAAGTAATTAAAATTGTTTATAAGAAACAAAATTTGAAGGGGAAATTAAGAAAAGCTTTTTTATAAAGTAACTTATTTTGTATCATCAAGACATTTCAGTTAAAATACAAAAAGTTTAATTATGTTTCAATGGCGGCAATCAAACGGAAAAGATCCCCCAATTCAGCAAATTATAGGTGAAAAAAATTAATATTCCACAAAGAAGTGCGTTTCATCCCACCCTAATGTATACACTATTTTGGTCAATTTGTCACTTTTTTTTTCTTATTTCTGGCTATTGTTTCAAGTTCTGGCTAGTTTTTTTTCTAATTGGATTCAGTTTAGTGGTGTTTGCGATAGAATTATGATGTGCCATTCATGTGATTTTGACTTTGAGGACCTGATTCGCCACGTAGGCCTAGATGAATACAAAGCATTGGATGTTTTTATCATCACAGCATTACTCTCTCATCCTTGGTTATTTCACCTAAATATCTTCTGATCTTTTCGTATTAGGCACTCACTGTCACATTTTGGGCAAGTTAAGGATGAGAGAATAATGCTTTAATTGATAAAAACATCCAATGCTTTGTCTTCATCTAGGGCACATGACGAATCAAGTCCTCAAAGTTGAAATCACATGAATGGCATGTCATAATTCTATCACAAACACCACTAAACTGAATCCAATTAGAAAAAAAAAATAGCCAGAACAGAAACTAATTAAGTTGCAGAGTAGCGTGATGTCATATCACCCCTGACTACAAATATACTAAATATATATATATTTGTATTTATATTATTATTTATTTTCTACAATAGTTTGCACAAAAAATAACTAACATTTGACAAGAGTGGGTAATATTAACCCTGAAAAATGTATTTTTGACCAAAAGTTTAGGTCATGTGACCAGAAACATATTAACCTAATTGAATGCCCAGTTAGGTCAACTGTACGCCCTTGATGATAGGTTAGGTTAAGTCATGATATTTTTGTCAGCTTAAAAGAAAATGGCGAACAAATTTTTCTAGTCAATTTTGAGTTGTTTTGCACAAATGTGATATCCATTTCCTGTGAAAATGTGTAGTTTGCAAGATATCTTCACCTAAAGATATGTGAAGATATCTCTAAAACTACGCATTTTTACAGGAAATGGATATCATATTTGCGCGAAACAAATCAAAATTGACCAGAAAAATTTGTTCTCGTCACAAAACCTGACTGGGAGTAATAACCAATTTTTACCCTTTACTCTGCTTTTTAAACCTTTTATTGTTGTAATTGGATGGCAGTAAAGTTAGTTACTTTCTCTTTCGGGCCTATTTGAAATGTGATAGCAGCAACTATATGATTGAATAATTCATATTGGCTAGTATCTAGGTCCATGAGTTACCATGTAATGGCAAAATCACTGAAAATATTTGTGCAGACTCGCAGGACTGGTTCAATCACACAGCTCCTCCAAAAAGGACTCTGTTGAGATGGGAAAAGAAACTGTTCACAACAGGCACTGTGAAAGATAAACCAAGTACTGGCAGGCCATCTAAGTGATAAATGGGTCTGAAAGAAAAATGAAAATTGGTTGGTATTTTATATACTGGGGTGACAAGACATTGTGAACACCCTTTACAGTAACCATACTCTGGTCCAATTAAATTTTATAGCTTAGTTATCACTAATTCAGCTAGCCTAGTAATTCAATTGTCTCTCTAATAATAAATTAGGAAATATACAAGTTTGTTTATAAAAAAGTAATGTACCTAATAATTCTTAGCTGTGAAAATTAAAAGAAAAGATGGTATTTTTTTACAAGAGTACATTACAGGCTTTTGAGCAATTTTGGAATGTTAGGTTAGGTTATATTATATTATATTATATTATGTAATATAATATATTAAAACTATGTTTTTCTGATTGTTTTTGTTGTTGTTTGAATGAAATTAACCTTTGTTCAAACCACATCAAAAACCATCAGAAAAACGTAGTTTTGATTTACAAAGCCTGTAATGTACACTTGTAAAAATTTACCGAAAAGATAGAGACCACCTCTGTGACATCATTGGATATAAATATGAAAAATGAGGTTGGGTTGCAATCATACAATGGACTTCAATTAAATTAATATCTTCAAATTTTATACAGTAATAATAAAGAAGTCACAAGAAAAATAAAATTTGAATATCTCATTCATTATGTAGGAAGGTCAGGGGCCTCCCCAACTCAGAGGTGTGCTGCCAATTTCTTAACAACTGGTTCTGATACAGATAAGGGTGTAAATCGGCGAGCGCCAATGGCGCGAGTCATTAAGCTAGGGGTCTGGGGTGAGTAGTAGCTCTCCCAGTGGGGTCGAAGCCAACCCATTTTAGCTTTTCCAAATACCATTTTGTAACATTTTGGTAGAAATTATTCAATATATTCTTTATACTCACTAATGACATAATTATTTGAAAATAAACTAATTTTTCATCAAAAAATAAATTAATATTGAAATGACCACTGCTTGTGATACTACCAGTGTTGTGCCCATTACTTCATAAAAGTAATGGCATTACCATTACAGTTACTTCTGAAAAAGGTAATGGTGTTACTGTTACTGATCCATAAAAGTAATTTTTTACCCATTACCATTACTTTTGATGATAATAACTATAATAATTAAAAATAAGTACTTCCATTCAACATTGTGTTTATGCTTTATTTTATTCACTTACAACATTGAACACTGTAAATTGAAAAAAACATTTATCATTTATATTTTATTTAAGCTCTGAGCAGTGTTACCAGATGGTTGATAAGGATTGTTTAAATATGGATTTTAAAAATAGGTTATTATCTAAAATTTGTATTTGGCATCCCTGCATTCAATACATTGAGTCATCTACACTGTAAAGCTACGTTTACACTTGTACAAATGTGTATACACATGAGTGAGGCGCTTGTTGATTCAACATGCTGTATACACTATACACTTGCCCTCACACAAATCCTCACTCACGTTGAATCAGCAAATCTGGGCAAATTTTGATCTAAAGACAATCCATTTTTTTAATTAAAAAAATAAGATACAGTAGATACACGTGTTTACACTTGTGTACAAATGTGAATGTACCTTAAATTATATCCTGAAGATAGAGTATAATAAGCAAGTTATAATAAGTAATGTTATAATCAGGGTTTCGGAGCCGGTAAAAAAACTTCTGGCTCCGGCTCCGGCTCCGGAGCAGAAATTTTTTACAGTCTGGCTCCGGCTCTTTTATAGTAAATTCTGTTAATTATAAAATAAATATCTAGATTTATATAACTAATTGTCCAATTTAAAATATTGCACAAAAATATTTTATTATTAAATCACTTTAATACTCAAAATTTAAATTTCTTATGATTTTAAATTAGGCAAATATAATGATAGAATGAAGTTATTTAAATAACTAAAGGAAAATGATGAAAACTAAATGATATTAAATATTTATTAACAATGGTAGCTTATATAAATTAGAGAAACTTGCCTCCTAATTAGTTCAAAGTTCAAACTTAAGAATTCTCGTATGGAAAATAGTAACAATCAAACTTTCTGAGATAATATATGCATCTTTTTTTAAGTGTTGAAACTTGAAAGCTTCATGAAAGCCAACTTGGCTTGAAAAAGAGCTGAATATTTCAAAAAATTCAGTTTTTAAATTTTTAATAGGTTATATTATTTACTTTAAATTTTTAATAGGTTATATTATTTACTTAGATAAATAGTTAGTACCTACCTACCTAAGGTCTCCACCGCCATAAAATTTTTTTTACCTATATAATTAAGTGTTGTTAAGACAAATCTTCCCAAATATTTAATGGTTAAAAAATGGAAATTTGCAGATTATTCCTGCAACTCCCACACCTCCATAAAATCCAAGAATCCTATGGTACCATTTTTCGTAATATATTACAAGAATTATAATTTGCAACTAAACCTATATTTAACAAATAACAATTTAGGTAGCAATATATCGCCCGGAGCCAGACCATGGAGCAGTATTTTCAAGGTTTCTGGCTCCGGCTCTGGCTCCGGCTCCAGGTAAGCAAAATTCACTGGCTCCACCGACTCCGGCTCCGAAACCCTGGTTATAATAAGCAATGTATAATAAACAAGTAATGTTATAATAAGCAATGTATAATAAACAAGTAATGTTATAATTAAAGTTGTTAAAACATTATTTAGCTTTTTAGATATATTTACAAAAAGTAATAAGTAATGGTCTGACTTGCTGAAAAAAAATAACATTGTTACTGATTTAAAAATATAATGCCATTCCCGTTACTCCCAACACTGGATACTACCTACATTTTTCTATAAAATCCTGAAAATATTAAAAAAAAATTACATATAAATTTATCAGGTCATCCCATAAGTAATGTCATTTTTTAGATCGGAATTTGAAGGACAAAAAAAATGACTGAAACTTTTTAATCTAGTATATATTTTCCATTGGAATCAGTGGCACTCTGCCAATGTCCTACAAGCTTTTCAGTGCCATGTTTATAAAATTCAGGTGGTTTTGAGGCAAAAAACGTACAAAGACTGGTGTGCAAGTCATCTAAAGAAGTATACTGTTTCTCATCAAGATAGTTTTGCAGACTCCTGAAGTGATGATAATTCTGAAGGTGCAAGGTCTGGAGAATATGGAGGATGTGGAAGTTTTTCCCACCCAAGCTCCTCAATTTTTGCAGAAGTGATCCGTGGAATGAGGACATGCGTTGTCATGGTGGAACACGATTCCTTTCCAATTAACCAAAGGTCGTCTCTCTTCTTTTAGTGCAGTGTTCAATCGATCCAGTTGTTGACAGTAGACTTGAGTGGTGATTGATTGTTTGGTTGTGTGGTAAGGTTTCAAAGTGTATTACACCACCTCTATCCCACCAAACACTAAGCAACACCTTCCGAGGGTGAAGATTTGGTTTTGGCTGTGGTGTCGCTGGTTCTCCGGCACAAACCCACTGTCAACAGCGCTTAACATTCTGGTACAGTATCCACTTTTCATCACCAGTCACTAAACGGTGCAAAAATGGATCTTGGGGTTCACAGGAATGAAGAGCTGTGCTAATGTTTACCCACACCCTCAGATTGTCAACTGACAATTCATGTGGCACCCATTTTCCTAACTTAGGCACTTTCTCAAGTTGTTGCAAATGTCAATGGATGGTGGATGGGGATGAATTGAGTTTTTGGGCCAATTCTTTGACAGTTGTTGAACAGTCTTCTTCAAGTGCGGCTAACAGCAGGTCATCAAACTCAGTAGGGCATCCAGTGTGTGCTGCATCTGTCAAACAGCAGTCACCATTCCTAAACTTTTGAAACCATCTTTGACATTTCCTTACATGCAGAATATCGTTGCCATAAACATCCTGAATGTTTCGCGTTGCTTCAGTAGCACTATTCCCTTTTTGAACTCGTAAAGCATTATATGCTCTTCTGATACTGCCATGTTTATGAGGGGTTCACATAAAGCAAAACACACGTCTTCACTGGTCAAGGTCTGTAAAGTATATAGCAAAACACGATAGATCTCCTCTTAGATATAACCTTCGGAAAATTTATGCTTAAACTGAGTAGGACTAGTTTAAATTTAATCTATCGTAAAAAACGACATTACTTATGGGATGACCTGATACTTTCTCAATCATGCTGTCTCATTCAAGAAGTTTCCATATAGCCAGTTCATTCTGCGATGGTAGCTTTCTCACAAACTCTAGTACCACCAGCTTGACAATGACTTCTTAACGAAGTCTTGACATATGGCACAGCCACAGCATCCCAGTCTGTTACAGGCTTTCTTAGTATTTTTATTGTCATCAGACTGGAAATATGATTAACAGAAAGTTTGCTGCTTTCTGCTTTCACAATATCATTCATAACACTAAAGTCTCATTCTGCTTCTGTGCTGCTAATAGCAATTGTGCTCACTATTTTCTTAGCTTTAGCAATGGTAGGTAGAAGAGGAATATTCTTTGATTCCACATTTGAATCAACAAAATCCTGAAAGTCATTGATGGCAATTTCAAATTTTATGAGTTCATTCAACTGCCTTATCTTTTTTTCACCTTCCAGCCATGGTGATAAGATTTCATCATATTTCAAGATGTTGGTTCCAGTAAATCAAAAATTGCTAGGAGGTCCTCACAGTGAAACTGACTTTGAGTAACTTGCTTCAAATTGAAATGACTTGAAGATAAAAGCCTGGCTGTCATTTTGTCAACTACGCTCTGAATCAGCTGATTTCTAGGCAGTCCTGCAGTATTCAAATTGATACTTTGGCTGTATTGAAACTGAATGTGTTTAAATGCTTCAGACTGGATTAACTGCTCAACTTCTGTTTCGTGGCACCCCAAATTTAAACAAACAAATGGTTTGGCAATCCAATCAAAATTTAACAACTGGCTCGGGTGAACCAGACCAAACTGGTCCCAGCACAGCCCTGCCCCAACTGCATGTTAGTATCCTGGAGTAACACTGTGATAACTACTGCTTCGTAGTAATTCTTCCAGTCAGTTCACAAAAATGGAAGTTACTATATTTTAAGATTAAAATACTGTATAGAAATTATTAGAGATTAGGCCAATGTTTGTCAACTAGTAAAATAATTGAAAGCTCAAAAAGTCACTGGTTACGCAAATTTCAAATGAAATGAGAGATTTGTGATTTATGTCCATACGGAAACTGTATGGTTATATAGTGGTGTGGAGGTTGTAGGAGTTGAAAAGATCTGTTGCGTTACAAATTTAGATTCTGCCAGGAACCTTTCTTATAATTTATCCACAGTTGCTGTCTGTATGTATTACCATATAAATTATTGTAATACCTATGTATAAGTTTACAGTGGGAATAATTTGAACAAATATTACTACAGGCAAGTTACAAAATTTCTAGATTATTAAAGAGGTGACCCATTCTGTCTTTATATTCTATTCTCTGTTGCGTATTACTGTATTGTTTACCATTTTTCTTTTCTAATTTCTGTTATTTCTATTATCATACTGTGTTGTTTACCCCTTCCTTCTCTGTTACTTAAATTTTCATTTGTAACAACATAAGGTTAAGTAAATGCAACTTTATTTTATTTTTTACTAATTCTATTTATATTTCTTATTTTCCTTCATAAAAATAGAATTGAATCTCAAAGATTTTTGCCTGAAAAGCCATCATGCTTCCCAATGGCATATTCATATAAAAAAACTGTAAACTATGTTACTAAAAAAATGCCAACATTGCGTTAATCTATATGAATGTGATGTATATCTTACTAATGTGTTCTTTCTGAATAAAGATTATTATTATTATTATTCTTACCTATTGAGTTCTTATGTTGTGTTTCGCGTAAG
The DNA here is from genome assembly GCA_023014485.1 of Bathynomus jamesi. NCBI lineage: Eukaryota > Metazoa > Arthropoda > Malacostraca > Isopoda > Cirolanidae > Bathynomus > Bathynomus jamesi. Next base: position 129,376 of record JAJOZX010003914.1, read on the forward strand.
TTAGTAAAATTAATAATTCTAGTGGTCTATGATAAATGAGGAAATCATGCAGAATATGAACACTAGCAATTTGATCCTTTAGATTATTATTAGTGAGACAATGATCAGTCCACTTGGTGGTCCCACTCATATCACTAACGTACGTAAAATTACTACTAGTTATGCCTAATACTTCTACAAAACATTCGGAGTTCACACACACACACACACACATTAAAGTCTCCCTATTATTATACAATGAGAATATTTGAAATTATCTGATAGCAACTTAATTTTGTACAACAAATCAATGTATTCATCTAGATTACTGCCATTGTTGTATGGTAAATAGTTTACAACTAATATGCAATCATTGTTCATTTGTTATTAATTAATAAAACAAGTGTATTTAGATAATTACCATTACAAAGGAATATTAATAATAACTTTTTAAAAATATAAATAGACTTAATGAAATTTTCAAATTTTTCATGTATAGCGATAATTGAAATATTTCTTTGTAATGGTAATTATCTAAGTATGCTCCAGTTTTATTGATTAATAACAGTACAGTACTTTCCAGCCAAAAGTTAATTACTGTATATTGATTAGGGCAAAATAAAATTGAAGTAAAAAGTAGAAAGCCTACACAGGTGAGATTGATGATAAATTTTTTTAAATCAATGTACAAAATGCTGACTTTCAGAGTAAGGTCTAAACACAAACAAAACTGATTCTTATTTGTCTAAATCCTTACCTAGTATTGTTTCAATACAATACTTTAGCAAATGAACTACTAAATAATTCATAGTCTCAGGGAGTATAGGTCCTGTGTGTAGAGTACTTAATTAAGCCTTATAAGGAACTACTATACATCTTAAACTGCAGTACTGTCTGTCTCTAATTAACATTTATTATATTTCTCTCGTGTGCTCCTTTATCCTTAAGGGGTAGATGTAAATGGTATACGCTTAGCTTAATCCCAACTTCATGGTGGGAACGCCTTAGTTTAGCTTCTTCTTACTGTTACTGACATTTTTTTCCAATCCAACAAAACCTTTCCATGCATATATTTTTGGTTATAACACAGAGTACTTTATTAAGTTCTAGGCTGACCATACGTACCGTTTTTTTAATATTTCCTGGCCGTCCCGTCGTTTTAATAAAAATGTCAATTTTGTCCCGTTTTTAATAAAAACTATAAATATACTTTAATATTGGTCAATCATAAATTATTATTCATAACCTATAAGACTTTTGTAATATTGTAGAGTTTATTCTTTGTCTTCCAGGAAGTACAGCACCTGTTGAGAGAATATTTTCTGTTATGAACAGTATGTGGTCAAAGGAGAAATCTAGATTAAGTGTCGAGACAATGAGGGCTATGTTAGTTGTAAGACAAAATTGTGTCATGGAGTGTGAGAAGTTTTATGATAAGGTGTTGAAAGACCGAAATTTGCTGCGTAAGATTACTTCATCGGAGAAATACTCATGGTACGATCGTGGTGAAATACAGTCCCCCTCTACGTCTACCTAAATTTTTGTATGGGTTCTGTCACTGAAGAATAATTGTAAGCTCAATATGTTTATGTACTTACTTTTTCATGAATAGAGAATATTACATAACCCCCGTCCCTTTTTTGCCATCCCAATGTCCCGTTTTTGTCTCGAGGAAATATGGTCAGCCTATTATTAACCCAACTTTTACTGTTGATGGAAATGGTGGTTAAGTATATGCCTCCCTTTTTCAGTTCTTCCCAAATGAACAACTTGCTTTCACTGATAGGCCTACTTTGTTTTTGGTGAGGCAGTCCAAACCCCAGGTCCTACATAAGGGCCTCCTACAGTCTGTTCCTTCACCTCATTCAATCCAACCAGTAAATTAAGATAGCCCTATCCTTTAAGTGACTTAAAGGATAGGGTTACCTTAATTTACTATGAAATCTTACCTGAAAAAAACTATTTGAGAGACTTAAATTAAGTCTCTAGAATTTTTAGTTTTATTGGCCATATTTTCTTTCTCAAAGTTCCATTTGGGAGATTTCTTAATTCTCATGCTATGCAGTAACAAAAGGTTTGCTTTTCCTTTTGCATCACTATTGTAATTTGGGATCACCTGAAGATCAGTCACCGTAGCCTTTTTTAGTTAGCTTTATAAGACTAACTAACGAAAATATCACGACCTAACCTAACCAATCGTTAGGTCAACTGTACGCTCTTGACAATTGGTTAGCCTTATAAAGCTAACTAAAAAAGGCTGGGGTGACGGATCTTCAGGTGATCCGTAATTTGCAAGTTTGTTAATTTCTACCAAATTTGTCCTTGTTCATCGGTTTATACCAGACATGGGGTAATAGTAATAGACTATTACAGGATTTTTCAAGTAATAGATCATAATTTTTTGGCTGTAATAGTAATAGAAGGCAGTGGCAATGGACATATTGTGTGAACAAAGAACTGAGAAAATGAACTAAATCTACTCCAAACTGAAGTAAACACGTATGTAAACTAATACTGTGGCAAATTTTTCCTTCAATAAAGCAAAATTTATCAAGACTTACACTCCGTCTCTGAAATTGTAATGATTTGGTTGAAACAAATATTTGTTAACACTGCTTCTAATTGCATTTAAATGGACATAAAGATCCTATTCAAATGAATGAAGTACGAGTACCCGACATACAAAAGTAATAGTAATAGGAATCTGGTAATAGACCCTCATGTCTGGTTTATACACACACAAGGTGGTGTAGTTAGTATCGCTGACTACGAATTCACTGGCGAAAACAAACGGCACGCATTTTACCAACCTGTTCATCCTTCCAGAAAAAATAGGCTGGCCTATTGGTAAAGACGTGGTAATTTCTCACTACCCGTTGTGGGTCGTGGTTCGGATTCCATGTTAAGCTCCAAAATGGAGCAACAAGCTTGACCTTCGTCAGAATGAACAATTCGGGGGGGGCAAAACTAGTGTGTATATATATATATATATATACACACAGGGTGTCCCATAAGTCCGGCATCATAGGAAAAAAAAAAAAGGCAAAAACAAAAGCTTTTATTTACAGAACGTGCTCAATATGTCCACCATTGTTTTCAATACACAAATTCAGACGTGATACCCAGTCAGCAAGCACACGGTGAATGTAAAGAGTAATGGTGTTACATGCCCCAATAATGCGCTGCCGCAAATGTTCAACACACCTAATTTTCTCTGCGTATACCAGCGCTTTCAAGTGGCCCCAGAGATAAAAATCTAGTGGCGTGAGATCCGGGCTTCTAGCTGGCCATTCCACAGGCCCTCGACGTCCTATCCAATGACCAGGGAATTGTTGGTACAGGTATTCCCTTACTTGGGAATTTCTCCTATGATGCCGGACTTATGGGACACCGTGTGTGTGTATATATATATATGTATATATATATATATATATATATATATATATACACACACACACACACCGGGTGTCCAAGAATTATCTACAATTTTTGGCTGTTATTAAAAGTCAACCATGAAGTGTAGAAATTCCAGTGTTGTCCCATTTTACAGAGAAACTAAGTTTTTTCTGATACCACGTTTTGACAAGTTTTTTAGAAACGTACGCGGGTGACAGACATTGATGATTTAAAAACAAGAATCACAGCTGCTATTGAGCGAATTGATGTGGATATGCTGCAGCATACATGGCAACATTTGGAGTATCGATTGGATATTTTGCGAATCACTAATGGTGCACATATCGAATGTTTGTAACAACGTTACTTTAATAAAAAACTTTTGAAAATACAGATTCTAAATAATCTTGTTTAAGAATTTTATTAAAAGATGAAATTGTACAGGTAATGTTCGGACACACTGGAATTTCTAAAAAACTTGCCAAAGCTTGGTATAAAAAAAAACTTAGATATTCTCTGTAAAATGGGACAACACTGGAATTTCTACACTTCATGGTTCTTTTAATAACAGCCAAAAATTGTACAGATAATTCTCGGACACTCTATCTATCTATATATATATATATATATATATATATATATATATATATTATATATATATATATGGGCGCTGGGTAAGGCTTTATTTCTTTTCTTTATTTGTGATGGCGACGTTGTGCGTTACCAATTATTTGAGGTATTTCAGACTTACTTTTTGATGAACGTTTCAGAGTTGAAAAAGTGAATGGCAACGGAATTTTTTTGAAACTACTGTATTAAAATCGCGTTTGATTTCAATTCTGTTTATCTTGGGGAAAACTTTTCAAATTTCTGTAGCTTGAGACACTTTTTTCTATGAAACGTCATTTAAACTCGAGAGTACCATTTTGTATATAAATGGAAATATAATTACAAATTTTTATGGTTAAAATCTTATTTTATTTTCAGTTTTCAAAAATGAATATTGAAACAGTTTCAACCATGGACACAGTTTACAGCGCAGATTGCATTGATTTTTGTCCCATAGAAACGTTTGAACATCTTTTTGTTGTTGGAACGTACGAACTTCAACAAAAGGAAGAAAAGAACATTAGAATTGGAAGACTTTATTTGTTATCGGTGCAAGATGATAATTTGACATCGTTACAACAAATTGACATGGTGGGAATTTTGGATGTTCGATGGTGCACTCACGCGGTTCACGATAAAATTATTGTAGGACTGGTGAATTCTGAAGGAATGTTCATTACTTATTCTTTAGAGGACAGAAACCATTTGAATGAAATCAGGCGTGTTGATGTTTGTGTAGACCTCGCTCTCTGCATGGATTGGTCGACGAGATTAACGGCGAATTCAGTCCCTTCATTAACGATAAGCGACTCTGAAGGATTTATTAGGTTATACTCTTTGAATGATACCGATGTGAGCCTCATTCAAAAAATTAAAGCTCATCGATACGAGGCATGGGTGACGAGTTTTAATTATTGGAACCCTTCCATTATATATTCGGGAGGAGATGATTGCGAATTGAAGGGTTTTGACATTAGATCAAATGCTTCGTTAATTTTTTCATCGAAAGCCCACACTGCGGGAGTAACGGCTATTCAACCCAGTTTATGGAAAGAAGAACTTCTGTTCAGTGGATGTTACGATGGCGAATTAAATGCTTGGGATACCAGAAACATGAAATGCGCGCACTCCAAAATCTTGGGGGCGGAGTTTGGAGGTTAAGATGCGAACCTAAGCACGAGCCTTTGATATTAGCGTCAACAATGCATAATGGCTTCCAGTTATTAGAAGTAAATGCAACGGATCAATCCGAAGTTATTGGTACTTATTCCAAACATGAGAGTTTGGCGTATGGCGCAGATTGGTCATGGCTTAGGAGAAAGGGCAAGTACATGGTTGGCTCAGTATCTTTTTATGATCATTTACTCTCTCTCTGGGAATTTGACTGGTAAACGGTATTTCAACTTTACTATATAATTTTGTAAGGAGATATCGTAAAAGTTAGCATTTTTGATGCACCAATTAACTGAGCTATCTTCATTTACAGTTTTGTTGAGTAATATTAAAATTTATTAATTAACCGAGAGCAAAATAAATGGTGAAATTGTACATCACTTTGGGTGAAACTCGTGCCATAAAATTTTTCACAAAAGAATTTTTTTATATATATTTTTATTGAATAGAAAATAAATTTTTTTGTTTAAATTGGTATTAATTTCTTTAAGTAATCCTAAAAATCCTTAAAAAAGTTAAAATAAGACATGTCTTATAAAACCTGAATTAACGTCCTATATATATATAGATATATTAAACCCACAAAGAAAAAGAAAAATGACTCCAAGGCCTTTCGCGTATTCAGAAGTACACCTTGTCAGGGAATGACAAGGTGTACTTCTGAATGCACGAAAGTCCGTGGAATCATTTTTTTTTCTTGTGGGTTTGCATAATTCATTCATTTCACTTGTTTAATTTTGAAATTCATCATAATATATATATATATATACTCACATATTTACAATAAGAAAATGATTCGCAAATCATTTAATTGAACATTGAAAGTACAGAAACTTACAAGATATTAAAATTAGGGGTTAATTTTCTTTAAATTAATATTTATAATCAGTCTTAAAACTATATATAATACCTAATGAAACTTGATAAATCTGAAATCCAACTACTGTACATTGCGGACAATCAACGTGCTACGTTTGAACTGCTTACTACTCCTATTTCTTATAAATCCTACTTAAAAGTACACGAATGAAAATACTGCGGGTATTAAAGATAATTATAATTTACAAAGAGAAAGCGCGGATCATCCAAAAGTAAGAGAAGTTTAAAAAATAAATAAATGACGAGTGCGAATAATCACTTAAACATTATTTAATCTTGTACATAAATTTACGTATGAGCTACACTTCAAGATGTTCTGGAATAGGGATTCTGGCAACTTCAAAAAATACTCTGAAAATAGGAGAAAACATTAAGTCAAACGCAATATCAGTACTTACTGTAAGACTGAACCTCGCGTTACATTTTAAATATTTGAACGAATGCGTAAAAATAAAAAATAAAGTACGAAATGATTTGGCATCACTCATGATACATTTCACTCGGGTCAAATGCTGAAGCTATAATTTTAAAAAATCCGCAAATACATCCCAAGTTTTCACTATTTTTGTAAACATGCCATTCAAGCAACCGTTTGAAAGGATTTTCTTCGCGAGTACGCGAGTACCACTATCAAATCCATAAAAGTGGATTCAAAGGAGTAAACGTTAAGGTTCAAAGTCTTAGCCATTTTGCTATGGAACTAATATTGAACAAGTTCTAGCTTTTCAGACACGAATAATTTTTTTTTTTTTTTTTTAAATGGGACGTTTAAAATTTTGACTCAAACCCATTTGGTCGACGACATACCATCTACACTAAAACTAACTAAATCGAGCTCGAAAATAACTCGTCGATTTCACATCAAATTGATCGTATGTCGTTAGTCCATAAAATTCCACATATACAAGTCAACCGAGTAAAAATTTATGCATCTTGAAAAACTTTCCGAAGGTTAAACTTAACCTTAAAGTTAGTACAATACGCAGATATCAATCACCACACTTACTTCTTCCCATCATAATTTACTTTCTGATATATGAAATGAACGGGAAATTAGAAAGTGTATAAATCAGGGGTGGGGAAACCATCGCCCGCGGGCGAAATTTCGCCCACGAGCTAATTTCAATTCGCCCGCTTAGGTATTTATTATTTACTATAAATTATTTATTTACAGCCCAGCAAATAGCATTTTAAAATACATCTTATATACAGCGTGTCCCAAAGAAATGTATACCCAATTTGTTCGATAATACCCAGCTATGAGGATAATAAATATATTACTTTTTATATGTTTTTTAATAAGAATTTTCTCCTGAATCTAAATATGTAATTATTTTTATTAAAAATTGAAAAACAAAAACGTTACAGATGTTTAAATTATAATTATTATTTTCGAGACTTCATGTGCGATATTTTCTAATATTTTTGCACGTATACGAGATAAGTCTGAAACCGACGGCACTGTGCAAAACTTACAAAAACAACGTTCTGGAAGACGTCGAACATCTTAGATAAAGTGTCATTAACCATGGAATTTGTAAATTTTTTGAATTAACTAATAATTACAACATTTATGCTTCAATATCAACACTAAACATAAGTATCTCAAAACAGTCGGTTAAAATATTAGAAAATATCGCACATGAAGTCTCGAAAATAATAATTATAATTTAAACATCTGTAACTTTTTTGTTCTTCAATTTTTAATAAAAATAATTACATATTTAGATTCAGGAGAAAATTCTTTATTAAAAAACATATAAAAAGTAATATATTTATTATCCTCATAGCTGGTATTATCGAACAAAGTGGGTATACATTTCTTTGGGACACGCTGTATATACTGTAAGCTTAAAATTTGCCAGACGCCCGCGGAGGTGTTTACGTTATCGATTTTCGCCCTTGGTACTGAAAAGTTTCCCCACCCCTGGTATAAATGGATGTGCTAATAAACTTTCATTGAACCCGACATCTTATACGATTATTACCCTACAACATAATACAAACTGTCAAATAAAAATTGGGAATACTATTTTCGCGAAGGTCAATGAGGTTAAATCGGCATTAATTTTAGCGAAAACCTAAATTTCAAGTCGTGTACAACATGACCAAAATCCAGAATATGAAGTTTTTTCTTGATATTATTTAAACTCAAAAAGACCCTTCCTCAAAACGCATTCGTTACCCTATATTATTATTCCTTCATCCATCCACATTTATTACATTACATTACAACATAGGGTTTATCTCAAAGAAATGTATAAACATTCTTTGGAAGCAATTCATAAAAGATGTCCGCGAACTCTCTCGAATGACGACGACAGACAGAGTCACGCATCTCCAATCAATGTTGAAAGAGCTAAATATTTTAATATGTTAAAAGTTATCAATAGAAATCAACATAGTGTACATCACCCATTTAAAAAGCAATCGCCTCCCATAAAATATACCATCGTTATGACATCAGATTGCTCAGGGATTTATACGCAAACTAAATTATACAATGGAATATGATGATAAAAATCCACTCTAATAGACAGAGTTTATTTCCACAAGTTTCGATGCCCACTGGCATCCTCTTCGGGTGGATACAGAAAAACGAATGAACCAAAAACAAGAGGGAAAACATTCGGTTTTCTGTATCCACCCGAAGAGGATGCCAGTGGGCATCGAAACTGTTGTGGAAAGAAACTCTGTCTATTAGAGTGGGTTTTTATCATCATATTTTGACCTTCACGTAGAAAAGTGGTTTTTTGCATTATACAATGGAAACTACAGGAAATGCACTCTCTTTCAAAGAAGCAAATGTATACAGGGTGTCCCGTAAGTCTGGACCCATAGGGAAAAATAATAAAATTACAAAATAGTCCAAAAATTTATTTAATATATTTTTTTATTATTTTTATTATTATTTTTATTATTTTTTTATTATGATCTTACTCCACTGGAGTTTTATTTGTGGGGCCACTTGAAAGCCAAAGTGTACGAGGTCAAACTTCAGAACATTTTCCACCTTAAAGCACGCATTGTGGAGGCGTGTCAAGAAATTTCTGCGACTGTGATTCAGAAAGTGCTGTCGCAGTGGAGATTGCGTCTTCAACTATGTGTGCGACACAACGGCGGACACTTTGAACAGATTATGTAATAAATTTTTGGACTATTTTGTAATTTTATTATTTTTCCCTATGGGTCCAGACTTACGGGACACCCTGTAGAATGTAATTCCCATAAATATCAGACAGGCTTCATTAAAAATGCACTTCTTTAATTCCTATTGATGTACAAGTTCATTACTGCCATTATTACCACAGTAATTAAGTTCCCATTTTATAATTATCGAAAATATGCTAATTTAATTTCATAATTTATCATATATCTTCTAAATATACAATAAATCACTTAATTTAAAATTATTTAACATTTTGTAAATTTTTATATTTTTTATTCTAAAAAATTATTGTTGTTGTAATCGGTGACTTAGCGGAAGAGCTCAAAGTGTCCATACTAGGATTACTGGTACTGGGCAAGTGCCATCTTCACAATGCTTCTCATTCATGTTCAATCTTTAAAACCTCGGACGTTATCACGATGCTGCATCAAAGAGAGTTAATTTCAGAACCTAACCACATATGCGTGTAATTTGAGTACGCACATAATGCATACTAGGGCGGATCGAAAATGAGGTTTTTAAACTTTGTTTCGAAATTCAAATATGGCTAGTGCGGAAAATATGTGGGTGCTATAGATAATGACTGTGCATAAATATTAGTCCTGCGAAATTATATCTTCAGGTGCCACAAAGCCGTCGAAAAAAAGTGAAATATAATGATTTTCTTATATTCTGCATTAGTACAATAACTGAAACTTACTTGTTATTATTATATATTAAGTGTTCCAATTACCAAAATAGTTACTGAATTACACAGCTCTTAGTTTATTTAGATCAATGTTCTTTTGATTAATGATCTAAATAATCCAGAACTCACCACGAGGAGGTGGCTGCGTGTCGAGCTCCACCCATGCCCTCCCAACCACCCATCCTTGCGCATGTTTTTTTCTATTAACGTTTTATTTAAACTTTATATTCAGCTTTACTTTCGAATGATGGCATTTTTTACGTGACTGAAGTGTTGATCTTTTGAAGCCATCTCGCGCGTTCAATCCAAATACTTTTGATGATGCTTCAGTCACTAATTTTACCATTCTTTCTACTACTTGTGTATGACAAGGGAATTTCTCGAATGGAGGGGTACTCTTGTTTTCTATGAATTCTTCAATCTCATTTTCTGTCAGGTGTCTTGCCACAGGTGGTTCAGTGACAATGCATTTTTGCCAATTAATTAAATCAGTATAATCAGTAGCTTCAAATTGAATAACAGGTACTGTGAAATGCCTCACAACTTTCTCCTTGTTTGTTTGCCTTGCTTTCTTTATTCGCCTCCACGCTAATTCTCTTATGGCGCTGCGGTCATCATGAATCATTGATGCTAGAATATTTTCTGGATTTGCAAAAAATGCATTTCTTTGTATGACAGGGTTTACAATATCCTTTACTTCGTCATTCAGTGTTCTTGTTAGTTCAATAGTTTTGAAAACATGTTTTGAGCCATTGACAAAAGACGTACTTTGCTTAATAGAAAACCACATTGGGATGTAGACCTTCATTATAAAAGAAGCAATGTTCATGAGGTTCTCAGATGGACTTACAGTTGAAACGTATAGACGAAGCAAACGATTTGCTGTAGTCAGCCATCGTGAATGTGCCATTTTGCCTGGACTACGATGAACAAGATCTGTAGAGCAATATCCCTTTGTTATGGCCTGATGAATATCAATTAGATATTTTTGGTCGGTGCTAAGATCTTCACAGTCTACAGTTGGTTCCTCAGCATCAATCCTTTCAAACTCGACAATAGGAAGACTCTCACAGTTCTCTAATTCCCTGCCAATAGGACCGGTGAATCCGCGGGGGCCAGATGTTTTTCCATCCAGCTTTGCAACTAAATGGCGTAATGGCAATTCATTGGCATGGAGCTGGCACACTAAATGTTGAACTGGCTTCTTCAGCTTCAATTCTATAAGCCTTATAACGCCTCCCTTTTCTCCAGTGTTGACTGCTGCACCATCGCATCCAATGGCAACAAGGTTTTCCAGGTTCATGTCATTATTTCCAATATACTCAAACATTCCTTTACATATTTCTTCAGCTGATCCAGAATTCACAGAATAATGGCCCAAATAATCTGAACCAGGTTCTCTCACTAAAGTGATATGTTCTTCTGTTACCTTCTTCTGATATACTTTGGACTCTTTTTTCTTGGAAGAGTGTAGAATCTTTTCGACCATCAAAATAGATTCCTCTGATTGGGACCTGATTTTGATCTTTCATAATTTCTGATCTCTTCTTTTGTCTTTCTCTTCTGATTTTACTCCTATCCACTACTTCAGATGTATTGTCAATAGAAACTTCTCCAATACCTTGCAATACTGCACTAACAATGAATGCTGCAGCTCGATCTGAAACTGCAGTCCTGTCACAAGCAGTAGCCACTGAAGGTAGATTTGTAGTTTTCCTTTTCTTGAATAATTGTTCTTCAGGTTGTTCGAGCTTTCTCTTCGAGCTAACTGGCTCAGGAAATGTATCGTCTGATATTTCGCCAGATTCACTTTCACTATTTGATGTCGATGATGATAATTCAACATTTGTATCCTGCAATTTCTCCTGCGAAGATTCTTTGGTGAGCCTCACAGCTTCTTTTTGCTTTCTTAGCAACGTAGATGCTTTTTTCTTTGAGTGTAATATCTACTCTATCAATAAACAGTTTTCTTTCACTCCTTTGATCTAAGAGGAGCGTCACTTCTTCCTTTGGAACCGTTTTTTCTTTGGGACAAGAACATTGTGTTAGTACTTTGCACTTGCACGCTGCAATGTCAAAAAGTTTCGTGTGTGCTTCTTTTTTGAACATATCAATCTTTGCTTTGTAAGCTTCAGAATTTTTTCTGCTTTGGTATGGCTTCATAATGACACGATACTTTTCGTGGTAGCTTCTGAACATTGTTTCAATTCGCCTGTCTGACAGAATTGGGACGGAAGCACTTTCCCAAATTGTTTTCAATTTCAACAACTTGTTCTAATATTTGAGATATTGAAGGATCTTTATTAGTATTCTGTTTCAAATCGTTTCTTACAAACAAGTAATATTTAAAAACTCCTTCGTATGTAGGAAGATTCCTGTGCCACAAATCTTCCCCCATACCAAACATGGGGCACTCAGTTGAGGCCCTGGTTGATTTTGCACAAACTCGAGACATTTTGAAAGTATACAAATCTGAAAAAGAAAGAGCTAATATCAATTATACGTTAATTTCAGTTAATAGTACATGGCAAACTTAGGGCAACACAATACAGAAATATAGTTTAGACTATCTGAGTAACGCCAACAACAGAACACCCACCTGCTACGAGAGCGACAGCTACACTGAACCGAGGTACTCACGTGACAGCTGAGTGAGCTGACTATAGAAAACTGTTTTTAGAGAATAGAAACTTTTTTTAAAGGTTGACTGAGCTATTTTTATACAAGTGTGAATAAATTCTTGTCTATTGTGCATCGTGGACTCTTCTGTAATTATTGGTTAAAATCTGCTTTTTTCAATTTTTTTCAATATTGAAGGTCATTGTGGCACCTGAAGATATTAATGTTATGATTTTAAATTATACCAGCTTATTTCCTCACTACACACATTTTCCACACTAGCCAACTTGAAAATTCGAAAAATGAGTTTTTCACTCCGCCCTAATGCATAATGCATACCCACCCAAAAATCGTGTTTCAGATGCGTTGCATTCTGTAAGATGTACGCGATTGACGCATGACGATATTAATTATATATATATATATATATATATATATATACAGGGTGTCCCGTAAGTCTGGACCCATAGGGAAAAATAATAAAATTACAAAATAGTCCAAAAATTTATTTATATAATTTTTTTTATTTTATTATTTTTATTATTTTTTTATTATGATCTTACTCCGCTGGAGTTTTATTTGTGGGGCCACTTGAAAGCCAAAGTGTACGAGG
>JAJOZX010003914.1:152500-459309 GCA_023014485.1 Bathynomus jamesi
GCGGGAATGGATCCATCTCGGAGGACCACAAGGTTACAAAACATGCGAGACCAAAGGTTTTATGGACGAAACAGGGGCGGACATCGCATGCCTCACAGAAACACATCTTAAAGATTGCCAAGGAAACTGCGAACACTGTATCGATAAGAAAGAATTGCGTATCGATGGATTCAACTTACTAAGAGCGGATAGAACAACGAGACGTAAAGGTGGATGTGATATTTATATACATGAGAAGCATATGACAGAGACAGTAATAAGTAAACCCAAAAGCTTCATGGAAACCCCTTGCAGCGAAAATAGAGAAACTAAACGTGGTACTGAGTCATCTATAAACCTTCAAACGAAAAATTTTCGGATGCCATTCATGATACCAAAACCCTAATAAAGTCCGTAAACTCTCCATTCCCTAATATAATACTCTGCGGTGATTTTAATTTCCCCTTTATAAAATACAAAAAGGTGGGTAGAAATATATTTATACAGCAAGATAAGGGGAGCACAAGAGAGGACCAGGAGCAAGCAAAACTGCTGATGGAATAACACGAACTTGATTGCCGATATAAAAATAACCCCAACTATTATCTCAGACCACAACATAATCGAGTTATCAACAAATATGGCGATAACATTAAAAGACAATACACATACGCAAGGAAGAAGCAAATTTGAGGCTTTTAACTAGAACTCCAAGACCATAAATTGGGAAGAAATCAGATCACACATGGCCCAAATAGAGTGGAGAACAGTTTTAGAGAATAAAACAACTGAGGAAATGCTAACAACCTTGAAAGAAAAGACGCTGAGAATTTTAGAAAAATATGCTCCGAAAGCACAGCTAAAAGGAAAGAGAAACTGGTTAGAGGCAAAAGAGAAGAATATTCTGCAAAAGAAAGAGTAGCGACGAAGTTACCTAATTGCGGAGACAACAATGCCAGGAAAGTAATACAAGAAAAACTGGGGAGTATCGATAGCGAAATACAAACTCTGATAAAGGGCCATACAGAGAGGGAAGTGGAAAAGGCGACAGAAGCAATAAAGGAAAATCCAAAGTACTTCTACAGCTATGCGAAAAGGAAAACAAAAACGCGCGCTATCAGGCCCTTAAACAAAGGAAATAATGAACGAACAGACGGTCTAAAAGAAATATCTCAAACATTGGGAACCCAGTATGAATCTGTCTTCAGTACCCCAAAAAGTGACAAAGCGATACCTGACATAGATGCATTCTTCGAAGAGAAATTGCAAGGAGAATGTATAACAGACTTTGATTTTACACCAGAAGTTGTAGCAAGAGCTATAGGACAAATGAAATCACATTCAGCTGCAGGTCCGGACAAATGGAACGCACTATTAATTAAAAACTGTAAAAATGAAGTAACTACACCCTTATACTGGATATGGAGAAGATCCCTAGACACGGGGGAAATACCGAGCATCTTGAAAATAGCAAACATTGTCAGAGCTGTGCGCGCTAACTGATAAATATAGCGCCGCTAGCGCTAATTTTTATGAAATGTATAGCTAAGTACTATTTTTTAATAATAATAATGCATTTGTATATATATTTGTGTGTGTTCGCTATTTGTTATTATCTTTTATAGTGTCAAATGGGAACAAAATTATATCTTTAAAATGATTATTGGGTATTCAAGAAAATTGCGGAATTTGATATTTATAATTAAACTTATTCATTGGAAAGACATTGTCCTCCTTTACATACTCAGTTCAGGAAACTGTTTATTATTATTATACATTCTGCGTTCAGCATTATGCACAAAAAGCAACGTAATATAGAGAATACCATTCTATGATTCTATTCATTTTAATTTATATTAGCGCTCAGCATTGCCTAAAAATGTAGCGGCGCTATCTGTTCCACTAACTATTTTGAAAAATAGCGCCGCTAATGGATGCGCTAATAATAATTAACTAGTGTCGCTAATTAGCGCCGCTAGGCACAGTTCTGAACACTGTCCCTATATATAAAGGAGGGGATAGATCTCGAGCAAAGAACTATAGACCAGTGTCTTTGACGTCCCACCTCACCAAAATATTTGAAAGAATAGTCAGAGAAAATTTATGACTTCTTGGAGACACTGGAAAGATTCAACGAAAATCAGCACAAATTTCGATCAGGAAGATCATGCTTATCAGAACTTATAAGAGTATTATAATATCCCAGACTTGAAGGCAATGAAAACTATGATGTCATATACACAGATTTTGCTAAAGCTTTCGACAAATGCGATCATGGTATAATAGCAGATAAAATGAAACACATGGGGAATAACAGGCAAAGTTAGAAAATGGATCTACAACTTCCTCAGAGAACGTCTACAGGTCGTCAAAATTCAAGGTGTATCATCAGCATCAGAATCAGAAGTACGCAGCTCAGTACCACAAGGTACAGTACTGGCCCCACTCCTGTTCATTATCATACTAACAGACATAGACAGTGGAGTAAACAGCAACGGTATACATATAGTAACACCCTTTGCGGACGATACAAAGATCAGCAGAAAAATCAGCGATACAAATGAAGTGGAGGCCTTGCAGAGGAACACTAACAAAATATACACATGATCAGAAGACAACAATATGACTTTTAACACCGAGAAATTTCAGCTCTTGAGATATGGTAGAAATGATGAACTTAAACAGACTGCATATAGATACACAGGAAATTCAGAGAAGCACGAAAGCGGTCGACTTGGGGGTAATAATGACCGATGATGCGAAATTCGACACACAAAATCAGATATCAATAAACAGAGCAAAAAGGGTCGCAGGACAAGTACTAAGAACGTTTAAAAGGAGGGACAAGACAGTAATGATTCCCCTGCTGAGAACACTCATCATACCAAAACTTGAATACTGCTGTTTTTATGTCCCCACACAAAAAAGAAGAAATAAATAAACTAGAAGAAACGCGCACACATTTCACAGCCATGATTGATGGCTGCCAAGAACTCAACTACTGGGAAAGACGACGTAAACCAAATCTGTACTCCCTGGAAAGAAGAGGCACACCATAATCCACATATGGAAAATGATTGAAAAACTGGTACCAAACCTCAAACTAAACGCAATTACCATTCAAACAACGCTGGAAAATAGGGAAGGCAGAATGTGTAGTGTTCCCAAATTAAAGGCCCGACAAGGGACCTCCTCAACACTGAAAAAAAATATCTTGGTTGTCAGGGAGCCAAGACTTTTTAACCAGCTTCCAAAGGGCCTCAGAAACGTTGCAGGGGTCAAAGTTGAAGTCTTGAAGAGAAGACTAGATGCCTGCCTCAGGATTACCAGATGAACCGGGTGTACCTGGATATGTGCGGTTGAGAGCGCGAGAGCAACTCGCTCCTCCACCAAGCCAGGCCGAGAGACGGAACCACCAGCTTGACCTTCGTGTGATTCGAGACCAAAACACGGAACCCAAACGAGGTGTATATACTAATATATATATATATATATATATATATAAAGACATGGGGGTAATAGTAATATACTATTACAGGATTTTTCAAGTAATCGTAATAGCAATAGATCATAATTTTTTGGCTGTAATATTAATAATAATAGAAGACAAAGTAATAGATAATAGTCTATTACTTTTTTATTACAGTGGCAATGGACATGTGTGAACAAATAACTAAAAAATTAACTAAATCTACTCTAAACTAAAATAAACATGTATGTGAACTAATATTGTGGAAACTTTTTCCTTCAATAAAGTAAAATTTATCAAGACCTACAGTGTCTGAAATTGTAATGATTTAGTTGAAACAAATATTTGTTATTTGGCTGCAGCTCAACTTCATCCTGGATCCATGAATCCAGACACTGCTACATCGCCAGCTCAATACCATCTCTCACAGTGTACCCCACAAGGGGCCTTGGTGAATCGGGATGCTGGGAATGCAGTCGGGGGTCATGATAAGGAGGCATCTTGAACAATGGTGGTAAGGAGGGGCGGAAGCGAGCGACCCCGAGACACCCTTCCTCAGCCTACTTCAGTCATCAACATCAGTGACTCTGATGACAGGCTAACAAGTGTTCAAGATGGGGCCTGGAAACTTTATCTTAATATCCGCATGAAAGTAGTGCGTGATTATTTGCAGAAAGACAATGCGTAAGAGTTTTAACAAATGCTACGGATAGACGCCAGACGACTGTTAAATCATGAAAATAGAGGCTGAAACTGTCTTCAGTTAACAGCATTTTATAGATTAAAAGGAAGTTCAATGAAACAGTATTAATACTATTCTAGAGGGAATGGCGGTGTGTGTGTTGTGAGAGCATTTCAGGGATACGTGCCTAAGCCGAGAAGTCCCCTGATTACCCGTCAACTCGCGGACTTTCTCGATATCAAATCAAACAATTCTTAAGCGAGTGAAGATGAAACCATACTATCCACGCCTACCACAGACGCTTAATGAAGACGACGCAGTTTCCTGAGGAAGTGGTATGGTCCGATGAGGCGGTGTTTCACTTAAATGGGTCGGTAAATAAACATAACTGCGTATTTCTGGAGTTCTGAAAACCCTCATAAAATAAGCGAAACGGCACTATAAGCACCCGAGATCATGGTCTTGTGTGATTTGTCTTCAGATGCAATCTCGTGTCCTGTGTTTCTTGAAACTGCGGTTACCGGTGTGTTCAATCTGGAAATCTTCAATCACGCTGTTTCCTTGGTTTCAGACTCATTTTAATGCTGAAGTGTATTTTATGCGAGATGGTACACCTGACCACTACGAAAAAGCTTGTACGAAGCGTATTTTATCAGAAACTACGAGGCGATGGATTGAACATCGAGGACCAGTCAGTCGAGAGGCTGCCATGATCCCTCGACATGACGCCCTGCAATTTCTTTTCGGGGGATACCTAAAATAGTTTTGAAAAGTGAGCCCCGCTCCATGACAACTGAAAATTGAAATCTGGATGGAGGTTGATATTCTCAGAAACGAAAAGCATTTACTTTATTATTCAGTTGATGAAAACATTGAAAAGTGCCAACAAGAGCAGAGTGAACATTCTGAGTTCTTTCGCTGAGTCGCCAATTACAAATTAGATACTCACTAAAAAAAACTTATTTCACTAATCGATACTGCCATTCATGTCTAATAACTCGCTTTAAACTTAAGTTCCACCTTCAAATATTTTTAACACAAGATACACTCAACTTTGTGTGCGCGTGCGTGTGTTAGATCGAGTTTCTAAAAGTTCCCCCTTTTTTCACACGCACACGGGATAAAAACGTACGAGGAGTGATCAAAAAGTATCGATAATTTTATTGCTATGGACAAATGAATGCAAATAAGAAATAACCGTTTACATATGTGAGTCTTCCTGCCCCTCTGGCGTCTGCAGTCTGAAGCAAAATCTGCTACCATGAGTCAGTAGTTGGTTGGAGCGCTTAAAAGGAGGGTGTTTTTTTGCAGTACGTACAAATCTGAAATGGAACAACGCGCGTTCGGGGACGAACGAAATTACCGAAACAGCTTTTGGAAATGATGCTCTCAGTGTAGCTAACGTTAACAAATGGCACAAAAAGTTTAAAAGTGGAGGAACATTTGCTCGTATCAGAAATCGAATCTGTTGGACATTTTCATCCGTACGCGAAGTGGAAGGGCGGCCACTGCGTTCGTCTTCAAGCGATGTTTCTCCATTTTCAAACTTTTTGTGCCATTTGTAAATGTTAACTACACTGAGAGCATCATTTCCAAAAGCTGTTTTAATAATTTCGTTCGTCTCCGAACGCGCGTTGTTCCATTTCAGAGATTTATACGTACTGCAAAAACACATCCTCCTTTTAAGCGCTCCAACCAACTACTGACTCATGGTAGCAGATTTTGCTTGAGACTGCAGACGCCAGAGGGCAGGAAGACTCACCAGGGTTGCTACTCTAAAATTTTGAAATAAAGCCAAAATTCTCACAAAAATAGTTTTAAAGCCCTAGTTTCATTCAATATACAGGGTGTTCATAAATTATTCGCCCCATTATAAGCCTTAATAAATTCGTTATTATAGGAGCTATCTTAAAACGGTTTGCGGCAATTAATAACACAACTCAAGAAATTTTTGTTTTAATTCAGTAAACCTCCACGTGAGTCCCATTGGTAGCACGCAGAACAGCAAGGCGATAGATGATTTCGTTCCAAACATTAAGAAGCATGTCTTGCGTGATGGAAGCTAATGTCTCTTCAATCCGGTGTCTTAATTCTGTGATGTTATTAACCTTCTTTGCATACACTCTTTCCTTTGTGTAGCCCCATAAAAAGAAATCAAGAGGCGTGATATCCGGGGAACGAGAAGGCCATGGAATAGGGCCATCTCGCCCAATCCAACGAGAAGGGAACTTTTCATTGAGGAACCTCCGCACTTCTAATCCCCAGTGTGGCGATGCCCCATCTTACTGAAAGAACACACGGGGCTGCATATCTTCAAGATGAGGTGCAGCATACGATTGAAGCATATCTAGGTAATTTGTAGCCTTCACAGTGTTCTCATGGAATAAAAATGGTCCAATCACACGGTTATGGGAGAGAGACAACCAAATGTTTATCTTGGGACTGTTGCGTTCGTGTTCAATAAATTCATGCAGATTTTCTGATCCCCATATACGGCAATTGTGTCTGTTGACTTTACCAGACAGATGGAATGTCGCTTCATCACTGTAAACGACATTGTTCAAAAAATGCTCATCTTCATCAATACGGTCAAGAATGTCAACAGCAAACTGTACCCGTTTGGGTTTGTCATTTGGTAGAAGTTTCTGCAAGGTTTGCAATTTGTAGGCATAAAGTTTCAACCTCTTGTGAACCACTTTATGTACTGTTGAACGCGGTATTTGCAGTTCTCGGCTTGCTCGGCGGATGGATTTTGTAGGATTTCGGATAAACGCCTCCTGAATTCCTGCTATCTTATCTTCAGACACACTAGGCCTACCAGCTCCTTTCTGACGAAGCACACTGCCAGTTTCTTGAAATTGTTTCAGCCATCGCTTGAGTGATTGCTTTCTTGGTGGAGTTTTCTGATATTCCTCCCGAAAACGTCTCTGTACGATAATTGGAGATTTGGTTTCCCACATCCACAGCACACACATTGCTTTCTCCTTCACTGTCGCCATTGTGCCCCTAGTGGATGTTCTGCGAAATAAAGAAAAAAATTTCTTGAGTTGTGTTATTAATTGCCGCAAACCGTTTTAAGACAGCTCCTAGAATAACGAATTTATTAAGGCTTATAATGGGGTGAATAATTTATGGACACCATGTATATCTATATTAAAACGTGTATATATGCAAAAATATTACTATATTGCATCATTTTTTGATATTTTTTATAAACCCCTACCAACAGGCCGGATGAAATTGAAGCTAACTTATTCCTTATACTCTTTAGATAAAAAATTAAATTATTTAAAAATTAATTACAAATGCAATGATCCACATTATCATCTTATAACTTTAATTTCAAAATTACATTACTTATATGAAACCTAAATATTAATTACTATTAATATTAATATTAATATTAAAAACTTGCAAACATATATCTGAATGAAATGCACTGGTTTCTATAATATGAAATAGGATCAATATATAATAAAGTTTAAACTCTTATTTAAAAAATATACAAAAATTGCCGTGGTGGTCATAACCATAAAATTACTGATCATAGGTCTATTGTAACCACAACTTATTTCTCATACTAGACACTGTAAATACGATAGAATAATAAAATGCATAGTATTTCCAAATTTATTGTTAAACACTTAACAGTAAAATCTCAATAAAGCCCTTTTAAAGCTCATATGACCAATTAAAGCCCTTTTAAAGCCTTTTTTTGTAAAATCTGAAACTTAAAGCTTTTAAAGCCGTAGTGGCAACCCTGAGACTGACATATGTAAACGGTTATTTCTTATTTGCATTCATTTGTCCGTAGCAATAAAATTATCGATACTTTTTGATCACTCCTCGTATGCTTTGTACTCTTAACATACTATCAAATACCTTACCTTCGTATTTAAATTCTCTCAACCTTTAAATTTTCTCCATTCACCACAATTAAATGCCCACTCCCCTCTTTTCTCAATGTCAAAACCTTCTATTTACATTCACTTTCACGTACGTCAACAAAACTTCTCATCTTTAACTTTTAAACAAGCATCGATACACGCGCATAAAAACTTCTCACTGCACTTAACAGCTTACACTGACACCATACATTTTGTGCGCTTGCCACAGTACAGTACATCTTTTCGCTTTTATCATACGAGGCGTCGCGAGTACGAGGGGCGAACTCGCGATTGTTCCACGAATGAATAGTTCAATCCTCTCCCATCCACAGACAACTTGGTACAGTATAGCCAAATACCTACCCCTCGTACACTCAAAATGTTGTTATTTTCAACGCGTGTATTTGCGCTATGTGTCCTCGTACACAAGTCGCAAAGTTTAAACGCATGTCTCAAAACTGGTTTGGCGAGTTCGCTCCTCGTACTCGCGACGCCTCATATGCCTTCTCCAAATCCATTAGTACCAAATGCACATTTTTCTCCTTATTACTTACTAGTTTTACAGTCAGTTTCCTCACTGCAAGCACTCGTTCAACACATCTCCAACCAAAGAGTTGCATATATATACCACACACACACACACACACACACTAATTAGCTGTCAAGTCATTGTGCTACATTTACTTTATACAACAGTAAATCAATGTTAGTTTAGGTTAAATTGGGTAAGGACAGCGTTTCCCAAACTGTTGGTCGCGAGGGGGTTAGCGAAGGAAGAGAGAAAAAATGTGGATATTTTCAGTAATTTTATTCACTATCACTACACTCGATATGATACGTAAGATTTGTTTAGGAAACGCATTTATTATACTACATTAATAAATAAATGAAACGTTCATTTTTAGTGGTACTTCATGCTGATTATGGTACTATTACACTTCATGCACATGGCCGTACGGGAAAATTAAAAAAAATATGGCTACTGTACGCGCCTGTCCGGATTTTAATTAGCTATTGTCACTTGCATGAAGTCTTCCACGAGTAAAGCTCGTGACACTATGCAATTGAAGGCGTGATAAACGCGAGTGAGTGACGAACATTAACGTGTATTTTCAACAAATAAGAGAATTTTAGGTACGTATTGTTTTAAAGATCTTTCCTCTCACGAACATATTTGCCCGGATTAGCCATACAGACCCGTACGGCAGTGTTCATGCGTGCTATTGGCTGTTGAAATAAAGGTGCGTGAACTTCACTTTGGGAGGGACGTTCGATAAAGTCTGGGAAACGCTGGGTGAAGATAGAGGTTAGATTTGGCACTGTTGTAGTAAGGACTAATTGACTTCTTACTATATACGTAATAACTTCGCTCTTACTGACGGAGAATACAGTTAACCAAATTAAAGTGTTAATCCTTAACGGGAATAAGGCGTATCATGACGTAACAGACGGAACTTTACCTTTAAAAAGATTACCATATTATTTCTAGTGATACGCGCGTGGTGAGAAATTAAAACAAAACTTCTACTTACTTGTGTGAATATTTATTCCTTATAGTCTTTAAGTGCTCTTTGGATGGCTGTACCAACATTTGGTGAAGCAACTGAACGAAATGATAAAAATCATTCAACTCGTAACCTTAAAATGAACAAAAACAATAGTTTAGTGTAAAACGGTAGTGGCAGAAATAAAAACTTTGAATTCTCTAGTTGATTAAAAGTTTTGCACAGTTATTAAAGAGCTGCGCCTAAAGTTACCAAACGCTATGCGCATCCAAATAAAAAAATTCATATTTGGGGTAGGGAACAAATTGGCTTTATTTTGGGGGTTAAAGTTCCCTCTTTCGAATGGTATACGGGACATTTCACCCCCAACATTCACGCTTCACTCTAGTAAATAATAATCAAAGTAGGAACCCGGGAAACGCGAGTGTTTGCAAAATATACGCACCACTTATACTCGTAATAAATAACTATGAAACCGCTAATGTTTGACTATCATAATAGGCCTTACTCCTTAACAAACAATTTGGACATCTTTTTACCGAAACTGGTATAAGTGAAATAAAATGTAACTTCAGTCGATTTTACTTCAAAACCACAGCAGCTTTAAAGAATGGCTACATTTCGGTTACATTTCACACACAAAAAAATGTACACCAAATTCAGATCTGTAAAACATTCGATAACAGCAACTTTTCATTATAATTGGTCTTTTTAAATTAAGTCTAGTTTTAATCTTTTTCGAAATATTTGCAACAAAGTTTTATGACACGTATGATCTGAGGAAAGTTTGCGATGAACTGCTTCATTTGCGAACCTCAGATATTGCGATCTGTGTGGGCTACGTCGTAGCCAATGTCGCAACACCGCTTCCCGTTGATCAGCGAAGTTAAGCGACATTGGGTTGGATGGGAGACCGTCCTCCGCGTCCAGACTATGTAGCGACTCGTGGTTCGGATCTCACGTGAAACTGTAGGTCCCCTCCGTCATACAACCTTAGATGTTGCGAAGGAGGTTAAAACAACCCATCATTACATCTGTGGCTACAGTTTGACTGTCCAATGACGCTATAACACGAGCACCAACTTCATGATCTACACTCCTCCGATTTTTCTATTTTTTAACCTAAAAACAACTTGGCTCAGTTTTTTTTTTTTGGGTACAAGCCTTATTCTGGCAAGAATTTATTTATATTTGTGACCAAAAATTTGATAACACTTTTTAATAGCCGAAATGGTTGTTCCAATATAACGTGTTTCAACTACCACTTTCATAAATTAAAGATAAATTCTAGCGAGTATTATAAAAAAAACTATATAGGGTTATGGTTGATTGCCGTCAACCTCATTCGGAGAAAACTTCCGCCAGACATTGGTGCAGAGTTGAACGGCAAATATCATGTCTTTTCGTTAAAAAGTTGTGTTTGTGGAAGTCTTCGAAAGACCTCGTTAAGTAGTGTTTTTGGTTAATGTTTGATTTATATGTCCTCGGTATTTAGCGCTGCCTAATGGTAAAGAAGAAAATTACCATACCTTATTATTTCGTTGGCCCTGGCTTCTGGTTGTAAGGCGCACGGCTGTGTATCGCTCGTCTCTTTCAATGTAGGTGATGGGGTTGCGAAAGGAGTTTAATATAGGCAATTCACTATAATTAAATACCCGAAGGAATAGGCCTATCCTTCTGAGTTATTAGTTTTATATTATTAAGTATTCATTCAAAACCTATAGGAAGATTAAGCACGTCTTCCTTGCCTAAAAGCAACGCTCGTAACTAAGCAGCTCTGAGATGAGGTAATATAAAAATTCCTCTCTTAAATTTTCGCCTACTAAGTTACTTTACAGTCCCCAGACGTCTAATTTTTGCGTTTTCATTATTTCTTCTCTCGAAGTAATTTTCATGCGTCAGCGATGGAAAAATCTGATACAAAATAATACTTTTTTTTTTTTATGTGGGCCCAATGCCAACATATTGGGCTTTATTTATGGTAAGCGTTTCTATTCCCAATGGGCTTTGTCGCCAATCCGGGAGGCACTTTTGTAGTTATTTAATAAAATAAGTTAATAATTTGTACTTAATTAAATAAAAGTACCATATACGATACCATACTGTAGGCGTGTATAAGCCTGGGTTTGAATTAGGCTTTGTTGTGAACTGTAATGTAAAATGTATTACAGGCATGTATAGTTTTTCCATAAGTACAAAATGGTTTGTAGGAGTGAGCATAAACGAATATCGAGTGATTTTTTAAACATGCGACACTTTAAAATGTTTGAATTTGTTCTTCATTACCGAAATAAAAGCACGAAATTTTTCCTGTATTTTCTCTCCACCCAGGAATTAGTCTCCTAGAACAAAACATGCTCTATGTAATGTCCTCTCTGCGCACGAACGACAAAATTTTGCAGTACTTGGACAGAGTATCTATTGAAATCTGAGAAATTTTTTAATTGATGCTTTCAGTTCTTGTATTGTGTATGGATTTTGTTTAAACGCTTTTAAATAGCCCCAGAGGTAAAAGCCACAGGGGTTTAGATCTGGTGATATTGGTGGCCACGGCAGTTCTTTATCATAAAGTGCAGGGAATCTGTTGGACAGGACTCTTCCGTCGACAGTATAGTGTAAGTAGCGCGGGCTGAGAGGATATCACAGAGCATGTTTTGAGCTTGGGGACTAATTCTACACGTGTAGAGAAGGTACAGTAAAAAATTCACGCTTTTATTTTGACAGTTAATAAAAAATACAAACTTTTTAAATCACTCGATAAATGCAAGATAAATATATACAAACATACAGAACAATACGTAACTGCGCATAAATATGGATTTACTAGCTAGACTCGCCCTTCCAGCTATGACACGGAAATAAACGTGACCCACCGTAGAGAAATACTAGCTATGTACCAGAACTTCCGCCGCGCCACAGGTTAGATCGAACCCCTAATCTGGCCTGATGATGTTACTGAAAATCTGACTCGTTTCAAATATTGATACTACAATACAGTAAAATGTTGCGAGCTTTATTTTTTAAATAATAATAATAATAATAATAAATAATAAATTCAAATAAATTGCTACGGAAACTTATTTTCTTACTGTTATTAAGTCTTAATTAATAAAGAAAGACGGAAAAAAGATAAAGAAATTCATATTTTTATTGAAGCTTCCACTACCACCATATTTCAAGTTAAAAAACAACTTCGTTTTATACAACTTCTGTAGGTTAACTTTTATGTAGAAAGAAAAATTAGAAACTTAGAAAGGTTTAGCAAACGTTAAATAAAATTGGAGCCTTACAAAAAAATATACAAAAGAAATATAATGTTGATTGATAATAAAATACTCGTCTCTAAATACTTGAAACTTAAAATAATAAAAATTCACGAGTTCAAAGTTATTTTTCACCTTTCAAGGAAACAAAAAATTATGGAAGCTGAAAGAATGAGGCTAACTAATGTTTAAAATTAACTCTCGATGAATTATGATGTAGGAAAAGCGGCTGGTCGGCAACATCTGGTGAGAGGCGATTCCTTTTCTCTCTCTATATATTGCCAGCCTGGCTAAACAGCCTCTCTCTGAATACGCTTGAAAAAGGCGCTGATAAATATTTTCTCGCGAGGCTGGGAGGTGAGAATTTTGAAATTGATGCTTATTTGCATTCCACCATCAAAAGGGACCATACGCCTTTGTTGGTTTACGTCGTCGTCGTTGGGCCTAGGCAAGCTACGGCTTGGGACCGTAGCGCATCTATCCGGTATAGGTTAACCTGGATGATGTAGCCATAAGCACTGCCGCTGGTTAAGTGCCAACCAGTGATTATCTCACTAGCCGTATTGAGTCCGTTAGGCGAAACTGCGACAGTACCAAAGGTGGAAAATATAACCCTTGGATTTTATATTTTATTTGTAAAATGGACATGATATTAGATTAAAATAAATATTTGAATATAAATAATTAACTGACAATTGTGATATATAATTAATTATGTTTACATACAATAAAATAATACAATATACATAAAATTAGTATTAATGTGGTTTACAATTGAATTATGATGGGTAACTAATTTAAAATGAATTTATAACTATTCCGAAATTCAAGACGGTAAAATTAACATTTATCTTGAAACTAAAATAAGAGTATTCACTACACACTCCCCCACCAGAGAGGAAGTTCAAAGAGTTCCGAACGACACTGATTTCCCCTGGACCTTTTTGGTAGCTACATGTACCTCGCTTAAGGTTGATTCCAAAAACGCAGGCTTAAGACGATCGATAGAAACCTTGTCGACCTTGGAACCGCGCTGGATGAGAAATGATTTGCGCGTACGTCGGAGAACTTCATAGGGTCCGTCATATGGACATTGGAGAGGCCGTTTTGGGACAGGTACACGAACGAAAACGTGGGTGCAAGACTGGAGGGCTGGGGAAACAAAGATGTTCTGTTGGCTAGTCAATCGAGGGGGAACAGGCTGAAGGGACTGCATGTGAGAGGAAAGTGTTTGAGCGAATTCTGTAGGATCACATGACTTATCCCCTGCAGTGAAGTAGCCACCTGGTAGCCGCAGTGTTGTTCCATAGACTAGTTCAGCCGCTGTAGTCTTCAGATCACTCTTAAATGCAGAGCGAATACCAAGCAACACGAGTGGAAGCTTATCCATCCAATGGGAGTCTTCGTGACACATAAGGGATGACTTCAGCTGGCGATGGAAGCGTTCGACGAGGCCGTTAGCTTGCGGATGATACGCACAGGTATGCGCATGTACTGTACCCAACAAGCTGGTAAACTTCTTCCAAAGCGAAGACTCAAATTGGCGACCTTGGTCAGTGATGACTTTTGTCGGCAATCCAAATCTTGATACCCATCCATGAAGAAAGGCTCTTGCAACAGTGTCCGCTTGGATATCAGGAAGTGGGATGGCTTCAGGCCATCTGGAAAAGCGGTCGAGACAGGTGAGCAGATAACGTTGGCCTTGAATCACTGGAAGAGGGCCAACAATGTCTACATGAATTACCTCAAATCGCTGGGATGGGGGCGGAAATGCGTCAAAGGGGGACCTGGTGTGCCTTTGGACTTTGGCACGCTGGCAGGCAAGGCACGTTTTGGTCCAATGTTTGACATCCTTCCGCATCGAGGGCCAAACAAAGCGAGAGGTAACCAGGTGTTGCGAAGCACGGATACCAGGATGGGAGGGCTTATGAAGATCCGTGAAGACTGCTTGTCTGTGACATGGAGGGACATAAGGGCGAATAGCAGCTGTTGATACGTCGCAATAGAGGGGCACAGACAATCCTGGCATACTCATTTTCTTGAGGGAAAGTGAGTGAGTGGAGTCTTCTCTGAGCAGGTCTTGTAGTTCCGTATCCTTATCTTGATCCTGTGCAATAGCATTCCACAGTGTAGAGCTGAGGGTAACAGAAGTAATCTCTATTCTTGAGAGTGCATCCGCTGGAGTGTTCAAGACACCTTTGATGTGGCGGATATCTGTGGTAAATTGCGAGATATAATCGAGTTGCCTGATGACTCTGGGAGAGTGGTTACAGCTGTTTTTATTGAAGACAGTGACCAAAGGTTTGTGGTCGGTAAAAACACACAACTCTCGGCCTTCTAGGAAATGTTGAAAATGCTTCACGTTTAAGTAAATAGCAAGAAGTTCACGTCCGAAAGCACTATAACGCGTTTGGGCTGGCTGCAGCTTTTTCGAGTAAAACGCGATGGGTGCTTGTTGACCGTTAATGGTTTGTTCCAACACCCCACCGATCGCAACATCTGATGCATCGACCGTCAGAGTTAGGGGGGCATTACTGATAGGAAATGACAGAGACAATGCACTATTGATAGCATTTTTGGCATTGTCGAACGCCTGTAAACTATCGCTACACCATACCAATTTCGTTACCTTGCGTTTGTGTGTGATCATAGCGTGTAGAGGAGCAAGAACACTGGCACAGTTTTTAATGAACTTGTGGTAATAATTTACCAAACCTAGAAACCGACGTAACTCACGCTGATTATTTGGCATTGGGTAATTTTTTATCACTTCACACTTGTCCTGAAGGGGGGTAATTCCGTGCTGCGAAATCGTGTGACCAAGAAATTCCAAGGTTGGCTGTGCAAACACACACTTAGATGCATTAATAGTAACACCGTATTGTTCTAAGCGTTGAAAAAGGAGTGAAAGATGTTCCTTATGTTCCTCTTCCGTTGAGCTGGCCACAAGCAAATCATCGATGTAGGCATAAACAAAGTCTAAGCCTCTGGTGACCTCATTTATAAACCTCTGAAAGGTTTGCGCAGCATTCCGTAGCCCGAACGGCATCTTCACAAATTCGAATAACCCAAATGGTGTACAAACTGCAGTCTTGGGAATATCCGAAGGCTCTACGGGAATGTGGTGGAAAGCCTTAACGAGGTCTATTTACTGAAGATAGATTTGCCGTGGAGAAGAGAAGTAAAGTCTTGGACATTTGGTACCGGATATCGGTCCGGGATGGTTGTCGAATTAAAAACCGGTAATCCCCACATGGTCTCCAGTCTCCTGACTTCTTCTGGACCAGGTGTAGGGGAGAGGACCAACTGCTTTTGGAAGGTCTTATTATCCCAAGATCTATCATAAGCTGGAATTCCGATTTGGCAGCTTTCAGTTTGTCCGGGGCAAGACGTCTGGGTTTTGCAAACACAGGGGACCTTTTGTTGTAATGTGATGGGTAATGGTGTGCTTAATAGTATCACCCATCTGCATAGGTTGAAGAATTCCTGGATATCGTTGGAAAAGGCACTGGTACATGGAATTAGGGGGAACGAGGGAAAGTGCAGAGTTCGAGGCGTCCGGAAGGGCAACCTGTTTGGCAAGAACAGAAAGCAGTGTGGCCTGGTCGCATAAGCGTCGCTTGTCAAGATCCACCAGGAGTTTGAAATGCTGGAGGAAGTCAGCGCCGATTATGGGATGCTGCACTTGAGCACAGATGAAAATCCACTTGAAGGATCGGTGAAGGCCCAAGTTTAGTTCACGCGACTGAGTACCGTACGTGGGTATGCGTGAACCGTTAGCAGCGTATAGAGGCGGAGATTCCGAGTGCGTATGACCAGATTTTTGAGGGAATACACTGACTGACGCTCCGGTATCGACCAAGAAATTGACACCAGAGTTCCTGTCCTTTATGAATAACAGGTTGGCAGTGCGAGTACTAGACGCCATTAGGACTCGCTGCTGGGGGTTTTCCGACGAAAAATTGCAAGGGGAGATGCACTTCCTAGCCTTCTTTCCAAATTTAGCGTGGTAGAAGCAGATCTTCCCGGAACTCGAACGATGCCTCTTCGTAAATCTTGACCGAGAATGGCTTCTTTGCCGTTGATTTTGTAGCAGAGAACAAACGTGGTTGAGTTGTTGACTTAACTCTTCACTTTCAACTCCAGTTCCGATTGTGTGTTCACGTTGTTGACCGGAGCTGTGTCAATCTCCACTACTTTGTCGGCAGTTTCTGCTAGTTTATCAACTGGAGTAGCAGGATCCATAGTGGCCAAGACACGCTGAGCTGATGGAGGAAGTTTCTGCAAGAACAACTGTCTAAAGATGTCCTTATCGAAGGTTTGTGCGCGTTCGCCTAGAGCGCACTGCATAGCCCTCAGCATTTGAGTGGGCTTACGGTCTCAAGTTCTTCTTTGAGATTAACTGATGTAGTTTCTCACGCTCGGAGACAGTGGTGGCGGCACAGGATGGCAGACTTCAGATCGTTGTATGGGTCCTCACTCGTGAAGTAGACACGATGACGTCACGGACTTCAGAGATGATGCTCGCTGGTAGAGAGGACAAAAACATGATCGTATTTCGTCCTGCTAGCGGTGATCCTTCCCAAGTTGAATTGTGATTCCACTTGGTGGAACCAAATAAATGGATCACCCGGCCAGAAGACGGGGAGCTTTACGCTCAAGTGGGAGATGGCACCAGCGTCGTCAGGCATCTTCTCCTATGCTTGCTGACGTACAAGCAAGACGACAAGTTACCAACGAAGGAGTGGAGGTTGAGACGAGCGCAGGCACAGAGCGCACGGGCAGGGGTGAGGGGCAGAGGGCACGAGCGACATTACAGTCATCCTAGTCGCTCGGGTGAAGGGGGTGATGGGCACGAACGACGTTACAGTCTGGTCCTAGTCGCTCGGGTGAAGGGGGTGATGGGCACGAACGACGTTACAGTCTAATCCTAGTCGTTCGGGTAAAAGGGGGGAATCCAACTCCGGAGTCACCAATTGTTGGTTTACGTCGTCGTCGTTGGGCCTAGGCAAGCTACGGCTTGGGACCGTAGCGCATCTATCCGGTATAGGTTAACCTGGATGATGTAGCCATAAGCACTGCCGCTGGTTAAGTGCCAACCAGTGATTATCTCACTAGCCGTATTGAGTCCGTTAGGCGAAACTGCGACAGTACCAAAGGTGGAAAATATAACCCTTGGATTTCTATTATTTATTTGTAAAATGGACATGGTATTAGATTAAAATAAATATTTGAATATAAATAATTAACTGACAATTGTGATATATAATTAATTATGTTTACATACAATAAAATAATACAATATACATAAAATTAGTATTAATGTGGTTTACAATTGAATTATGATGGGTAACTAATTTAAAATGAATTTATAACTATTCCGAAATTCAAGACGGTAAAATTAACATTTATCTTGAAACTAAAATAAGAGTATTCACTACACCTTCTATAATTGGAGAGGTTAAATAATTACTAATTTCAGTTTCGATTTGGTTTTCAATTTGACGTTTTCTTCTTTGAGAACTGCTGTTGCTGCTTCTTTAAGATAAAGATGGAGACTGTAGTATACTAACTACTTAGTTTCGGATAACTTGTTTTTCAATCTGAACTGGATGAGAGAGATTCTTTCAATTGTAGACTTAATCTAACTTTTTGATCTATACAAAACTTTATTTTATAATGATCTATTTCATCAAATGGGATTAATTTGTAATGAGGATTTAAAATTGTTGAAACATGGCGCCTTTTATCATTAATTGTACTACTGTAAATAGGTCCGTGACAAACAAAGTTGTTGCTTCATAGTTTGAACTCCGAAGTCTTTCCAAGATTTTGTCAAATACAGGCAGTCCTGGTTATACGGAAAGGTTACGTTCCTGAAAAGTCGTCCGTAAACCAAATTTTCCCATTAAATCCCATTATGGAAAAACTATACGCGCTCACAACATGGTATCATATGTGGTACATTTATTTCATAATTAAATATAAATTATTAATTAATTGAATTAAATATCTATACAAAATTGCCTCGGGATTGGCGACATAGCCTATTGGGAATGAAATAATTGAATTGCCATACGTACAAAGAACCTGTATGTATGAATCAGCCTCACATAGCAACAAGAAAACCCAATTTATTGTTTAGTCTACCAAAGGAGTAGTCCAAACAAAAATTTTGCTAGTTCGGCAAATAATACACCAGAACCAAGGAACGGCTCTCAGGGCTGTTTATGTTACGGCGAAGCTTTAAACAAGGAGGATGTCTTTGTCCCCCCTAGAGTCCTGAGTGAATTCCTTATAATATAAAACCTAGTGACTATAAAAGGATAGGCCTATTCCTTCAGGGGTTTATATAGTGACTGCCTATATTAATTACCTTAAGTAAATTCGCCGCGTAACTCCATCGTGGCGGCCCTACACCGAAAATGATCGTAACGCCCTACATCGAAGCAAACCAAGGACCCAGCAAAAATAAGGTGAGGCAATTTCAGTTTTCATTAACATAAGGTGTCATAATCCCGGCGCTAAAATTACCGTAATCACTTAAATATAAAACGGTCCTTTAACAACCTACATATTTATAACTCTCTAACGAAAAAGCATAGGGCTTTTGTCGGTAACCCTCCATTGAAGTCTGTTGGAAATTTCCAACGGATGAGGGCACAGGCAATCAACCCATAGCCCTATATAGTTTTTTTACATGGTGGCCCTGTGTATGGGGAACTAACCCCTCTACAATTTACACTGACACACGCGGTGGCTAGGCTTACCTCATTGGCCTAACCCTAATTTCAACCATAACCCCACTATAGTTTTTTCATATAGTGGCCTATTCAACTGGGAACCAATTCCTTTACCTTTACACTAACCGAAAACAAAGGCTTGTTCATTTAACAGGCATAACTTATCTAAGGTCCTAAAAAAATAGGCCCGCAACATTAAGCCTATTTAATAGGTCCTACTCTTCAAACTAAAAACAAAGCCTTGTTAATTTAACAGGCTTAACTCATTTGAGGTCCTATAAAATAATAGGCCCAAACATAAGCCTACTTGGTAGGCCCAACAAATAGGCCTACCTAACTTTACCTTACATAATAGGCCTACCTCTTAAAGTAGGCCTTACTCTTTACACTCAAGGCCTATCCTAACTAAAAACACTAAATTTATAATTGAACCTGTGGTGTAGGTTATAAAATTTATTTCAGCAATTTAACTTACTCATAAGACTCTGTAACATCACAAAATTCGACTCAGACCTGTAACATCACAAAATTCGACTCAAACCTGCAACATCACAAAATTCGACTCAAACCTGCAACATCACAAAGACCTAAAGCAATTACACGAATTCAAACCTACACCCACCTAACACCAATTCGTGACCATATTCCAACCTATTCCAAGTCCTATTTGACATATAGGCCCAACCTATTCCGAAGTCCTATTTGACATATAGGCATAACAAGTCCTATTTGACATAGGCCCAACCTATTCCAAGTCCTATTTGACATATAGGCACACCAAGTCCTATTTGACATATAGGCCCAACCTATTACCTATTCGAAGTCCTATTTGACATATAGGCCCAACCTATTCCGAAGTCCTATTTGACATATAGGCCCAACCTATTCCAAGTCCTATTTGACATAGGCCCAACCTATTCCAAGTCCTATTTGACATATAGGCCCAACCTATTCTAAGTCCTATTTGACATATAGGCCCAACCTATTTCAAGTCCTATTTGACATATAGGCACAACCTATTACAGACAAGGCTTGATATAAGGGTCTCAAATGCAACGTTTGAGGGTCTTTACTCAGCCAAATTGATTAACCTAATCCAAAACCCAAAAATAAAACCCTATAACAAAATACTGTACACATTTACACACATACGCACGGTACAGTATATAAATATATACATACGACTTCAAACATCCAATTCTTCTTTTAAAAGAAGAAACACAACAGATTTCATTAACAGACACAAACATTCCTCGCAAGCAGATTGGATTCCTTCAAAACCCCAAACCTTCCAGACCTACCTGTAGGATACACAACATTTACTCATTCATAACTACTGGTATTAACTTCATTGGAGTGGTGAATCCAAGTTTTGAAGACCAACTGGATTCGGAGGAATGATACACACACACACTACTCTTTCATGTGTCTCAAACACAACAACCTGTCTAAACATAACCAAGGATCGGAGAGTAAAAGCTTTTATTGCTGCGCTCTGATTTTGTGCACATAATTTTGTGCCAAAAATTATATGGTTAGACAGTGACACGTACAAACAAACTACTCTACTCCAAAGGGTTGATGGCCTACCCTTGGCCATAGCCCAACAAATTCATCAAAGGGCTGATGGCCTACCCTTGGCCATAGCCCAACAAATCATCAAAGGGCCTTGGCCTACCCTTGGCCATAGCCCAACAAATTCATCAAACGGCTGATGGCCTACCCTTGGCCATAGCCCAACAAATTCATCAAACGGCTGATGGCCTACCCTTGGCCATAGCCCAACAAATCATCAAAGGGCCTTGGCCTACCTTGGCCATAGCCCAACAAATTCATCAAAGGGCTGATGGCCTACCCTTGGCCATAGCCCAACAAATCATCAAAGGGTTGATGGCCTACCCTTGGCCACAGCCCAACAAATTCATCAAAGGGCTGATGGCCTACCTTTGGCCATAGCCCAATAAATTCATCAAACGGCTGATGGCCTACCCTTGGCCATAGCCCAACAAATCATCAAAGGGCCTTGGCCTACTTTGGCCATAGCCCAACAAATTCATCAAAGGGCTGATGGCCTACCCTTGGCCATAGCCCAAAAATCATCAAAGGGCCTTGGCCTACCTTGGCCATAGCCCAACATTCATCAAACGGCTGATGGCCTACCTTGGCCATAGCCCAACAAATTCAACAAAACAGGCTGATGGCCTACCCTTGGCCATAGCCCAACAAATTCATCAAACGGCTGATGGCCTACCTTGGCCATAGCCCAACAAATTCATCAAAGGGTTGATGGCCTACCCTTGGCCACAGCCCAACAAATTCATCAAAGGGCTGATGGCCTACCCTTGGCCATAGCCCAACAAATCATCAAAGGGCTGATGGCCTACCCTTGGCCAGCCCAACAATTCATCAAAAGGGCTGATGGCCTACCTTGGCCATAGCCCAACAAATTCATCAAACGGCTGATGGCCTACCTTGGCCATAGCCTAACAAATTCATCAAAGGGTTGATGGCCTACCCTTGGCCATAGCCCAACAAATTCATCAAAGGGCTGATGGCCTACCCTTGGCCATAGCCCAACAAATCATCAAAGGGCCTTGGCCTACCTTTGGCCATAGCCCAACAAATTCATCAAACGGCTGATGGCCTACCTTGGCCATAGCCCAACAAATTCATCAAAGGGCTGATGGCCTACCTTGGCCATAGCCCAACAAATTCATCAAACGGCTGATGGCCTACCTCGGCCATAGCCCAACATATTCATCAAGGGTCTTCTGGCCTCCTTTGGCCAGAGACCAAACAACATTGGGCTTGTGGCCTCCCTTGGCCAGAGACCAAACAAAAAGGGTCTTGTGGCCTCCTTTGGCCAGAGACCAAACAAAAAGGGTCTTGTGGCCTCCTTTGGCCAGAGACCAAACAAAAAGGGTCTTGTGGCCTCCCTTGGCCATAGGCCAAACAACACAAAAACAGTACAGTATTCAAAGCCCCAAGCCCTCCAAAAGACAACAATGGGAACATTGAACCAAACAATTACACGAAAACACTTGGAATGCTTTGGTTTTTAAAACAGAATTCCAAACACGATGACACTCTTTGCACAAAGAGTTATAACTTAAATCCAAATGCCGATACAAAAAGACAAGTGCTTTCAGAATCATCCAAAATTTTCGACCCCATTGGATTATATTTACCAGCAACCATAAGATCCAAAATCCTTTTGCAAGACTTATGGAAAAAGAAAATTGATTGGGATGAACCACTTTCATTGGAAAAAAAATTAGCCACAGACTTGAACAAAGTTCAAGACATCTACGTACCAAGATGTGCTGGCTACAGATTGAAATCTCAAACTACACATTTTTACAGATGCCAGCACACAAGCTTACGGGTGTTGTGCCTATTTAACAAGTAAATGAAAGTAACTTGGTTTATTCAAAGGCAAAAGTGGCACCCTTAAACCAAAAGAAAACTGTACCACAACTTGAATTATTAGCTGTCTCATTGGGAGTTAAAACAGCAAACTTTCTTTCACATGTGTATAAAGAAGTTGACATAACAAACATTTACTTAAGGACAGACAGTCAAATTTGTCTAACATGGGTGACCAACACAGATACAACTTCTTGCAAAAATATATTTGTGAAAAACAGACTAACAGAAATCAAAACTGCAAACACAAACCTTGGTATCAAATTTAGGTACATAAAAACAAAGGAGAATCCTGCAGACTTTTGACAAGAGGGCTCTCTTACAAGCTGTTGAAAACAAATAAAATCTGGTATGAAGGCCCGAATGGCTAACATGTGAGGATCTTTGGCCAGCCAAAGTAGTTAACCTCACACTCAACTCTACAACAACTGAAAAGATCACTGAGGACAAACCTATATTTGACTATCACCTTTATTCAGACCTAAACAAACTCTTGAGAATTACAGTCTATTGCTGCAAGTTGTCAATAGCTACCTTCTCAAACACTGTCCTCAGAAAGCCTTTTCTAACTTAACAGAAACTGCAACAAAATACTGGCTCAAACAGATACAAGCTTCAGAATTTGACAAGGAGTTGAAGTATCTTAGGTCCAGTAGCACATTAAACAAAGGTATTCCTTCACTTGTCATGGATCTAAATCTGTACCTGGATACAGAGGGTCTGATAAGGTGTAAAGGAAGGCTTAACAAGTCAACTTTGACTTACAACTCTAAGCACCCAATTCTTCTTCCAAGGAGAAATCACCACAAAACTCATCATCAGGGATACCCACAACAAAATACACCACATGGGAGTCCCACAAACCCTGACAGAGCTGAGAAAAACTTACTGGCTACCAAAGGGTAGAACTGAAACAAAGAAAATTTTAAACACATGCATTCCTTGTAAACGTATCCATTCACGACCCTTTAAGACCCCAAGCCCTCCAGACCTACCTGTGGAACGAGTAACATTTACTCGGCCATTTGAAACCACGGGTATTGACTACACTGGAGTGGTAAATGTGAGTTTTGGAGACAAAATGGATTCAAAGGAATACAAAGTGTACATTGTACTCTTCACCTGTGCTGCCACACGTGCCATATGTCTAGACATAGTAGAAGATCTGACAGCAGAAGCTTTTATTGCTGCTTTCAGACGATTTTGTGCACACAATTCTGTGCCCAAAACTATATGGTCAGACAATGCCACATACTTCAAATCTGGTGAAAGAATTATTCATCAGATTTGTGACAGTGAAACAGTACAAACTCATTTAACCAAACACAACATAACCTGGAAGTACATTCCTGTTAATACACCATGGTATGGTTCATTTGGGAAAGAAACATACAGACTGTAAAGAACTGCCTTAAAAAGACTATTGGGACAAACATCTACAACTTTTTGAACTTATGACATTCTGTCAGAAATTGAAAACGTTGTCAAGAACAGACCATTAACTTATGTGGGAGATGGTATTAATGACCAGAACCTCTCACACCAAACCACCTAATTAAGGGAGAAACAGTAAACATGTTACCAGAATCTGAACATAACAGTACAGAGGATCCAGATTGGGAAATAGGACACAAAGAACTCAACACAAAATACCAACATTTGACACAAATCAAACTCAATTTATAACAAAATGGAGAGAAGAATACTTAACAAGTCTTAGAGAAAGACATAAACAATTAACAAAACAAATTGGAATGATTCAGTCAAAATTGGGGACATTGTGTTGATACATGACAAGACACCAAGACAACATTGGTCAATGGGAAAAGTCTTGGAACTCAAAACTGGTGAAGACGAAGTTACCAGGGTTGTAAAACTGAAAACAGCAACTAGTGAAACCACCAGAGATATCACATTACTATATCCTTTGGAGTGTGGGGCTAAATTAGAACCATTACCCCAAAGGATGGATCAGGATACTATGGGGAGGAATCTCTCAATGTACCTGATGTAACTCAGACTAAACCAGACAGGCCTCAAAGAAAGCTGCTTTGAAAGCCAGAAACTTTTACAAGAAAAAATTAAGACTGGTGATTATAAACCTTACACAAATTGAGCAAAGTTAAAATGCTTAATAACTTTACTTTAATCCATAAATTTCCTATACCTAAAGGGAGTCAAACTGATTGACATAACTTTAACTAAACTTGAGAAGTTGGCCTCTTGAACTTTATATTTAAATAGGTCTTGAGTAAACCTCTCTCTTCCTAAATTTCTACTTCATTCTTTTGATCCATTTTTCATGTTTTACACAGTTTGTCAAAAAATTTGATCTATAACATACAAATTTTTCTCCGGCCCCCCCCAGTATATGGAAAAACTATACGCGCTCACAACATGGTATCATATGTGGTACATTTATTTCATAATTAAATATAAATTATTAATTAATTGAATTAAATATCTATACAAATTGCCTCGGGATTGGCGACAGCCTATTGGGAATGAAATAATTGAATTGCCATACGTAAAGAACCTGTATGTATGAATCAGCCTCACATAGCAACAAGAAAACCCAATTTATTGTTTAGTCTACCAAGGAGTAGTCCAAACAAAAATTTTGCTAGTTTGGCAAATAACACTAGGCAACAAATTTCAACTTTTTTTTTGTTACAGACACGTGAACTACTGATTCCTACTAAAGCGCTGATGCTGATTTCAGATCTGATATCAAAATTTCTCTATCACGTCCAGATTTTGTGTAACCGAAAACCCCTATTTTTCATTTTTTTTTCTCACCCGCTTCTATTACGAAACCGTCTAAGCTACTTTTCCGTGCCACGTTTTATGTTAAGCATACTTAAATAATTAGTGAACAGGGATGTCTTTCCTCCTTTATTCTGGCTTAAGACAGACAGCGGAGTTACCACCCCTGCGCCAACCATCCACCCAAAGCGCGTTAGTATTTTGTTGTTACTACTGAAAGGCAAATTCCTGTTCTTAAGTGAAACTTTGGTGTGTCCTCTTCCTTTGTCGCTTGTAGGATGACGAGCTCTCCTTCTGCAGGAACCAACAATAATCTCCCATCATATTTGGGTTGAAATTACCTTGGTATCTGTTTTCCATAACTGAGATCTGTTGGTGGAAGCGCTCACCATGCTCGTCACTTACAGCCCCAAGGTTGGCCGGGAAGAAGTCAAGATGAGAATGTAAAAAATGAATTTTCAAAGACATTCTGCATCCCATTATTTCATAAGATTTAAGCATGTTTTCTACGAGTTTACGGTGGTTTTCAGCTTTGTGGTTTCCAAGAAAATTTTTGACAACTTCAACGAAAGATGTCCATGCTCCTAGTTCATTCTCATTTAGGTTAGATGGAAACGATGAGTCGTGGATGACACTGCGGATCTGTGGTCCAGTGAAAACTCCAGCTTCTAGCTTAGCATCTGTCAATATTCCTTTGAATTTATCCTTTAAATATTGGAAACCACTACCTTGATGATCCATACCCTTCACGAAATTTTTCATAAGGCCAAGTTTAATGTGAAGTGGTGGAAGATGTACTTTCTGA
Source organism: Bathynomus jamesi (assembly GCA_023014485.1). Lineage (NCBI taxonomy): Eukaryota > Metazoa > Arthropoda > Malacostraca > Isopoda > Cirolanidae > Bathynomus > Bathynomus jamesi. Next base: position 179,026 of record JAJOZX010003914.1, read on the forward strand.
GGGTCAATAAGTGCTGGGTGTTTCACATTGTATTTACCAACAACATGTTCAGTTCTAGATGGCCAATCATGTTTTTTGTAGTGGTTCTTGTCATCTCTGCTGTTCATAGACACAAAAAGCACATATGCTTTGTGTAGCCCAACTGTAACCCAAGAAGTAATGATAACTTTAAGGTCGCCACAAATATTCCATGTGTGGTCCTTATATTTGATGAGTCTTAGCAGCAGTTTCATCGATTCATAAGTCTCATTAAGGCCAGTGGCATGTGCTACAGGTATTGAAGGTTTTTCATTGCCGTTGTGCAGTAATACAGCTTTAAGGCTAGCTTTACTAGAGTCAATGAACAGTCTCCATTCTTTTGGATCATAGCGACAGCCAATCCCTTGCATCAGACCACTGATATCGTGGCAGAAACAAACGTTTTCTTCCTGTAAGTAAAATGCTGAAAACTGCAAATGGCGATGGCGGAAATGGGAAACTTTGGTGTTTGGTTGGAGAAGATTAAATTCTTGAAGTCTTGAACCAAGCAACTCTGCCTTTTCTTTTGGTAATTCCAAATCGCGCACTAAGTCATTTAACTCCGCTTGACTTAACAAATGTGGGGAAATATTTGCATCTGGAACATATATGCCATCTTTCCCTGTTTCTATATCACTAGCAGAATCTTCAGATGAACTGCTGTCTGTTATCGTTGCTGGTGGAACTGGTGGTGGATTTGTTTCATCATGTGGTACTGGTTTCATTGCTGATTCGCAGTTTGGGTACGTGATCTTTGATTTGTTTTTCTTTGTGAAACCAGCAATCTTTGTCAAACAAAAATAACAATCATTGAAGTGATTTTTGGCTCACGCCAAACCATGGGGACTGAGAACGGCATAGCTTTTCTTTTACCATTATCCAAGCTATTAACATTGCATTGCACTGTGCACAGCAAATATGTGGTGCCCAGTCCCTCTGTTGGTCTCCTAACTTACAGTCAAAATAACACTTGTAGGCAAGTTTAATCTTTGTTGTTATGTTTCTACGTTGTGGCTTGGTGTATATTGTCCACAGACAAAGCAGAAGTTGTCTGGGTGATTTACACAAGCACGTCTATTTGATGCCATTTTGAATTACCATACAATATCTGAAAAAACGTAGAAAGTAATTATTACGATGTGCAAAATAAAAAGAAATACACACCGTAGTACAAAACAAATGCTATAAAAACACACGTCACCACAACCTGTCACTTGCTCATCAGCAGAGAGCTTCAACAACCATTCTGCTTGACTGTCACGTAGCGACTGACCGTTGGGCCGTTGCCCGTTACTATGCTCTTGACTCAGTGTTGCCAACTCGGGATAAATTTTATTTATCAAAATTGTTCGAATTTGTATATAGTTGGCAAAAAAAATTGCTTTAACCTTGAAAAGCAAGTTTCATATTACTGGCATTAAGCCGATTAAAACCAAAATCTGGACGTGGTAGAAAATTTTACTAAAAGTGATTTGCATTTTACACAAAATCTAGACATGATAGAAAAAATCTAATTATAGATTTGAAATCAGCATACCGAAATTAGCTAGGAGCACCTATTTGGTCTTCTGTAACAAAATCTTTGTTGCCTAGTGTAATACACCAGAACCAAGGAACGGCTCTCAGGGCTGTTTATGTTACGGCGAAGCTTTAAACAAGGAGGATGTCTTTGTCCCCCCTAGAGTCCTGAGTGAATTCCTTATAATATAAAACCTAGTGACTATAAAAGGATAGGCCTATTCCTTCAGGGGTTTATATAGTGACTGCCTATATTAATTACCTTAAGTAAATTCGCCGCGTAACTCCATCGTGGCGGCCCTACACCGAAAATGATCGTAACGCCCTACATCGAAGCAAACCAAGGACCCAGCAAAAATAAGGTGAGGCATGAGGCAATTTCAGTTTTCATTAACATAAGGTGTCATAATCCCGGCGCTAAAATTACCGTAATCACTTAAATATAAAACGGTCCTTTAACAACCTACATATTTATAACTCTCTAACGAAAAAGCATAGGGCTTTTGTCGGTAACCCTCCATTGAAGTCTGTTGGAAATTTCCAACGGATGAGGGCACAGGCAATCAACCCATAGCCCTATATAGTTTTTTTACACCCATTATATAATGGGCGATGCATTCCTACGTTAGATTTTTCGGATCAAATGTAGAATTCGGACCCCAGCCTTCTTTAGTTAGCTTTATAAGGCTAACTAACGAAAATATCACGACCTAACCTAACCAATCGTTAGGTTAACTGTACGCCCTTGACGATTGGTTAGGTTAGGTCATGATATTTTCGTTAGTTAGCCTTATAAAGCTAACTAAAGGAGGCTGGGGTCCGAATTCTACATCTGATCCGATTTTTCTTACCCAAAACGGCATAATGAACAATTTTTGACCTTTTTAAACACATTTAAATAAAAACAATTTTAATATATTTTTATAAATTATATTGTACTGGAGGAAATAAACTGCATAAAGAGTCGTATCCACCTCCCAAAACTGCTGATCGGTGCTTGGTGGTAGTGTTGTGAATCGTGGAAAGGAAGTCAGAAGGTGGTTGACGAAGGAGCAGCACCTTCCTCTTCTTGAAGCTGAAGGAGCAATGGAGGATCGTCAGCTTCACTGTCTGACCCATTATCTTGGCGCGTGGTTGCGTGGGTGGTGGTGATGTTTACGGGCGAAAAAATAAGAGTGTTGTCTGTTTCCCCCGCATCGTCTTCTCTTTATACAGCTGCTTGTAGTTACTTTTGTCATCTAGCCATAAAAATCATCTAATCCTGCAATTTTTTTATTTATTTTTTTTATTTTGCTTGTAGGCATTTAATATAGTCCGTATCATTGCTCAGCAGTGAAATTTCATTCCCAACTTTTGAGAAAAAATTTCCGTAACTGGGGAATTTTTGTCTGTATAACGGACCTCGGTACTAAAATAAAATTTCCGTAAGTGTGAAATTCCGTAAAACGAGGACTACCTGTATTTAGTTAATGCTTTCAATGCTGGCATAACAATAAGGAATAGTTACAGCATCACTGCTCACTTCTTTGGTTAACTCTTTAAACGACTGAAGCAATCTTATAATATTTTCTATTAAATCCCGCTGATTTGCATTCAATCAAGACATCTAGACCAAGGGTTCTCAAGAGGGGGGGGGGGATAATTATCCCAGAAGGGGTAGTGGAAGCTCGCCAAAAAATAGAAAAAATAAATAAATAAAAATAAAGCTTTTAAAATCCCAAATCCCAATGGCCTTCGGCCTATAATTATATATAGGGTGTTTATAAAGTCACCATCTATTTCAGTGAAAATGTAGCAAAAAGGGTAAAATTCAGTAACAATATAATACAGTGCCCGCGAAAAGTATCCGATCACCCTTGAAATTTGTATTTTTTACATAAAAAACAATGTTTAAATGTATACTAACCTTATATTAGTATTTTGTCATCTGTCCTTTGGTTTGGATGACTTGTTCTAGACGTTTTGGCATGGATTTAATCAAGTTTTGACAAACTTCCACTGATATTTCCTTGCACCATACCTTTTTGATGGCCTCTTGTAATTTTTCGACTGAGCCAGTGTCGTGGCATTCAACCTTATTTTTTATTATTAGCCACAGATTTTCTATCGGATTGAGATCTGGACTATTACCAGGCCAATCCAAAATATCAAATTTATTGTCAGTAATCCATTTTGTCACTATTTTGGCCCTGTGACATGGTGCACCATCTGCATGTATGTTTTTGTCCTTTGGATTGCCATTGCCATTGGAAGTTTATCCTGTAGCATTGCTAAATACCGTGCACCATTCATAGTTGTGTTCTTCGGAAGAAAATATAAGTTTCCACGCCCATAGTAACCGAAACAACCCCAAACCATCACACTTGGAGGGTGTTTCATTGTCTTTAGGGTGTATTTAGGGTCCATCCTATTTGAGCCAATAGGCCGGCGAACTTTTTTGGACAACTTCTGAATGTCAAAAATGTCGACTCATCGCTAAATAAAACCTTCTTCCAGTCATCAACAGTCCAATGAATGTATTTTTTACAAATGCGACACGTTTTTTACGCATTTTTTCATTAATGAACGGTTTCTTAGCAGCATGGCGAGATGGTAATCGAGTTCTTTTTGGAGCCGCTCCTGGATAGTTCGTTCAGAAACACCAGATAACAAATTATTCATATTAAATTTTATTTCTTTCGCAGTTATTGTTGGGTTTTTCAATACTAAACGTTTCATAAGTTTGTCTGTTCGCGAATTTGTTTTTCTCGGTCTGCCAGATCGTTTTTTAGGGACTGGCGTGGTTAGGCCACCATTGTTCTTAGCCCGTGAAACCCATAAATTAACGGTACTTTGGGATATGTTTAATTCCTTAGCTATCTGTCTCTGTGATTTCCCACATGCATGCAAAGCAACAATAGCACCTCGACAATCACTCTTAAGTTGTTTTTTAGCACACATTATATATAAATTTTATTTACACCACTTTCTGAAAAAAAAAAAAATATCAAGAAATTTACACAAACAGTGAAATCTGACAAATTTGAGACACAGCCACCCGCAACGAAGGCTACCAGAACACTAATTTGAGAATGCGTTGGATAGCTCTCATATCAGCGAGCAACCTCAAAGTTACCAGATGTCGCTAGAACAAATAGAAAGTGAATTACGTGTCTCTGAATATCAAGGGAAAATATTGTATTTTCTTGAGTGATCGGATACTTTTCGCGGGCACTGTAGAAGGTATACATTTAATGAATACTTAAGCATATGATTCTACATGAGCAGTCTAGGCCAGGTCGAAATCTAGTCAAAATGTTTTTTTTTAGATGGGCACTATGTCGGGTTTATGAAATGATATCCTGACAACATACTCCAAAATAAAGTTTATGCTCCCCTCTGTACCACTAGCATACTCCCTCTTATTTTTGGCTCTGCCCCCAAATTAAAAATAGTATCATAAATCAAAATGGAGATTATTTAGAGCATTTGTTTATAGAGATGACCCCCCTTAAAATTGCATAATATACCTCATGTGCAATTTTCAGGCAATTATCGAAGAAATTTCAAATCCTTGAAAAATTGCCGCATCCCCCAAAAATGTTATCAGTATATAGAAAAGGGTGGCATAAACTTTAGTTTGGAGTACTGATTGCCTAGGAGACCAATTCATAAACCTCATATAGGCCTAGTATATTTGTCTGAAAAGAAGACAATTAGTCTATTGTACCATTTATTACACAAAACAGCTTTGAAGTAAAAAAAAATTTAATTTAAAAATTACCTTCACAATTCACTAATTACTTGTGGATGTGCCTTGGCCCCATTGGCTTTTCCATTCAAACTGTGGCAGTCTTTTTCTTGATTCCAGTTGATTGAGGATAAATTTGTGCCGATTGCCGTAGCCAATCCTTTGTTCTGATGCTTTTGTCACTAAGTTCACTGCACTTTCCACGCTTTGACTGTGGCATGAAAAGGCAGCAATTTTCAAGGGTTCTGTTCTTGTATGCAGTAGCTCTTCATTGCTGAAATTCCTTATCAAAGGTGGAGGAGTGATAGCTTCCTTTCTCCAGTCAATCATCTCATAGTAGTCTTTGGAATCGAAATTTAGAGATTTAGGAAGCTCAAAATTTCGTGTGCCACTGAAACGTGTCCGACTGAGAAGTATCTTCTGAAGAGCATCTTCTCTGACATGTGTCTGCTATCAGTAAGCAGTGCCAGTAGGATAGCTTCGGGATTGGCAAAATAGGCATTATTACGGAACACCGGTTCCATAATAATGCGATTTTTTCTTCCAATCCTCGCATAAAGACAATCAAATGAAAAAAATTCCGTGCTCCGTCAGTAGCTTTAGGATGGGATTTGATATGAAACCATCCAGGAGCATATTATTTCATGACGATGGTTACCAGTTCTTTCAGATTCTGTTCGGGATGCAAAGTCGATACATATAAACGAAGAATCTGGTTTGCTCGGGTAATCCAGCGACCATGATGAATGGCACCAGGAGACCTGCGGGCTAGACTTTCAGATACCCATCCAGATTGCACTGCTAGGCACATATCATAGAGATACTTTTAACCACTGCTCAACTCTTTCACGACATTCGGTGGTATATTTTGGACGTTGCCCTGAACTGGTGAAAATGCCACCAAGTCTAAAATGGTTAAATCACATTTCAATTTGGCTCCAATTGAACCTTTAAAGGTAATTGGCCCTGACGTTTTTCTGTCTATGGTTTCAAATATGTGTCTGAAGGGGAGTTCATTCATGTGTAAAAGAGAGACGAGCCATTGAACTGATCTATGCAAAAAAATTCAATCAATTTTATGGTACCAGCAATTCTACCAGTATTGACAGCAGTACCGTCGCATAGCAGAGCATTGAAAGTGTCGATGCTCGCTGAATCAATTAAGAACGTTATAATTTCATCAGCTATACACAGAGTATTTCCTGCGTCAGGGCAGAGATGATCTACATAGATACCTCCAGGGTCTTTGATCAGCACATAATGTTGTTCTCTCTCTTTTCCATGCTGATTAACGTATCATCCTTTCTTCCATCAAACCCTATACATTCAATATTCACATCTAGATCTAACAATATTTTTCTTGCCTACACGAATTCTCTCTCTTTCTATTTTCTTCCCTATCAAGCATGTTAGATTGATCGATTATTCCCATATCTTTCAATGCAGCATTAACAATAGCTGCTGTAGCTCTCGAACTCACACGGTAACGGTCTGCCACCAATGGTAATTCATTGTATGAATACCTATTTCGATCATTTTCAATCAATTCCAAATCGGGCACGAATTCTAGCTCATTGTCACTGTCTTTTATATCTTCGCTAAAGTCATCTACTGAAGAAGATGGTACAACTTCCATAGCCTCTGCCATTTCCACTTGTGACCTTTGTTGGCTCTCTTGTTCTTCTCTTGCTCTTGAGAGGGATCGTCTCTGGACAGCGGCAGCTGCACGATCAAATGGCCCTAATTGATTTATTCTTTGCTTTTGGCCTACAAATGACTCCCACTCTACCATTGGGATTTTGACCTCGCATCGACAAAACAGCCTTTCCATTCCTTTATCATAACATTTGCAAGTACAAATGTCAAACATTTCATCATATGAAGCAAGTTCTTCAGCAAAATTTTCATTCCTTTGACGTAGAGGAACCTTGTTCAAGGAAAGAGCTGATCTGATTAATCTTTCCACTGCAGAAGAAATAGATCTTTCTTGAATGACAGGGAAAGAGAACATGGCCCAAATATCTTGAAGATCTTTGGTAACTATATTGTAACAATCGTTCGCAGTTGCTGATCCCCTTGACTTGATTTTTTTCCTCTCTTTTGAATGAAGAAATAGTGTCTGACAATGTCTCCCTTTGTAGGAATCATTGATCGGCGGAATTCAGTGGCAAAACCAAAAGCTGCATTCGAAAATTTGTTTCTGGTTGACATTTTTTCAACCTTTTTAAAAAATTAAAAATCCAGCTTTTATAGTCATGCATGGATCATAAGAATCTAAAGAGCATAAATTCTTATAATTCCTGTAAAAATATATGATAATTAGAACATGAAATTTATTGGTATTGAATTTGAAATTCAACACACAGCTCAGTAAATTGATTACACATGAACGATATTTGTGTGTAATCAATTTTCTGATATAGCAAATATTTTGAGAAAATACGCGTGGTGAAAATTGAGAAATCCAAAGTTTTGAGGTAATTTAGGGTGGGGGGTGGGGTCATCTCTATGAGAAGATACTCTAAATGGTCTCCATTTTCATTTATGAGACTATTTTCATTTTTGGGGCGGAGCCAAAATAGGAGGGAGTATGCTAGTGGTACCGGGGGGGGGGCATAAACTTTCTTTTGGAGTATGTTGGTCAGGACCCCAATTCATAAGCCCCACATAGTGCCCGATCTGCCCCCAGAAATTCGACCCGGCCTAAATTGAGCACCATCAGTACTTCTACAGAGTTCGAATCTGTCAGCAGCACTGCAGAACACATCATTTTGGAGTATGACAGGGGTTATTTTTGTAACTGCTGTTACGATACGAGCACGTAAATCTTGCAGATCTGTAACCCTCGTTTGAAAGACGTTTGATTTGATAAAGCCCCATGCAAAGAAATCCAAGGGCGTTAGGTCAGGAGATCGAGCCGCCCAGGGCCTGTTGCCTCTACGTCCGATCCACCGATTTGGAAATTGTTCATTTAGGTACTCCGGAACAATGTTTGCGTAATGGCAAGGTGCCCTATCTCGTTGAAAGGCCACGGTGTTTAAAATGCCATCTGAATGAAGCTGGGGTTCCAGAATTGCTGAAGCATGTCCAGATAAAGCCTGTAACTGTAGCTTCAACAAAGAAAAAGGCCCATAAATCTTAGATTTGGTCATACCCAGTAACCCAACCAGAATAACTTTAGAAGAATCTCGTTCCCATTGATAGAAATCAACTGGCTTTTCATTAGCCCATATGCGGCAATTATGGCAATTAACCTTTCCACACGTGTGGAAAGTTGCTTCATCACCAAAGAGAATGTGGTCCATTAAATTTTCATTCTGAATGTGTTCAACAAGATCGGCACATATTGCACTTCCCTTTGGATAATCCTCTTCATGTCAGTCATGAAGCACCTGAATGTGATAACTTCTCTTTTTCAACGTCGATTTCAAAATTTTGTGGACAGTTGATTTGGGTATCCCGAGTCTATGTGATGTGGTGCGAATTGACATGCTTGGATGTACATCGATATTATTATGTACCGCATTTACAGCATGCTCAGACACACTTGGACGTCCAGATCTTGACTTATCATGAACAGATCCCGTTCTTTTAAATTTATTAAGCAAATCACGAATTGTCTTGTCTGTAGGACCTGGCTTGTGATGTGTTCTTTCAAACCTCTCTGTAATTTCTTTGCATTTCTTTCCTTTAATCCGAAGTGTTACCACTAGGGGTTAAAACCGGTATTAATACCGGTATTGAAGAAGTACAGATAATACCGATACCGATATTATAGGTTTTCGGTATTGACAAAAATTCCTATTGTAAAATTTAGGCAATTTAGTCCTCCGATAGGCAAATAAACTGTTTTTGGAGGATTCGGAGAAAAAAAAAGTTTCGGGGTATTTTGCAGTTAACCTTTTTTTCGTTTTCTATTCCTTTCTATCAAAGACAATTACCATGATGTAATAGCAAAAGTAAGGAAAATATGTCGAATTTTTCGTAAGTCACCGTTAAAGAATGAAAAGCTACAAGACTTTGTAAGAAAACAATTCAATGGCAAAGAACTGAAACTTATTTTGGATTGTAAAACAAGATGGAATAGTCTTTTGAGTATGATTGATGCTTTCTGAAGTTAAAGAAATGTATCCCAAAAGCTTTAAGAGTGATTCATTCAACTGTAGCCATTTCTTCAACAGAGTGGGAAATTATTGAAAACCTTTATGACACCTTACGTCCTGTTGAAATAATTCTTAAAGGGTTATGCTCGAAAGATGCATCACTCCTGACAGCTGAATCATCAATGAAATTTATTTCAAAGAAACTAGGAGAGAAAAATAATCCAACAGCAAAAGAGTTAAAAGATTGTCTTAGAAATCGTTACATTTCAAGAAGACAGCAAGACATTATAGGTTTAATCAAATATCTTCATAATCCCGAAGTTTTAAAAGTTCAAGAAGAGGAAAGTTTTTCTGTTCCATCAAAATTAGTTCTCAAAAGAACTGCAGAAAGGCTCCATAAAAGACTTTTCCCTAAGAATGTGGTTGATTTGGAGATAGAAATGGAAGAACAGGAATTTCCATGTAACCCTGAAAATGTAGCTGCAAATAAGACTGAAGTGGAAGCAGATTCATTACTGAGTGAATACATGCAAGAAATGGACAAACTAGGAAAAGTGCCATCTAAAAAAAATTCCATTGATTTTGATGTTACTAATGAATTTAAAAGCTTGGAAGTTACTTTACAGAGAAGTGAGAATTTAGAGAAGCTGTACAAGGCACTGCTTTCAATTAAACCTACAAGTGCAGAATCAGAAAGAGCCTTTTCTGCTGCAGGCCTATTTCTGACGAAACTGAGATCAAGTCTATCTGAACAATCCCTAGATGCTCTTTGTTTCCTCAAAGCATACTTTCAAAATCAAACTAAGAAATAAATATTTAGATACTAATAATTTCTATCTACCCCAGTAGTTGTATAATAATATGCTAAAAAAAATTCAAATAATATTTTTATTACAATTTAGTAATTTACTGTATAAACTTTTTCGAATAGAATGCCATCTATTTGGAGTTGGGTCATTAATTTATAGTAAATATGGTGAGTACTGCAAGTCCCTCAGACTTGTGGGAGGGTTGGTAGGGTGGCACCATAATAAATCAAAATAAATAATTTTTTTCATAATACCGGTATCAATACCGGGATTAGCATAATTGCCTCCAAATACCGGTATTGAAAATTTTCGGTATTATGCAAGCACTAGTTACCACCATCACCCGTTCTTGTACATTCATTTTCATAGGGTTCTGCAACAAAAATAAATAAAAACCGTTAATTCAACGAGATAGACTTTATAAACACCCTGTATACACAGTACATTCACATTAAGTTGTATTAAAGGCCACTTTAGGTTTTGGACGGGTAATGGGGTGAGCAGTGCCGTTCCAGGTGGGTAATAGAAGTGGGTTGAAAACCCATGATCCAGACTATTCTCTGATGCATATTTAGCTATGGGTCTCCTCTGTTCAAGTAGTCTGTGCAACAGTGTGTGTGGTGGGTTCCATCTAGTTTCAGCGTCTTGAATAAGATTGTTTTGTCAATATTTAGTTTGGTACGCGTTTCTCGCAACTTTGCATCAGCTAAGGAGGATCTATGAAAATGTTCAACCATCATTTTTCACTTAGAGAAACAATACCATTAGCTGATCTCTGAAAACTTAGTCATTCACTACTAACTGTAAAGTAAGAATAAATAGTAGGGCACATTAATTAGCCGCGCAAACCTCACTCCACTTATTATATTTGTTGCACTGTTTGATACAAAAGCACGTTCCTTTCCCGCATTCAAGTTCCATTCTTTGATGGAGTGATGGAGTAAAAACAAAAACGGGGTATTTTCAGAAGACTCCATCTCATCTCTCCTTTACTGTTTGTATCGGGCTTAAAACTTTTAAGCCAACTACTAAACAACCTAAATAATGGATATAAAGTGAAGCCACACGAAGTAAACAGCCCAAGAATTTTGCATACTTTCTAAATGGATGATTTAAAGCTTCATGCATACAATAAAGAAAGAGTGTAGTTACGAGTTAAGGTGGTTAAAATACTCTCAGAGAACATAGAGTTTGGGGATGACAAGTGCTCATGAATCCATCTGAAGAGGAGAAAGAACTGAAGCAGAGAACATAAAAATAAATTATTTAAAAATGTACCGGCTAAAGCAGAAAGGAATTCGTAAATACCTGGGAGTAGAGGAGTCAGAGAAAGTAGAAAATAAAATGAAAAGTTGTCAAAGGAATATATTCATTTTATGACTTCTGTTAAACACTAGAAATAAAATACTCTCACTCAACATACCAGCAACACCCGCATTAACTTGAGGTTTTGGAATAATAGATTGTGTTTGAGATAAATAGTTGAGACGCGTGTACAAGAAAATTATTCCATGCACGCAAGGCACAAACTTTTCTACAAAATCAGTGCATAATTAGACTTTACCTCCCAAGAATTAATATTAGCAGGGGTGGAGTTCTCTCATTTAAATCAGATTCTTTGTATAGTATTGGTATCATACCTTCAATAATGATTTTGTATTTGTTCTGTATCTATAATAATAATAATAATAACCAACAACTTAAGATTAATACAGGCTCTAATTAATATATAATTCTTATTCATGATTTATGTATTATTAATTAATAACTTTTAATTTTAATTAAGAGCCCATTAAAGCCTAAAGCTTAAGGGCCAAATTAAATAAAATTTAAAAAATTGTCTTTCGAATATTTGGTCAATTCTTTTAGATGTTTATATGCATTATGAGATTCTCTAGAAGTGGCTATTTGAAGAGTAGCACACTAACTCTCAAATTCTTTGGTCAACCAATGACCAGATATGATTATAAAATTCGCAGTTACACGAAAAAGCCAATATATCTGAAGTTAAAGAAATTGCTCGAGCTTCATTTATCTGGTTTAGAATTTTACATTTGCTCTTATCATAAATGCCAGTAATGATTTCTTCTTTAAAGTACTTCCCTCATGGAATATTGAGAAGCAACATGGTTCACCAATCTTATAAAGCCAATATCTTCAACCAGAGTAAAAAGTTGATGATCAATTGCAGTCATTTCTCTTACCTTGTAGTGAATTGCTGTACTCCTTTGATCATTGATATTCCAATTTTTTTTCCTAGTAAACTAGTAGTGTGTTGGTTGAATACATTTTGCCTTCTCAGCTTCAGCTGAAGTTGAACCCTCAACAAACTCATCAGGAACTTTAGCAGCTTTCTGAATTTCTATTATCTGTCCTTTCTTACCTTACTCAGATTATCGTTTTCTTTTTTATAGACTCGTATATAGTCCTGTGTTTACTTTAAAGATGCGCCTCGGCGGTGTATATATGTAGTAGTTAGCACCGATGACTAAGAATCCACCGGCCCCGGGTTCGATTCCCGGCGACGGTGGTCGGCGCGCAGCAAACCCAGCTGTTCATCTTTCCATACAATAAAAGTTGGTTGGTAGATAAATGGATACCCTGGGTAGCTTAGTCGTTAAGACGCTGGGCTGCTAATGCTGATCGGGAGGTCCTGAGATCGAGTCCGGGCGAGAACTTTGTAATTTTGACCACTCGTGGTAGATCGTGGTTCGGATTCCACGTTAAGTTGTAGATCTAAGGTAGAGCGACAAGCTTGACCTTCGTCAGGATGAATAATTCGGGCGAAAGCAAAATCCAAGGTTAACGAAGATGTCCCAGTAATTTTTTGCTACTGCCTCTTGAAATTAAGTGTCGTGTGTTGAAGACAAAGGAGGGAAATAGCTTTGCTAGTACAGTATTATTAGAATGAATTTTAAAGTATGGCACGATTTAGTGATTTCAGAAGTTTAGTTATAGCAATTAAAAATTATTTTATTATAATGTACAGTCATAGTATTAGTCAATAGTTAGAAATATATTTACATTTTGGCCAAAAAAATAAAACATTAAAAATTAGTATTAGGTAGATAGGCCAACTAATGGCAAATATGCTTTAAACTACATCTACAATAAATAATTTAGGCCAAAATTAGTAAATTATGGCTAACCCCAGTTAAGCATAATGGTTCTACTTCTAGTCTCAATAGTCTGCATAGTTTATTAAAACATTGTAGTTTGAATAACTTGAAAAGAAACTAAGGGTTTTTCCTCGATAACATGTCCCAAAATTCAGACAAACTCCGGCCTGAGTTTAGATTTGAAAACAGTAAAATCCAGCCCAAAATTTGCCTCCGGTACATCACTAAGAAAGAACAGCTCAAACTTTTTAAAAGTGTCACCGAAATTTTGTCCACAATACATACATAAAATTCTGAGAAGAAACTTCGTGATGTTGAACTAAAAACCGAAGACTGAATTTGTTAATCTGGATTCGTAGTTAAGTACAAACTTGAAACTAATGTCCCAATTTGCTTTTTCTGCATTTATTAATCAATCAATTTCTTGGATTCATTACGAAATAAATGACTGACATTTTATGTCAAATATTTGTTGAAAATGTAAGATGGCATTTGCGGGCACATACATTAAATTTACATTGTCGTCTGTGGAGTTGTCTAGTCTGTGTTTATGTGTCTAAGTTAGGGTGATGTCCACATCGGAATAGTGCTAAGTTAACTCGATCCGATCTGCTCAGGCTGGTCTCTGACCTGTCAATAGGTAGCGGTTTCGCACCTAGGACCGCATTCAGACCGAGTCGTGTCAGTGCTTTGTGTGTGTGTGTGTGTTGTGTGTGTGTGGAGTATTTGGTTTAATGTCTCTCTGGTGTTACCTTAATGGCGCGAGGTGTTGGTGCATGATTGTACATGTAGTGGCAAGGGTGTTATGGGTTAGTTGTCGCTGCTGCCATGAATTGAGTTCCCCTCACATCTAAATGTTCCTTAACTTTCAGTAATTTTGTTTCTGTGTGCAGGTGTTCTATTGGTGTTGAGTACATCCTGTAATGATACGAAATGCGTCGTTTTGTAATTTATTTTGTGTATTTTGTGTATTTGTGTGTGTGTGTGTGTGTGTGTGTGTGTGTGTGTGTGTGTGTGTGTGTGTGTGTGTGTGTGTGTGTGTGTGTCGCAATAATCGCCAAGAAGGAAAGAAATTTTGATGACAATTCCTTCGAGTTACTTCAACTGTACTGCCAAATTAGGTCTTTGTCGCATTCTTGGGGGTTGCATTAGGCTTAGTTGGGGCAAGTCAGATTAATGGTGTCGATAGAATATCACCAACAAAAATGGGTATAGGTCCATGAGGACGACGAGGTACGAAACTTTAATATATTTCTCTCTCTGTTACTTACTTAAGCAACGAGTTTTAATAAATTTCAGTGCGATAAAAGTCGAAACTTTCATGGGAGAAACAATTATAAGAAATGAGAAAAGCCATGATTGATTGATTAATAGCGGTCAATAATGACTGTTTTTTTTAACGTTTATTGACCTGTCGTTAAACATAAAATATAGCGGAAACAATCAATTTAATTATACTGTACAGTAAGTGTAGCTGGAGTAATTAATGACCCGCAAAAGCGGTTAAGACCGTGCCTGTGGGTGCGTTTTTGCGGGCGATTTACGTAAATTTTGCGTTAGACCAAAGCCAATAGAGACCTTACCCGAGTAATATGTTAAGGTGGGCGACCATTCAGTTACCTCCTCCTTAATAGCGAGAGCGAGGAAGAGAGAAGCGGAAGCCAAGCCCGAGTCGGTGACCTCGATCAATTCGTACTCCATCAGACTCAATTCCAGGATGTATCTAGCGAACGTCAGAGTTTCCATACTCACTTTGCACCTTTGGGAGAAAGAAAAGTATACTTGACAAGTTAAAATTAGTTTCGGGAGAGTTTTTAGTTTAAAACTTTCAAAGATAACTATCAAATATTATTATTAGAAATCGGATGTTTAAGATCTGTGGGGTGAGGCGGATTGATGATGCGAGAAACAGTTATCCGTGAGAGGTATGGGAGTAGTCGTCGTCTTGTGGAGAGAGCAGATGAGGGGGTGTTAAAATGGTTTGGGCATATGGAGAGGATGCTACGGAGGATTTACGTGTCTGAGGCGGAAGGGAAAAGGGGGAGGGGTAGACCGAGGAGATGGAAGGATGGGGTGAGGGAGGCTTTGGGTCAGCGGAGCCTGGACGTCTAGGAAGGTGAAAGATGCGCGCTAGATAGAAAAAAGTGGAGCGATGTGGTGTATAGGGAGGGCGACGGGCTAGCAATATGCCGGCTCAGGATGTATGAAGCGGTCTGGTAAACTGGGGAGTAGTCTACGGGGCTGTGCATTATTGTCATGTCAGCTGATGAAGTGAATGTGAGCAATTGAGGATTGTTCCAGACACTACCTCACTGCGATGGGAGGCGTTTGGGTATTAAAAACAAAAAAAATTATTACCACTCACCACGAATCAAAACATGATTACAACAATGGTTTTGTAAATATTGGAGATACTGTTACCAAAATCTACATACATATATGAGGCACTCCGGACCACAACCTGCCAAGCGCCAGTGGGGGCCAGAATTGAATTATTTATACCACTATATTACCCCACTCTTCCTCTATCCCGTGGGTGAGTCAGGGAGCAGATTGTGGACCTGCAAGTATGGTTAAAATCAAGAAATATCGTTATTGGTTCAAAAGTTATGGCATTTTACAAGTTGACAAACTTTAACTGCATTTTTTTCTCCATTTTTAATTTTGGCGCTTGGCAGCTTGTGCTCCGGAACGCTTCATATTAGCAATCAGAATACTGAAAATTTTCTAATATAGATCGTTCTAGACATACGTGGTTATTAGAGGGGGGGGGGGGGGGGGGGGGGGGGGTCGAAACATATAAAAAATAGAGTTTCTCCAATTCCACAGTATGCACATAGTTGGAAATGATGATCTCAACATCTTGTAAAAAAAAAAAAAGAGTATATGCATCCCCCCCATTTTACTCTCTCCACAGATATAAACCCCAAATGTGACAATCATGCATTATATTAAGTCTTATTAAGTAGATTAGATTAATTTGGATATTATTTAGATAGATTGAATAGATTACATAGATTAATTTAGATAGATTAGATGAATTATATAAATTGTCACGTTTTTTTGTTTAGTTTCAGATTGTTTGAGTGAATGAGTTATGATTTAATTCTGAATGAGTTATATTAAATTCAGATTGAATGATTCAATTGCAAGAATTTAACAATTAGTTTCTTGTTATTAATGCTACTAGGCCTAAATAAGTGAAATCATGGCGACAAGAAGCAAAACGCACAATTCAACATTTGGTCACCCTGCAGAATTTCCACCTTCAATGACTCCTTCAAAGGCTGACGTATTTAGGCATTATTTATTGGTAAGAAAACGAGAACAACTGAGTTCGAAAGGTTCTAGAACAGTAAAAGAATGTTACAGAATTGTCACTAAAGATGTAGAAGCCATTTGGGAGAAGTTTTCCTTTCAACATATAGGATTTGAAGGAATAGCTATAAAAGTTGAACGATTGATAGAATCTGCAGCAACGCTAAATAAAGTACCATTAAAACAAAGAAACAACAGTTTTCAGCAGAAGGTGGAGACATTCGATGAAATGTTTGATATTTGCACTTGTATTTGTTACGATAAAAAAATCAGTCGAACGGATTGCAGATGTGATATTAGAGTTCCAATGATTGAGTGGGAGTCTTTTGTGGGGCAGAAACAAAGAAAAAACCAACTAGGACCAATCAACAGAGTAACAACTTCCGCAAGAGAAAGGACTCACGATAGAGTTAAAGGATTAGAAAGAAGAACCAAGATAAGCCTAGATATGAATGTCGCCTCAACCAGCAAACTGGACCCTTTACATATTATGGAAGATGAGAGCATGGAAATTGATGATGACAGAGACAATATTGACTTTGTTCCAGACTTTGAGCTGAGAGAAAACCATCAGAACAGAATTATTTATGATAATAATAACAACAGATAGATACTGTGTAAGTTACAGAGCTACTGCAGCCATAGTAAATGCAGCTTTGAAGGATATGGGAATATTAGACGAAACCAATATGTTCAATAGGAAAAAAGTGGAGAGAAAAAATACGTGTGGATAAAAAGAACATAATCAAAGTGAAATCAGAGAAAAAACAGATTGAAGGCATTGGATTTGATGATAGAAAAGCTCAAAGTAAGACAAAGAAGGGAATGGAGTATGAAGAACATTATGTAATAGTCAAAGAACCTGGTAATGTTTACATGGATCATATAGCTCCAGATAACGGAACTGCTTGCTGTATTGCAGATGAAATAATAACTTTTATAGTTGATTCTAATAGCAAAGAATCCCTCAAAGCTTTGCCATGCGATGGCACCCCAGTGAACACTGGCAGGATTGGCGGAGTGCTAAAATTGATTGAATTATATCTGGACAGGCTGGTACAATGGCTGATTTGCCTTTTGCATGCAAACGAACTGCCCTTCAGGCACGTATTTGAAACAATTGATGGAAAAACTTCGGGACCAAACGCCTTCAAAAGTTCTCTTGGAAATAAACTCCGAGAGGATTTGACCAAACTGGATATAGTTGATTATACCCCTGTAGAGGGCAACATTAAAGTAGTTTTGGCCGATATTGTTAAAAGTTTCAGCAGTGACCAAAAATATATGTATGAAATGTGCATTAGCATACAATCTGGACGCATCTCACAAGCGTTAGCCACCAGATCCCCAGGTGCCCTCCATCATGCAAGATGGCTAACATGAGCAAACAGGATCCTGCGCTTATATGTCTACACGGAATCCAGACAAAAACATCCAAGACCTAGTAAAAATTATAATGCTGGTTTACACTCCAGGCTGGTTTTGGATAAAGTCTCATCCAAAGGCAAATGAGGGAGCATCTAATTTTTGGTATATCATGCACTTGCTTAAAGGCTTAGATAAAAAGCATCGGATGATTATGGAGCGTGTCCTCAGAAATGATGCCTATTTTGCCCACCCAGAGAATATCTTACTCTCAATGATAACAGACACAAGAAGAGAGGTCAGAGAGCTGGCTCTTCAGCACATCATTCGAGCAAGAACTAGGAGCACCAATGCGAGAATTTTGAGCTGCAAAAAACACTGAACTTTGAAGCAGACGATTATCCTAACATGATCGACTGGGACAACGAAACTATCACCCCTCCACCTATTTTACAGAATTTGACAAATAATGATGATCTTAAAGTTCGAAATGAACCACTTCAGCTTATTCCTTTTCCCTGTCACAGCCAGGGAGTAGAACATGCTGTAAATGTGGTAACAGAAGCATCACAAGATACTAGAATTGGTTACGAAAACAGACAAATTTATTTTGAATGTACTGGAGTCGAGAAAAAAGCTACCTGTGTTCCAATGGAAAGGCCAGTGGTGTCAGTAATTTACGATTTTAAATTTCTTAAGGTGAATATTTTGATTTTAGTATGCTTCAGTTGATTCTGTAAGTAATATACGGAGAAAGATTATTATTATTTATATATATTATATATATAACTTACTTTACTTATATCATTATTTACTTTAATCTTTGTCATTTATCAGGTTTTTTTATTCAAAGGATTGGTTTCAATTTCATTTCAATTTAAAAAAAGGGGGGGCATATGCAATGGGTAGGGGGGGGGTGCATAGCAGTGTAATTACAGTACGTATGTTGTTTAGGGGCCCAAAGGAAACTCCGAGCAGTGTGTAGAATAAGAATACAAAATTTCGACCCCTCCCCCCCCCCCCCTAGTGGTTATTCTATAATACAAAATATTTTATTCCCAACATTTCAAACTAACGAAATACAGTACTTATTGAAAAGGTCGCACGTTATGGAAAACATTGTTAGGAGAATCATCAAATTTTATGGTTAGGCAACCTTTAATCTCTCACTCATTTTCAAAGTTTGGTAATGAAGAATACCGAAAGTACGCACGAAGGAACTAATCGACTCTCATTACTGAAAATGTGTGTTGACCATTTGTTGCGAAAGCGGAACACAACTTACCCTGGCGTATCTCCTGAGGAACCTGTAGGAGAGAGGAATTCCGAGGTCGTATTCGAGTGTCTTGAGCATGTGAATTTCGAGGATGATCAGTTCCTTCCTATTATAAGCGTCATCGCAGATATACAGAAAGTCATCGACATAGGGAGGAGTGCGTTCCTTAGAAGGAAAGCGTTTGTATTACTCCAATGTTTACAAAATGTTACAATGTGGAAAAAAATAAAGAGGAATAAATTTACCAAAATCCAACAAATAAAACTAGGGTACGCAGACACGCGAATTGGATTGGTAACTGGAAGGACGTTAAGACAGCAGTTGAATGGGTGACCATCCTCCACGTTCAGATGATGAAGCGATCCGTGGTTCGGATCCCACATAAAGCTGTAGGTTCCCTTATATATATATATATATATATATATATATATATATATATATATATATATATATATATATACTACCGGTCAAAAGTTTAAGTACACCCTGAAATATTCATAAATTTCAAATTTTGTTTAAAGTTTTTTATTTATTAACTAAGTTATCATGACAAATTCATAAGTACAAACATGGGAACTTAAAAAAAACAAATGAGGACAATTTACCAAAGCAGTCTAAAATTTAGATTCATCAAAATAGCCTCCTCTAGCAGCAATTATAGCAGAACAAATTCGAGGCATGCGCTCAACAAGAGAAAGAAGATAGTCTGGTGAAAGTTGCTGCTAGCACTCTTGTAAGAGTTCAGAGAGCTTCTGAGCACTGGATGGCTGCTTGGCTTTCACTCGTCGATCCAGTTCATCCCACACTAGCTCAATGGTGTTCAGATGCGGGGACTGTGCTGTCCATTCCATAACTATGAGCTGACAGTGCCGTTCTTTCTGCTTCAGGTAATTTTGACACAGCTTGGAAGCGTATTAGGATCGTTGTCTTGCTGCATTATGAATGGTTGGCCAACTAGTCACAGTCCAGATGGGATGTCATGGCGCTGTAGAATGCTATGATAGCCACGTTGGTTCAGTATTCCAGTGACTTGGTGGAAATCTCCAACTTGCTCCCCTGTTAAACATCCCCAGACCATCACACTTTCTCCACCGTGCTTCAATGTTGGCACAACACACTGCTGTGTCATTCTTTTACCCGCTCTGCGCCGCACAAATATCTGCGTTTGGATCCAAAAACTTCGAACTTTGATTCGTCAGTCCAAAGGACAAATTTCCACTGCTCAACAGTCCATTTTTGGTGTTTTTTAGCCAAGGCTAGCCTTTTCATTTTGTTCTGGAGTCTCAGCATTGGTTCTTTGCTGCAGTTCTTCCTTTTAATCCTGCCTCTCTTAGTTTTCTGAACAGTTGATGTTGAAACTGTTGTACTTCTGGAGTTGTTCAGCTGGGCTTTGATTTCAGGTGCTGTGAGGAGTCTGTTGCACAGACTGGTGACTTGGATATACTTGTCCTCTGAGTTTGTCATGGTTCTTGGTCACCCTGACCTTTCTCTGTCCTTATTTTGACCAGTTTCTTCGTACTGTTTAATGGCACAAGCAACTGCATTCACAAACTTTTAATTTTTTTGCAATTTGCCTCAGTGATTGGTTCTCATTTCTCAAAGTTACAATCGACTGTCTTTTTTCTGTTGTTAACTGATCTTTGACACCCATAAATATACCTTAAACTACACAGTTAGCTCCTCTGCAAGGATTTTTTATGTAAAGACCTGCAGTGCATATTAATAACTGAACACATGTATTAACATACTCCTGAAGGAACACTACCCCAGTAAAGACTTTTAAACTGTTTTTGGGCCTTTGTGCAGAGCTAATGGCATTAATTTTAGGTTGCATACTAGTTGTCAATTAACACATTTTGAAGGCTATTTTCAAGAAGCTTCAGCATTACAACACACTGCATAGGGCAGATGCACTGAAGCATACAATATGAAAGCCAGGGAAGGAAATTCATCTCTAGTACCTGTTATGTTTACATTTGAAGTTTATGTCATGAGCTAAGCAGCAAAACATTGGAAATTAGTAGGTGTACTTAAACTTTTGACCAGTAGTGTATATATATATATATAATGCACATTTCCGCATGAGAAGTGTCTTCAGTTTGAAGATTCTCAACAGGGCTTTTGACGTAATCATTCTTGTCTTACTAATTTGCTCAATTTCTCTAATTTAAGTATACATGATGAGAGTAAAACAGATATTTATATTTCAGTTTTCAAAAAGCATTTGATAAAGTGCCCCACACAAGAATATTAGCTAAACTTCATTCTCATGGTACTGATGGTAATGTTCTGAAATGGATCGAAAATTGGTTTAGTGGACATAAATACAGATCAGTTCTGGGACAAGTTCTTTTTATTATTTATATCAATGACATCGACATAGTACAGTAATTATTAAAGAGTATAATTTTAAAATTTGCGGGTGATACCAAACTAGGACGACGAACGAAATCAGCGGCAGAATGTTTGCAGATTCAAGATGATATTAATAAATTACTCGAGCAGACAGAAATTTGATATAGATAAATGTAAAAAGTTGCATATTGGTAGAAACGTTAAAGAAAAGTATTTTATGCACAACAAGACACTAACAAGCATTACGGAAGAGAGATATTTAGGTATTGTTGCTTACTCTCAAACTGAGTAAGCATTATAAGGCGGGTTGATATTTTGTATTCAAAAGCGACACGTTGTGGGGGTTTTGTATGGGTCACAGTAGTCACCCAGTAAAATATTTCGTGTATTGTAAGTCTCCTACCCCCAGCACAAATTTTCAGTTTTGTTTCAATTTGCCAAAATATACTTTTCAGTAAAAACTTGGATAAAAATTGTTTCAGCTGTGTTAAACTCATGTTTCTTATTTTTTATTGAAACAAAGAAAATTACATTTTTACATGTTTTTGAGTATACACTATATACTGTATTAAGATAAAAAATAAGGAACAAATTAATGAATTACACAGCATTTTTGAGAAATTAAACAATAGAACTTGTCTTCTACAAGAAAAGGAAAAACATTACCTAATGAAGTCCTTTCCATTCAAATTTAGGCAATCTTTGCCGTGATTCCAGTAGGTTAAGAATATATTTTTGACAATTTTCGTAGCCAATTCGTACATCAGATGCATTCGTGACTAGATTCACAGCACTATCTACTCCTGGCTGTGACAAGGAAAGGCTGGTATTTGAGTGGTTCTTGTCTTGCTAGCAAAAGTTTCTCAGAAGTGGAGGCAGATAAATTACCTCTCTGCCAATCAATCATTCAGTGTAGTCTGAAGAATTAAAATTAAGAGTTCGAGGTATGTCAAAAGTTTCTTCATCCAGAAAATGTAGTCTTGAGAATGATTCTCTGGATTGCAACCTCTCTAACTTCTCTTCTTGAGCCTGTTATCATCAACAGCAGAATATTTTTGGAGTTTGCAAAGTACAAGTTATTCCGAAACACCAGTTCCATGATCAATATCTATTTCTCCTTAAAGTCGCGCAGCAGATACTCTAAATACCAGAAGTTAGATGATCCATCAGATGCGAGTGGATGTGACTTAACCCAAAACCATCCTGGAGCATAAGATAGCATAATAATTTCTACTAGATCTTTGAGATCTTGGGTTGGATTTGGTGTTGACACATAAGCATCTAAGAATTCTATTTGCTCTAGTTAGCCAATGAGCATGATGAATTGTACCAGATCTTTCTGAGAGATCTTGGAGACAATTCCAGATTGAACAGCTAGGCACATATTGTAGAGATACTTTTGGTCGCTACTTAAAGCATTACCATCATCAGATGGAATTTCATGAATGCTTCCTTTAACATGAGAAAAAGCAACCACTTCCAGTTTTGTTAGATCAGCTTTCAATTATTTCCAATTGAACCCTTGAAGGTACTTGGGCCTGTTGTTTTTCCATCTATTGCCTCATAGACATGCCCAAATGGTAGTTCATTCATATGAAGGCAGCATACCAGCCACTGAACAGACCTATTCAGATAGATTTCAACAAGTTTTATTACTCCACCGATTCTTCCAGTGTTCACAGTAGTGCCATCACATAGTAAAGCTTTGTGTGTCTGAAACTTTCTGAGTCCACTATTACAGTAACCAGTTCTTCTGCTACACAACGAGCATTTCCAAGATCAGTGTTACATGATCTGTATACATATTTCCAGGCTCTTCAACAATGACATGGTGCTCTTCTTTAATCTTGCCTGCCCTGGTTAATGTGTCATCTCTTCTCCCATCAAAAGCCAATGCATTCTATTCCTATATTCTCCGATTTAACCCTGGTACTCAATTTTTAACTAGTTACTTTCCCTCTCAAGCTTCTTTTTATCACTGATGTTGCCCTGACCAGGATTCCCATATCTTTAAAGCAGCATTAACAATTGCTGCTGCTGCCCTGCAACTCACTCTGTAACGATCTGCAGTCACTGCAACTCTTCATAGGTATATCTGTTCTGCTCATTCTCTATTACCTCTATATTGGACACAAAGTCTTCATCCTCTTGGTTGGTCTCTACCTCCATGCTCTCAGCACGGGCTGTATCCTATGATGTTGAAGGGACAACTCTGATAGCTTCAGTCAATTCTGCTTGTGATCTCATTCGGCATTTGTGTTCTTTTTGAGCTCTAGCAATAGACCTTTTCCTCATCAAAGCAGCTTTTCTATCAATTGGCCCAGTTGGTTTAATTTTTGCTTTTGTTCTACGAAAGAACCCAACTCAGCAATTGTTAAAATATTTTATCCTTGCACTGACAGGCATTTCTATCAATCCTTTATCGTAGCAATCACAGGTACATACATCAAACATAGCATCATACTCGGAAACTTTTTGTTCAAATCTCTCATCTCTTCAGTTATGGGAACCTTGTTCAACTTTGAGGCTGCTTCTATCACTAACAACTTTCAGAAAGATTCCACAAGTAGGGCCTACTTATTGTAGGGAAAGAGGACCTTCTCCATAGGTTTCAACGTCTATGCTACTATGTTACAACATTCATTAAAAGTAATTGATTTAATTGATTCAGCTTTCTCGTCATTGCACAAAGTAGTTGTGCCTCACAACATCTGCTTGTTGGTATCATAGCTGCTGGAAACTCGAAAGGATGTCCAAAGGCTGCATTTGATGACTTTTTTCTTGTTGTCATGATTAATTTGACTTAACCAATAATTTAACTTAAAAACCAATAGTTTGAATCAATAACCAATAATCAATAATAATTTCACTTAATCAATAATAATCAGAAACAAAAATAAAATATAATTTTTGCAAAAAACTACTCAAAAAATTAGGGTTGACAGACTTTTTGCACATTTGTGAAATTTGGCCACAAAGTGGCCAATCTGGCAACCCTGCATAAAGCAAAACAAGTATCCATAAATAAAGACGCTATCCATTTGATTCAAATAAGAGCTAATAAGATCTAACTTATTTCTAACATATCTTAAATGATGTTCAGAATAGGTTCAAAGCTTTTTGTGAAATCTCAGCTAGAAGAGTAGGGAAAAAGGGGGGGACTACATGCAAGGGGTACATGGGGTTGCACATAGCTCAACTTTTGATATGTTATTTGTTAACCCAAATGAAAGCCCTCACATAGTGTCATTTTTAAAAAAGCCAAAAAAAAACTTGTTTGACCTGCCCTAGACTAAGCAATGTATCGAATGGGGTAATGGTAATGGTAATGGTAATACACTATTACAGGATTTTTCAAGTAATAGTAATAGATCATAATTTTTTTGGGTGTGTAACAGTAATAGAATAGTCTATTACAGTGGCAATGGACATTGGTGAACAAAACTGAAAAATGAACTAAATCTACTCTAAACAAACTAAACATGTATGTGAATTAACATTGTAGCAAATTTTTCCTTCAAAAAGTAAAATTTATCAAGACCTACAGTCTCTGAAATTGTAACGATTTGGTTGAAACAAATACTTGTTAACATACTGCTTCTAATTGCATTTAAATAGACAAAAGATCCTCTTCAAATGAGTGAAGTACCCCACATACAAAAGTAATAGTAATAGATGAAAAATAAAGTAATAGAAACCACATCTGATCAAAGTGGTCAGAAAAAACAAATAGAATCTTGATTTATGGTAGATCATTTTAAGTTGGAGAAAACAACGCTAACATTATATAATTCCTTAGTACGCCCCCACCTGGAATACTGCAGTTCATTTCTGGTCCCCATATTTACGACAGGGGACAAAGAATGGAGAGCTTAGAAACGTTAAATTTATTCTCACCCATAAAAAGGAGTATTCAAGATTTAATCCATGTATTTAAAATGATTAAAGGTTTTGATAATGTCGATGCCAAAATATATTTCACATTCAGAAATGCTGATAGACCTTGCGGTAATGGTCTCAAATTAATGGGTAAACATTTTAATTTTAATGAAGCTAAACATTTTTTCTTCCATTTGTGGAATGGATTGCCAGTTAGTGTAGTTCAAAGTAATTCAATTAAATCCTTTAAAAAGAGACTAGATGCTCATCTTGCCTTAAACCTCCAGTTGGAAGCATTTGTTAGCGTGTAGTGTAGAATTTTAACTCTAATTCCCTCCTCTGCAGTTTAAAATTTTCACCATCTTTAATTTCTTTCCTTCCTTTCAAACCTCTTTTCTTTGGTTTGCTTTAAAACTTTTACTGATCTTCAAATTTTCTTACATCTTTTAACCTTCCTTCTTAAACAGACAGCCTCCTAGGGAACCACCCAGTCTGTTGCTGTTTGGTGTCCTTTGTATACTTTTCTTTTTTTTTTTTTGTTTTGTTTTATTGCCTTAACCCTTTACCCCCCAAATTTTTTGTAGGGTTAAGTTATGAATGTGTGTATTTGACAGGTTATAAATTTGTCCATTTGGGCAGTAAAGGGTTAAGAGACAAAAGGTTACTGAGGAAGGAAACTTACTTTGGATTTTGGCTTAAGCCTAGATTCATTTTTTTTTGTAGCAGCACAGAAAACATGTCCAGCCCAAAGTTGAGAAAAAAAAATTTTCTATATAATCTGGTTGCATATTATTATTGAAGCTTAATTAACTATCATAATAACTATAAAATATAAAAACAAAATGCAAAATATATTTAGACTAACCTATAGGTAATAAATATCCTCCCAAGAGGCGAGACTTTCAGAGTAGGCATAGTTTCTGTACTTAGCTTAAGTATAAATTTTTATTTTTACAATAGACCTAGGCCTATTTGATAATTTAGTAAAAATAACTTATTTAAACCTATTTAATTTCCTGGTTAAATTTATACGATACCTCAGCCATTACCAATAAATATTTTTCTTCAAATATTATTTTAATTTAATTATGAATTATTTAGTCTACAGTAAATCCTGGCAAATACACAAGGTTAGAAACAACGAGGGGGTTCGTATATTTGTGAACATTGAAAAATTGGGGTACGTGCAGGAACTTGAAAAATTAATGTAAATACTGTATAGAAAATAACAGTTTTAAACTGTGAAACAGAAATGTAATATTAATAATCAACATAAATAACAAAGAAAAATTAACGTAAAATAATGATAAACAAACAAAGAAAACACGCATAATATCACCTTCTGTACATTACCATCTGGTGTGAAGAATCGAGATAGGGGGTTGGAAGTAGATCGCTTAACGTAAAGGTTTGACCCCCAATCAGACATCTGGCCGGAGGATGGATATGAAAATGGTGATCAATGATCCATAAATGAATGTTAGAGCGAATGTGAGAAGTGAGTGAATGATGAAATAACTGGATAAATGATGAGTGAAAGGTGAATGAATGACGAGTTAAAGGCCAGATGTTGAGGGCTGAGGATCATCTGGATCCTGAGCCACACCAGAGAATGAGGAGCTAGTAGGGGGACATTGAGCAGAAGAAAAAACCATCAGGTGATAGATTGACTGCTACACCTCACGCGCTCCCTATGGAGGCGTACATATAGCTCCATTGCCCTCATTAAGTTCGAGGACACCTCACAGCTGAGAGCCGCATCAGGGTATCTTCCTTCATGCAGTTACACACATCTTGAACATCCTTGATCCACACCATCAGCTCCTTAATCGTGAGTGGCTTGACTTCACCTCTAAGTCCACCTCCACCTCGGCAGTGTTGCCCTCTAGATGTTTCAGTCAGCTGTATTAATTCCTCAGCCAATAGCTCCTCCCTGTGGTTCTCAATTTCCTTGTCTGTACGGCCTCAAAGCACTCCCCTGGCGAGCTCCAAAAGGGCCTTCACTTCTTGAGAGGCATCAGGAAAGCCCTCACAATCCCTCACCACGTCAGCCGATACGCTCCACCATAGAGCATTAATGGTCTTTTGTTCAATGGCCTCCCAGCTCGTGCCAATAAGACTGACAGCATCTTTGATGGTGAAGGACTTCCAGAAGTCCTTCCAACTCTCCTCACCAGCATCAGTGGTGCTAACCACCTTCTGCAAGAGGTCTTCATGTAGTCCCTTGAACTAAGCAAAGACAAGAGGGGTGGTGTTAGGGGGAAGGAACATCAGCTGATGGTAGGGTAGAGCATGTTCAGTAGACAGGGTGATTGGGGGGCATTATCCACCAAGATAAGGTCCTCACAGCCATGTTCTCTCTCTCACAGTAAGTTTCTATGGTGATGATGATGTGGTTGACCAGCCACCTCTCAAAAACAGGGTACCTGTCATCCATGCCTTCGGGTTAGAAAGGCCAGTGCACAAAGACATAACTTGACATTTTTTAGGGATCTGGGATTCTCTGCACGGTAGATAAGCATGGGTTTAAGCAGCAGTTACCATCGCGTTGGCACAGAATGGAAAAGTGAGGTGGTCCTTAGCCGCTTTAAGCCCGGATGCCCGGTTCTTCTGGTGATGCAAGTCCGCAAAGCAGACTTCCAGTAGAGCCCTGTCTTGTCCGTGTTAAATATCTGTTGGGGCTTGCATCCTCTCTTTCAATGACCCCTGCAAGGTAGGCCTGCTGCGGGTCTGGTGAAGCAGTCTCCCTGTGAAAGCCTTAACATTTACGTAAGGTTACCAGATTTTCTGGAGTTAAAAGCGGGACATCTCTTGACTAATGAATAGAAAATATTGCACTCACTCACATCTAATAGCCTACTGGTATAAAATAGGTTGCAACAAAATTATATTTACTGAATGCACAAAAAATAACCGGCTTATCTTTTAATTATCATACTTTTCACATGTACTTGCTTTATGGTGGCAAAAGTTCCTTAAAGTCATATTGCTTACAGGTAGTATTTTGATAAAGCAGGACATTTCCACGCCCCCTAAAGTTTCTAGGGGACAGTGGGACATAGCTTAAAAGCAGTAGAGTCCCGCTGAAATTGGAATGTCTAGTCAGCTTACGTTTACAGAAATGATCAAGCCATCCCGCGCTGGCTGTGAAGTCATTGGCAACATGCTGATATTTGGGGTCTTCCTCAATAAGGGGGGAGTGTATCTGTAGACCTTTTCCCTAATGATGGGGCCAGTCATGGGGATGTTTAACTCATTTGATCTTGATCCAAAGCCTGCTCCAACCTCTATATTTTAGTCTTCACAATCTGTGTCCTTCAGAATAGTAGGGGTCACGTAAGCCTTACGTATGCTTTCTCCAACCTTTTTTAAGTACGCACCATTGACTCAGCCCAAATTCACAGGCTATGCACGAGGTGACTCACCAGCCACAAGTCTGTCCAAGACTGTCACCTTTAAACTCATCTTGGACTTTTTCTTGGATGCAGGTTCAGATTCTGCATGTCTAGAACTAGCACTATGCTTGTGGCTACTCATAGTCTAAGCAAGAGATGAGTCACATGATACAGTAATGAAGCTAACACCAAATAAAGAAATTAGACAAGATTTTTACATAAAAACACTTTCAAGCAATGTAGCGATGTTTATATTATCATTATCACTAAATAAATCACAAGAGTACTGTATGAAGCAACGCACTATGTATACAGGGGATTACAAAAAGAAGTACACAATTTAAAAAATTTAGTGATCAAAACTATTTCTGATACAGAAATAATAATAATGCCAATAGGAACAGTAACTCCCAAAGTTTTTTTTTCAGTTTATAGATGTTCAACATGATTTCTGTGGGTAACCCAGAAAAAAAAAAATGGATTCATCAAGCCATAGCATCCAATGAGAGAGATCTTATGGAAAGAGAAGTGGAGAAGTGTTTAAATATCATTTTGGACATTCCCAGGATTACCCACAGAAATGATATTGAACATCTACAAACTAAAAAAAAAAAAACTTTGCGAGTTACCATTTTCATTGACATTATTATTATTATTTTTGTATCAGAAATAGTTTGATCACAATAAATTTCTGAAATTGTATACTTCTTTTGTAATCACCCTGTATATAAGGCACCATTCTTGAAGAATTTGAGGATGAATACCAAGAAAATTAAAGTAAATACAGTATAAGGTACAGTACTTAATTTTGGAGACAGTTTTCTGTGAAAAGTAGTGTGTATTGAGTTTTATCTACAATTATTTGGTCGCGTTATCTGTGAATCACGTACTTGCCAGGATTATTGTATTTAGTTTAAAAATGGAGTTGGAGCTCTTAAATTCTCTAAATTTTTAAATATACAAGAAATTAGTAATACCTAAATTAAAATGAAAATCAGCTGCACCCTTCTTGTAAAGTTTGCTTAAATTTTTTTTAGTGTAAATTGGGCACTACACCGCTGAAAGGAGGGAGCCACAAAAGCTTTACAGACGACTCAAAGTGGCATCCATAGCTTTCATTCAGCTGCAGACGCTCACAGAGAGAACTAATGCAGAAAAGGGTACAGTAATTCCGGGACAGATCAACCAATAAAACTGGAAAATAACACCACCACCCTCCAATTTTGCTGAAACTTGGTGCAGGGGTAGATTTTGGCCAAAAAAATGATTGCCAAGTTTTAGCTTGATCTGACCAATGGTTCAAAAGTTATGAGCGATGTCATTTTGAGGTCAAGCATTGACCTCACATTTTTCAAACTGCCATAACTTTCCTCCTGTTGGTCATAGCCCTATAAAAGTATACATTTTTGGAATCAGAATGATCTGTAGATTCCAAAATTGACATCGTTTTTGATGTAGGATGAAAAATAAAATTTGTACTTATAAATGAATATTTGAGGTCATCATTTGACCTCTCAGATACTGAATTTCAGAAAAATTCATTGATGAGAAAAATGTTCCCCTATCATTTATCTATCATATCAGCTTTAAAAAGTTTGTGTATAGCCAATATACATGTCAAAACACAATTTAAGTAATACTAACTTCCTGTATTTTTTCACTATAAACATCTAATTTTGCCTCATTTCATAATCTAGACATCCTGAGAGCTAGATAGCTATAGGTGCTTAAATATACAGAAGTATATAAGAGAGTGCCACACATGGTATATACCACATATATATATATATTATATATAAATGTAAAAATGAACAATGAATAATCAATATTCATTTTTACACGAGAACCAAAATCACAACGCGAGTTTAGATAATAATTTTACTTGTAGCTTCCTATTTTTGTTTGTCACAACCCTACGATCTACCATTTCTATGGTTTAGTCGTATCCATTTTCCATTTGTTATAGAAGTTATTATAATTAATTATGATTGTCTTGCATCTCACCCTCGACCATAGATTATGCATACACATTGCATATAACAGGATTGGAACCCGTAGTTGTGCTTCTTAGTCCTTGATACCCACTCTGTCTTTAATTTGTTTCTTTTAGGTCCTCCCAAATAATGACTTATGGTTACACTGTACGTATGACATAATGTGAATAACTATGACATCATAAAGTAACTTAATTCTCTTCACGTTTCCATACCACCAATACTGAATCACCCATTTGGTATGTGGATATCTTTCATGTTCAATATATGATAAATTCTTTAAAAAAAAAAAAAAAAAAAATTCATTCTCTATACATCATTATTTATGTTGTGTCCTACCTATTGTCTACTGATGCCTATCAACCTCAGTCCATATTTTACGTGGCTATATTACGCACACAACCTATTGTGTTACGTACATATAAAATACGTCCACATGTATTTTTTTATTATTATTTTTTTTTCAAGTGTGTTCACCCCTCACAAGATATTCATAAATGCTTAGGTAAGTGATCGAATTCGCTAATCACAGCAAAATCGAACGCTTCTAAGATAAATATCTCCTCTCGCTCTGATTCAAATTATTATAACATATTATGTTGTATATAAATTATCTCAAATGTGCCCATGTACTTGTGTTGTACTAATAACCATATATTATAACCATATATAAATTATAAAAAAACACTAAGAATGGTAAACAACGTAATGTACTTCAATGAAACTGTAATTAAATGTAATGACTTAATATATAATGTAAGAATGTATTTTAATAGGACTGTAATGGACAATCATAAGTGAATGTGAAGTAATCCATAATCGCAATCATAATTGTAATAGACCAAAACGAAAATGTGCTCAGTGGTGTACTTAAATTGTACTTATGTACTACTACGAAATGATATTGCCTTCAGAAATGAAGACTCAGCAAAAAAAATACAATTTATTTATTTTTTTTATTTGGAATCTTTCAAACATCTGATCATGTGTTTAAAAGGGGAGAACTTAACCTTCAACTGCCTTCCCCCAACATTTAGGCTTATATGATACATGTATTTGTAAAATGAACTTCACTTCATTACGGCACTCTTCTTTGGTCACTACTACAAGACTCCCTTGTTAGCAGCCTCGCTGCGGGGAGGGGGCAGAGGCCCCTTGCCTCCTTAATTTTTTTAGATTCCAGCCTGAGCCATGGTTGAAAGAGGTCGAACCTCTACCCCTGTAAATTCAGAGCACTACCTGTACATTTTTTGAAGTAAACTACAGTAAAAAGTTTTTTTTATCTTTTCCTTCGAGCCTTGTTCTCTTCAGGAATTTAGTCAGTAAAGTCGATAAGTTTAGTACCAAGAGAAAGTATCAGAGTATTATAGAAAGAGAAGAATTAACAACTGTCAACCCTATAGCGAGAGAAAAGAATTAGAATGTTATAGAAGAAAAGTATCATGAGAAAATATCCGTTGCTGCCTCCCAACTAGAACCCCCGTCAATCCAAACTGACTCAGGGCCATAGACGGAGGGGTTAACATATATATATTATATATATATATATATATATATATATATTTTATATACAGGGTGGGCCGTAAGTTTCCATACATAGGAAAAATTAAACGTTTGTTTTTATGTTACTGATGAAGCAAATTTTACGTCAATGGAGAGGTTAATCGGCAAAACATACGTTATTGGAGAATGCTAACCCTAACTGGCTGAGTCCGATGAAGATGCAAGGTGCCGGTAAAGTGATGGTGTGGGCCGGGATATGGGTGACAGAATTATTGGACCAATTTTTGTCAGTGGAAATCTTAATGCCGAAAGGTATCTTAACATGTTGCAAGAAGAGATTTTCCCATCCCTGCTAAACGAGGAAGGTAACTTCCCAGTTTACTTCCAGCAAGATGGAGCTCCACCTCATTATGGTCTTCACGTGCGTCGGTATTTGGATCAGCAGTTTCCGGATGCTTGGATTGGTCGCGTGGTCCTGTGGAGTGGCCTCCCAGATCCCCAGATCTCACCCCCCTTGATTTCTATCTTTGGGGCACTTGAAGGCCATGGTGTATCAGGAAAAGATACGAGACATAAATCATCTAAAGGAACGTATCACCAACGCCATTACAAGCATAACGTCAACTGTGCTAATGCGTGTTCATCAACAGTGGGGAACACGCATTGAAATGTGTTTTCAAAACAATGGCAACCATGTAGAGCATATTATATAAATAAAAATGGTTGTCCATAAAAAAATGTTTATTTTTCCTATGTATGGAAACTTACGGCCCACCCTGTATATTTTGCTTGTTAATGCATTGTTATGTATATTTGAGTGTCATCATCTTCCATGTTTTTTCTGTTATTCATCAACTATTCTTGCCCACAGGTCCTGTACTGTCATATATTCTTTATTTTGCAGTGCTACAGTGAAGGAACCTGCTTATAAATAGTGTAGTACCTTATTACAAAATGCCTCAGAATATGAAATTTTGCTCTGATCCTCTGAAGAAATATAAAAAAAGAATTTTTAAAAGTGTAAGGAAAGTTAAGGAGGACATTATTCTTATGAGTCTTGGACTATTAAAAGATGATGACCTATTATGTGTAAATTGTCTAAAATTAATATCAAAGGAACCAGTTCTTCTTAAGCAAACAGCAGTGGAAGCCATTTCACCAATGGAAATCAGTGAAGATTCATGTGCCTCATCTGACTCAAGTCTCTCCAATCCACAATTAATGACTCCTTCAAAGCATCTAGACAGCTTTCCAAAGAAAGACATACTTCATGACAATATACTTCCCTACTTTGATGAAAGTCCAATAAAAACAAGTAAGGCTATTTTAATGCAAATAAAATACATACATATACATATATAGCTATGATGATTAAATAAAAAACATTTGTACAATGAATGATATTTATTATAAATTGACATATTATTTATTCCATGAATATTACAGTTTACTAATATAACTAACACACTTTATATTTATATTGCTTACAGCTGTTATGACACATCAGCAAAAGCAAAAACAAGGAACCTCCAAACTTTTGAAGACAACAGAAAAAATCAAGAGAAGTATAGAATCTGCAAAAGGAGTAGAACTTCCAGAAGCTGGTCCATCAAGTTCCCACCATGACAAAAAGAATTCTGAATTACGTAAGTAAGTATCACTTAAATTAATTTAGGTACTATATATATTATATATATATTTATATATATACATTGTTAAACATACCGTATATGATTAGGCCTATCTAAAGTAGCTTTAAGGTATCACCAATTAACGCAATGAAACTATCCACTTAGGGATATGTTTATATTTTATATTTTACGACTAGCTGGTTAGAAATCTTTTTAATAAAAGTTTTCTAAAAACTGTAGGTATGAACTTCTCATGAGGGAGCTCAAGGATAAGTTCAACACCACACAAAACAGCAAGCCATCTGAAAAGTGAACATGGGAGTACTGCCTGAAATCCCATCAATGAGTAAAGGCAAAGTAATTACAAATGAAACAAAAGTGAAAGTGAGAAATTTTTATGAATTAGACGAATATAGCCATCAATGTCCTGGAATGAAAGACTGCAAGGTTGTAATCAATGAAGAAGGAGAAAAGATAAAGATGCAAAAGCGTTTAATACTTTGTAATTTGCGAGAGCTCTATGCAGAATTTACTAAGGATTCAAATAATCATCATATTGGATTTAGTAGTTTTGCCAGTCTTCGTCCTGCTTGGAGTATCCTCGCAGGTAGCAGTGGTACACATTCAGTTTGTCTGTACATATCATCAGAATCCCAAACTGCATCTTGCAGCTCTTGGAGTGAGACAACTAGAATATTCACAGCTGATGGCTGCTTCAGTTTGTGACATCAACAATGAAGATTGTATGATGCATAAGTGCCAAAACTGCCCACGCGAACATGGTGTCAAGGCCTTGTTGGAAGGATTAGATGCTATGGAGACTACCAGAAGTAGTTCATTATAAACAATGGGTGACAGTGGACCACTGTTCACTGACAGAAAAAGTTGAGAATTTATATGATTTCCAGTGGCGACTGGCGTATAGGAGCGATGGAGCGGTCGCTCCCCCTTGCTTGAAACGATAAATATTAATTTAACAGATAAAAAATATATTAATTTTAAGATATTAAAATAAATATTCTTGAAATATATTTAAAAATTCATGTGGCATATCATGATTCATGAGGCATTTTGAGTAAGCCTTCATACAGTACATAATATTCTAAACTTATAGCATAGCTTCAAACAGCGTATCGTTGTTTGAATACAAAATAATATTGCAGCCGAATGGAGCGATAGATTTTTTCGCTCAAGTAAATATAAATTATATTTTACTGTTGTAATGAAAATATAAGTACAATCGCGAATTTTTTTTATAATAACAACTTTATTTTTACTAATAGTTACTTCAGTAATAATGATATAAGCCATTTATATGTATTTTATTGAAATTATTACTTATTTGTAATTAACTAGAATTGTACGTGTGGCATAGCCGCATATGTTAATACAAGTACTCTTGTGAGTGGCACTTGGATTCGCGCTAGCCTATTGTGAGTCCGTGTTGTCGTACAATTTTATGAAATCGCACCCCCATACATTTATACCACGAGTCGCCACTGATGATTTCATAGAATCATTAAGAAAGAGCATTTCTAATCTCACAAGGCATCATTTTACGAGTAAACACCAAGCAGAATATTTTTAAAATTAAAAAAATAACCTTCCATTCCATGAAGGGTGCTTAGTAGGAGATTTTGCAGAGAACTATTCATTCATTGTCCAGGATGCAGCACAAGGATTTCATTGGGAAAACTCTCAATGCACAGTACACCCATTTGTGTTTTACTGGAAACAATCTGATACTGTCTGTCATCAGAGTTATTGCTTCATTTCAGATTCATTGAAACATAATACAGTGATGGTGTACTCTTTTCTCCAAAAGCTAATACCTGTTATTTGTGCAGAACATCCAACTCTGACAAAAATTCACTATTTTACTGATGGATGTGCTGCTCAGTATAAGAACAAATTCAATTTCATGAACCTTTGCCATCACAGAGCTGACTTTGGGATTGATGCTGAGTGGCATTTTTTTGCTACATTGCATGGCAACAATGCATGTGATGGAATTGGAGGTACTGTCAAGAGAGCAGCAGCAAAAGCAAGCCTACAAAGACATGTCAAAAAACAAATTTTAACAGCTGATGACCTGTACCAGTTTTGTTCCAATGAAATGAAGTCTTTAATAAAATTTGTGTGTCTCATCAATGAAAATCAAGGAGATCAGAGATATTAGAGCAGCGCTTCAGCCCTTCAATCAAGTCAATTGCAAGTACCCTAAAACTTCATAGATTTGTACCTATGTCAATGGATAGCTTAATGGTTTACCCCCTCTCTCAGAGTGCCAAAGGAGAGCTCAAAAGCCTACT
The DNA here is from genome assembly GCA_023014485.1 of Bathynomus jamesi. NCBI lineage: Eukaryota > Metazoa > Arthropoda > Malacostraca > Isopoda > Cirolanidae > Bathynomus > Bathynomus jamesi. Next base: position 215,351 of record JAJOZX010003914.1, read on the forward strand.
GAAGGATATTGGCCCTCAGTCTGGTAGTGAAGAGGGCAGCAGTCTTCAGGGAAACACATGCACTGAAGTGAAAGTTGGGTGTTTTGTTGGATGTATATATGGACAAGAACTGTGGTTTGGGCTGGTAAAAGACTATGATGCTGAATATGGAGATTACATTATCAATTTCCTGCATCCCTCAGGCATTGCCCCATCATATACATTCCCAACCAAAGAAGATAGTTGCCCAGTGCCAGCAAACAATATCCTTGGAGCAGTACAGGCAGGACTAAGAGGAGAACACATATCCAGTATATTTTCCCAGCAGAAGATATGGAAAACTTCAACTGCAAAGGAGCATATAAATAGATTAACCTAAATTTTACTGTGTATATGTACATATTTAGGATGTTAATTACTGTGATGTCCTATCCTAATATAATATGGAGTCATTATATATGTATTACCTATTACTTTTTTCTTTAAGTAATGTTCAACTGTTTTGATAACTTTTATATTGTATTCATTAATAAAGGGGATTGGAAGTTCCCCCATAATAGCAACCAGTTTAATCAAAGTTGTCTGACGAGTCTTGTGGCAAAGATGAAATGGGGGATATTTATTTTTGTTTAAATACCTAATACATAACAATACATTAACAAGCAAAATATATTAAATATATTAAATATACAGGGTGGGCCGTAAGTTTCCATACATAGGAAAAATTAAACGTTTGTTTTTATGTTTCAGATACCCTAAGAATATGCGTTTGACGTAAGATCTTGTTTACTGATGAAGCAAATTTTTACGTCAATGGAGAGGTTAATCAGCAAAACATACGTTATTGGAGTAATGCTAACCCTAACTGGCTGAGTCCGACGAAGATGCAAGGTGCCGGTAAAGTGATGGTGTGGGCCGGGATATGGGGTGACAGAATTATTGGACCAATTTTTGTCAGTGGAAATCTTAATGCCGAAAGGTATCTTAACATGTTGCAAGAAGAGATTTTCCCATCCCTGCTAAACGAGGAAGGTAACTTCCCAGTTTACTTCCAGCAAGATGGAGCTCCACCTCATTATGGTCTTCACGTGCGTCGGTATTTGGATCAGCAGTTTCCGGATGCTTGGATGGTCGGCGTGGTCCTGTGGAGTGGCTCCCAGATCCCCAGATCTCACCCCCCTTGATTTCTATCTTTGGGGGCACTTGAAGGCCATGGTGTATCAGGAAAAGATACGAGACATAAATCATCTAAAGGAACGTATCACCAACGCCATTACAAGCATAACGTCAACTGTGCTAATGCGTGTTCATCAACAGTGGGGAACACGTATTGAAATGTGTTTTCAAAACAATGGCAACCATGTGGAGCATATTATATAAATAAAATGGTTGTCCATAAAAAAATGTTTATTTTTCCTATGTATGGAAACTTACGGCCCACCCTGTATATATATATACAGTGCCCGCGAAAAGTATCCGATCACCCTTGAAATTTGTATTTTTTACATAAAAAACAATGTTTAAATGTATACTAACCTTATATTAGTATTTTGTCATCTGTCCTTTGGTTTGGATGACTTGTTCTAGACGTTTTGGCATGGATTTAATCAAGTTTTGACAAACTTCCACTGATATTTCCTTGCACCATACCTTTTTGATGGCCTCTTGTAATTTTTCGACTGAGCCAGTGTCGTGGCATTCAACCTTATTTTTTATTATTAGCCACAGATTTTCTATCGGATTGAGATCTGGACTATTACCAGGCCAATCCAAAATATCAAATTTATTGTCAGTAATCCATTTTGTCACTATTTTGGCCCTGTGACATGGTGCACCATCATGCATGTATGTTTTTGTCCTTTGGATTGCCATTGCCATTGGAAGTTTATCCTGTAGCATTGCTAAATACCGTGCACCATTCATAGTTGTGTTCTTCGGAAGAAAATATAAGTTTCCACGCCCATAGTAACCGAAACAACCCCAAACCATCACACTTGGAGGGTGATTCATTGTCTTTAGGGTGTATTTAGGGTCCATCCTATTTGAGCCAATAGGCCGGCGAACCTTTTTTGGACAACTTCTGAATGTCAAAAATGTCGACTCATCGCTAAATAAAACCTTCTTCCAGTCATCAACAGTCCAATGAATGTATTTTTTACAAAATGCGACACGTTTTTTACGCATTTTTTCATTAATGAACAGTTTCTTAGCAGCATGGCGAGATGGTAATCCGAGTTCTTTTTGGAGCCGCTCCTGGATAGTTCGTTCAGAAACACCAGATAACAAATTATTCATATTAAATTTTATTTCTTTCGCAGTTATTGTTGGGTTTTTCAATACTAAACGTTTCATAAGTTTGTCTGTTCGCGAATTTGTTTTTCTCGGTCTGCCAGATCGTTTTTTAGGGACTGGCGTGGTTAGGCCACCATTGTTCTTAGCCCGTGAAACCCATAAATTAACGGTACTTTGGGATATGTTTAATTCCTTAGCTATCTGTCTCTGTGATTTCCCACATGCATGCAAAGCAACAATAGCACCTCGACAATCACTCTTAAGTTGTTTTTTAGCACACATTATATATAAATTTTATTTACACCACTTTCTGTAAAAAAAAAAAAATATCAAGAAATTTACACAAACAGTGAAATCTGACAAATTTGAGAGACAGCCACCCGCAACGAAGGCTACCAGAACACTAATTTGAGAATGCGTTGGATAGCTCTCATATCAGCGAGCAACCTCAAAGTTACCAGATGTCGCTAGAACAAATAGAAAGTGAATTACGTGTCTCTGAATATCAAGGGAAAATATTGTATTTTCTTGAGTGATCGGATACTTTTCGCGGGGCACTGTATATATATATATATATATTATATATATATATATACACACACACACACACACACACACAGTATATATCATGTGTAGCACTCTTTTATATACTTCTCTATATTCAAGCACCTATAGCTATCTAGCTCTCAGGATGTCTAGATCATGAAATGAGGCAAAATTAGATGTTTATAGTAAAAAAATACAGGAAGTTAGTATTACTTAAATTGTGTTCTGACATGTATAATGGCCTATACACAAACTTTTTAAAGCTGATAATGATAGATAAATGATAGGGGAACATTTTTCTCATCAATGAATTTTTCTGAAATTCAGTATCCAAGAGGTTAAATGATGACCTCATATTCATTTATAAGTACAAATTTTATTTTTCATCCTACATCAAAAACGATGTTATTTTTGGAATCTACAGATCATTCTGATTCCAAAAATGTATACTTTTATAGGGCTGTGACCAACAGGAGGAAAGTTATGGCAGTTTGAAGAATGTGAGGTCAATGCTTGACCTCAAAATGATGTTGCTCATAACTTTTGAACCATTGGTCAGATCAAGCTAAAAACTTGGGAATCATATTTTTCGGCCAAAATCTACCCCTGTACCAAGTTTCAGCAAAATTGAAGAGGTGGTGGTTTTGTCCATTGGTTGATCTGTCCTGGAATTACCCAAAAGTAAGGCGGCTCTCCCTCCCCACCCAAAATAGGCAGGCTTGGAAATGAGATAGTAGAAAATACTCGGTAATTTGTGGAGAAATTTTATAGAATTATAGAAGAGCTGGGAAGTGGAAACATGCACAACTACCATTCACACATTTGCATATCAATTTACTTATGGAGATCATCAAACACTACGTGAAGATTGTTTCTGAACATACTGACAGAGGTGCTGGACTTCAGGAAGAAGCCTATTCCAGTAACTGGCAATCTTACACAAAAGGATTTGTGATGGACTGTAGGAAATACTCTTAGTTTTATCATTTTAGTTAACATTTTTGAGCCTTTGCGTGTAGTCTCAAAAATGGGAACCACAATTACGCATCATACAGACTATTATTTCATTACATTTGTTTTCAACTTCAACACAGTGTTCAGAAAACTTGAGATCTCTGCTTGTATTTTCATGAAAAGGTTGGTAATAAGGGCTTGTGTGAAGGTAAACATGCTAAAAGGTTAGGCCTAATAAAAAAAAAGTGAATCAATCAAATTTAAGAAAGTAATATACCACAAATTTTATTAAATAACAGTGATTGGGCACAAACATTTTTCAAGGTAAAATTAAGAAAGAACATCCAAACAGTTAGGCTAATACTGATTAGCCAGTAAAATGGCTGTTTAGGCCGATTACCGATTAATCTTTGTCCCTACGAATAACAAAACTGTACTGCAGGAAATTTCTAATACAAATACTGTACTATGGATCTTCATTATCTATATGCACTACACCGTAAATTGCTAGAAATACGCATTCTGTCTCAATTTCAAAAAAAATGTTTTGAACATTTGGAAATATGATGAGATACTTACATCAAATTTGCAAGCAATAAAAATGGCTGTAGACCCAATAAGTTGCAACCGATCTCTTGTAATGACCACTTTTGAGAGGTAAAGGTCGACCAGTTTGACAGCGAGATAGAGGGTCTCATGATTCAGTTCAAATGATTCCTGAAACATGAATGGAGTCTTTAATGATGACCGAGTGCTAAGTTCAGCTTTGCTTTCAATTCATAAAATAACTTGTATAAAGGGGGTCAAGTGTTTTCCTAACTCTTTGGCTTTAAGAAAATTATTCATTTAGAACTGAAAATGGCCTAGGATTGGCTACATTTACTCGCGCAAATATGAAATATTCAAGAAATAACATTAAATTTTGAAGGGTTTAAGATTCAAATGAAATATTCCCTATGTGTATAATGTGAGCTACCTCCTACTTATAAGTCTGAATTGCGTCTACTTAAGTATGGTTACCAAATTAAATATGATTGAGCCAAAGGCAATTACGAGAATGCTGATTAATTATTAGCTAGTTCAGTGTGTAAAAATAAACTATTACTGGTACACTAAAAATATAAAGTCAGAAGTTGCAGTTAGGTTCATGTTTAAAATATGTTAACCAACTACATAAATCTTGATTTTATGTGGGCCACGTGGTAACATCACTTCCCCTTAGATAAAAAATGTTAAGCAATGTGGGTCTGGATTGTAGTTGGATGGGGATGTTCCTCTACATCCAGATGATGTAGTGAGCAGTGGTTCAGATCTTACATAAAGCTGTAAGTCCCTCAGTCAAAGACCTTACATGTTGCAAAGGAAGTTGAATCCCCCTCCTCCCAACATGCAAAACCTTGCAACCTTGCACTATCGCGTACCCTCAAGGCATAATGATAAATTTAATTAAATTTTACTCTCAATTCTACCAAGTAAAGCCAAACAGTCCAAGATGTGAATAACTAGAATTAAATTCAAATTCCGTTAAGATGGGTGATCTGACTTGGGTTAGAATCTAATTTCTGCCTTACAAATCCTTTCATTAATGTAGAAATTTGAATGCAATACTAATGTTCCCACATAGCCCACTTTACTCTGCCACCTCAACAATGAAATATTCCTATGCAGTATTAAAAAGCACTCGTACAAAACCAAATTTTTTTACAGCTTTTAACTCTTCTTCACCAAAACTATGTACAAATTAATACATCTTCCTCAATTCTTAAAGTAATTTGTATAGGATCTTATTCCCAGTGGTGATCCCTATATGATCCACTGTGCATTTTAGTGTTTCAGTCCCAAATTCAATCTGTTACAAAATGGGTTTCTAGATACTGTAATAATGTATTTATGCAGTAAATAGGCTGCATACCGCATCATGTTTCAGAATAAGCAAATTTCAGAATGGAAGACAAATATTAAATACACTTTTTTAAGTAAAACCCGCAACAACGTGAAACCTAACATAGTTCACCTTCGACATCAGTCACCTCATACAAATGAGAACAGCAGGGTGTCTACCAGTTCAGCAGATTCAAATTCCCTGAATTTCCATGTTTTCCAGACCAATGTTATTGAAATTCCAGGTATATATTTCGGTATATTAGGTACTAGCGTTGGGGGTTCAATTATTTGGTCAGTAAAACTGGTACAGATTTCAGAAAGTTGGTCGGGTGACCATCTCCGATTTTCTTCAAATTTTCAGGGTTGATTCATACACCATTCAATAGCTTAAATCTAAAATTTTTAGCTTCCTCAGTCAAAAAATTTAATTTTATGGTCGCTTAAATGGCCCCCACCTTCAACAAAAAATGCCCATGTTGGGCTTGATCGGCCAATGCTTCATTTTGAGAGGCCTTGAAAAGTGTCTTCAATAGGAGTAGAAGCTTCAAATTTGTCATGTCAATACAACTTCTGGTGGGCTTTTCAATTTTGCAAGCTAAAGGCTGTGGAACAAATAGTTTCTGAGTTACAAGGGCTTAAACATGGCTCCATTTTGAAGCTTGCATCAATTCCTCCCACTTTTACGACTACCATTTTCAAAAGTTTTAGTTCTACATCAATCACAGCTGTTTTAATACTCCTAATAGTCTCTATGGGTTGTAAATTTATGATGAGTGAAAAAAAAAAATAACCAAAAAAGGATTTATTTCTATTTTTAAAAATTTCCAAAAGTTGATATTTTCACAAAATTTGCAAAATTAACATCAAATTTGGGGCTTAATATAAAGGTGTCTGAAATTAGTCAGGGAGTTGATACTTCTAGTAAAGAAAGATACATATGTGTACAAAAACATATATTAAGGAATAGATCAACTCAACTCCTTCATATAGTTTTGGCTATTCAAAGAAAAGTACTTTTTGTGAAAAATTCTGAATTTTTTCAAAATTTTGAAATGTTTAAATTTCTTTTTACAACATTGAATTGTAATTTACTTCCATTTTATTACTGGGTAAGTTAATTCACAAATGTTAAATTATCTAAATAAGTTTTACTCATAAAAAAAGACAGTATATACCTAGATTACTACTACATTTGCAGTTAACACAACAGATGGACCAGCTTGTAGGCTCAATACTTGGATCTACCTAAGTAAATCATGTAGAACAGTGTTCTACTGCTCTTTAAGCACTTCCTAGTAATTTAAATTATGCAGTTAGTACAGATAAACTAGCAGTAACCACCATTTTCAGTACAAAACCTTAAATTTAAGTAGCATTGTTGTATTACTTCCCTTAATACAAGTGTACAGTACTTAGCTATATACAATAATTAATTCCTGAGTTTTTAAGCATGTGAATTATTGGCTATAAGTTCATATTCTTTTTTTAATATGTGTTGTTTTATGTAAATTCATATGTAAACTTATATATAGCTAATAACTCTATGTTTAGACACTGACTCAGGAATTTATTATTGTACTCAGGCTTAAGTCTGATTGTCTTCAACACTCCATGCCTCACAGCCATAAATTGTCAATTTATTATTCAGCTTGATACAGGTCTGTAGTTACTTAGGCTTTTTTTTAAAATACTCATCAAATGATTGTTTATCTAAAATTGAGAACTTGTACTGTCTCCCCATTTTCCCAGCAACTGTAGGTGGTTCAATTGAACACAAAACATGTTGGAATGGAATCCAGCAAACATCCTCTTGTTCAGGCCATTTAAAAGGATTCTTTTTCATGAAATTTACTAATAGATCCTTCTCAGTATCACACACTTCAACTATGTTTCCAACAAACCAGTCACCTTCATAGAAACAGGCCACATATGTACCAGGTTTATATTGGTAAGCCACATTTTCTTGTGTAGCATTGAGGAAGGAAAGTTGTACATTAAAGAAATTTTCATCACTAGAAATTTTGTACAGTTTAATGCCTCTTGATGAAGGTCTAAAGCAGTGATATGAACGGGTTCCTGGGATTGTCTTAATTAAGGAATACCTTTTTTCTAACTCAAATAAATTAGCATTTTCCTCAATTTTAGCTGAATCAATGTACAGAAATTGTATACCATTAATATTAGATTTGCACCAATCGAACATCTCTCTTGGATTGGTGATGTGACCTTTACTTGTTGCTTGTAGACTTGCCTGGGCAACTAACCTTTTGACGGTGCCACCAACACCATCACAGGGGCTCTTTCCGTGAGAGGTGGCAAAAAAGTTCCATTCACATGTTAGTTGGAAATCTTTTTCATGTAACACTGAATTAATGATGTTTTTATATTGACTTGCTGCACCATCGCTAAAGTAACAAATATGTTTTAGTTTAGGATTCTGACTTTTAACCGCTTAATGGATTATCACGAATTAACTCGGTTCCATTTTCTGTTCTTTTTTAGAACTTCACGAGTTTACTCGCTAATAAATTATCTTCTGATTTTGGACTAAAACGAAAATGCTCATGTGTCTTGTTTCATTTTGAAGCAAGTTCGAGTTAATTTGGTACCTCTTACGCCCGGCAGTAACGTTTGCCGCAGAAAAAATGGACAACTGACACAGTTTTAATTAGTGCATAATTGCTATCTGCGGTGGTGGGAGTCTCTCTGCATTTCTCTGCATATATAATTGCCATATATTGTGAAATAAGTGTCTCTGCATCCCCATTTTATAAAATGAGTAGTAACGAAGATAGTAGTGATACTAGTGAAGGAGTCTATCATGATTTAGAAAGTTCTGAGGAGTCTGATTCCAAAGAATACATTTCAAGTTCAGAATCCGAGAGTGATGATGTGCTGCTTGATGCTCATGTTTGGAATAAATTGAATTGTGCTTCAGAAAATATCTCACCTGCGCCGCCTCGATTTCCATTTACTGAAAATCATGGAATAAAATTTGATGCAAATAATGATGACATGACTCCATTAGACTTTTTCAGTCTTTTTTTTTGATAATGAACTAATTGACCTCATATGTGCAGAGACAAACAGATTTGCAGATCAAAAAGGTGCTAGGCCTACTTGGACTCCCGTCACTCCTGCTGAAATGCAAGTGTTCTTTGCCCTGAAGATGTTACAAGGCATAGACAAGAAGCCAGAAGAAGAAATGTATTGGTCAAAGCATCCTTTGCTTGAAACACCAATATTTGCAGCTACCATGCCATTTAGGCGTTATAAGAAGATAAGGGAATATCTGCATTTTTCCAACAATGAAACTTTCGATCCAAATACTCAGATCCACACCCCAAACTAAACAAGATATACGATGTTTATGTTCATTTAGAAAATAAATTCAGGACTCTTTACATTCCCGAAAGAGACATTGCAATAGATGAGTCTAATGCTTTATAAAGGAAAACTTGGATGGGTACAATACATGCCACTAAAACGCTCTAGATTCGGCATAAAATATTATAGGCTTTGAGAGTCTAGAACTGGCTATGTTTGGTCATTTACAATATATGTTGGCAAAGGGACACAGTGGGATCCGGATTATGCAGAGCTTCCAGTGTCACCACGAGTAGTCATGACCCTCATGAAACCTCTGCTGAATAAGGGATATTGTGTCACTCCTGATAATTTTTATACTAGTCCCCAATTAGCCGACATACTTATTCAGAATTGCACGGATATATATGGGACAGTGAGGCAAAATCGAAAGATGCCTGAAGAACTGAGAAGAGCCAAATTGAAAAAGGATGAAGTTATTGCCTTTCAAAGAGGTAAGGTTATGGCACTACGCTGGAAGGACAAAAAGGATGTGTGTTTGTTATCTACTGTTCATGATCCATCTCAGCAAGAAGTCACAACTCGAAGAGGAATAAAGAAGAGACCGAAAGTAGTTTGTGACTACAACTTTACAATGGGGGGAGTAGATCTAGTGGACCAACATTTGGCTGACTATCCTATGCCGAGGAAACGTGGAAAGAAATATTATAAAAAGGTTTTCTTTCATCTAATGGATCTCGCTGTTTGGAATTCTTACCTTCTGTATAAAGCAACTCTCAATGAACCAGCATCAGCTAAAAAACACCTAAAATACAGGATGGAAATTATAAATGACACCATCCAAAAGTACCATCCTGAAATTCCTACCACAAAACCTGGAAGACCCTCAAGTTCCCCTCACCCAATTCGCTTTGCGCCAGGCCATTTCCCTACAGAAATACCCTTGACAGAAAAGAAAACAAATCCTACAAGACAGTGCTCTGTCTGCAGCAAAAAAAGGGATAGACATGGAAAGAAAATTTGAAAGGAGAGTCGCTACATGTGTGAAATCTGTAAAGTCAGCCTATGTGTCACTCCATGTTTCAAACTTCACCATACACAGTAAATAAAATAAAGTAAGTTTGATTTATTTTTGTCTTATTTATTCCTTTTATCAATATAAGCAGTGTATTATCAAAAATAATTTCAAAATACTAATTTAGCTCACTTTTTTCAATGCTCGAGTTAACTCATTTTAACCCAGAGGGTAAATTAAGGTGGTTTTTTTTTAATCAAAAAATTAAGTAACAGTAAAAAAACTATATTCCCATGATTCCTATATTGCATAGTCTTAATTTAAATAAAAATAAAATATGCCTCAAAATGAAACGTTGGGTTAAAAAATTGATCCAGTAAGGGGTTAAGTAATTTCAAGGCTTCACATAAAAAAGAATGAACTGCAGTTGTGTTGTGTGTAGGTGAATCTGATATTACACAAAAATTTGTAACTTTTAGTTCACCATCAACTTTTTGATAGCAGACTACCGGATGCAAGGTAGCCTGGGTATTGTCCCAGTGATGCCCTTGTACGGCATCCTGAATTATAAAACTATAGTTTTCAGAGAAGTCAACAAGCACTAATGCTGTAGAATCATTGAGGTTTTCTTTACAGTCGGACAAATATTTGGATTGGGTTTTTGCTATGAAATGGTGTTTCAACTTTTACTTTCACACATGTCTTCTACTACATTCGAAACACTTTTTGTCATTGTGACCAGTTGGGTATGGTCTGTATGAAGCCACTGCTTAAAGGAAACCTCATCATCCATGTCATAATCATTGTTTTCAAAAATGGTAAGAAGCCAATCCCGTAATTCATTTAAACCAGGACATGTTTTGCAGTTATTAATCATGCAGTTTCTGGTTTCAGTGTTGCAGACTATTTTCCCTAGTAACTCTCTTAATTCTATTTGATGGGGAGTGATTCACATAAAAGTTTAAAGTTCTGGTGTATTTCACAAATGCATACATTGTGTGATCCTTTACTCCCGACACCCATACACCATTTTGGTCTCAGTTCAAAAAACTTTGATTTGGAGATTTTGTCGTTTGGATATTTATTTTTGTAAAGCGTATATAATTCTCTGATATTTGTCAACAACAGTATTTTCTGCTTGTGACCCTTCCCTTGTGATGTTTTTATTGATTTGTAGTCTTTTTTACCAGGGCATTCTCTAGTATGTTCATTGTTTTGGAAAAATTCTATCACTCTTTCCTTTATTTCATCACTTATACCCTTGCTGCTATTTTTATTTCTCATTATAGGAAGGATACCTTCTTTTCTCTTTAAGGCCATCACAGCATTAACCATTCTGGCTGACACTTCAAATTCTTTCATAATTCTTTCTCTGAACCAGGTTTTACCAATTGGAAGGAGTGTTAGAATTTGTATCTTTTCTTGTCTGGTACCAGTTTTACACTTTTCTTTCAGTTCCTCTATCATATGCTGATAACACTTTTCTTCACTCCCTATAGGTTTCTCCGCTTCCTCATCCAAAATGCTAGGCTTCATATGAAGTACTGTTGACAGCTTTGATTTTGTGGGTTTCAATTTGCTTTAGTTTCCTTTTTGCGTAAAACTTTCGATCTCTTGCTCTTACATACTTAATGGGTGAGCATTCTAGTGAACCTAACGTTTCGTCAAATGTCTCCTTAACTATTTCTTCTGGAACATATTTATCACTACCCGAGTCTTTTTCATTTTCAATCGTCTTGGCTCTAGAGAAGCATGTTGAGCAAAGTTTCTGTCCTGGTATCAGATTCAGTCTAGTTGCTATGTCTTTGTCAATAATTTGTAGTGATTCTGCAAATAAAGTAGGGTAATGTAAACTCTAAACACATTGGAAAATAATTTTAAAACATCAACATTTGGTTATAGGCTATTCGTATAAAATATTCAAAACATATGCATGCAGTACCACAGTATATAGCTTACCCTATTAAAATTAAATAGCTAATTTAGGTTACAATTTACAATATAAACTTCTTTATGAAATATAAATATATTAGTACCTATATTTACTTACTTGTTATCTTCTTTCGATGATTTCTCCATGGACCTTGGCAGCTACGTTGCATTTGTTGGTAATGCATTCCAAACATTTTTCATGGTGGTAGCATACAGTAGCACTATTTGGGTTGATTACAGTTGCTTTTGTTCTCCACAATAGCAGTTTCCTTGTTTCATCTGTCAGCTCATGTAAGGTATACATACCCACCTTCCTGGTGAGTCTGTGTTCATGACAAGGATCATCCAAGTACATACCAAAGCTGCACTTTGATTCTTGATTAGAATAAGCCATTATTACAGGCAGTAAAATTAAATTAATTGCTCTAGTTAAATTTTCTGAAAATAAAAGATCATGATCTATAAAATAGGCCTGGACATTAATGATTAACCATCATGTTTTACATTTATAAGAATATACAAAGCAAAATGAGCTACCCAGAGCCCTTCGAGTCGCTGGTTGTTTTGACAGACATTAAATTTCTTGTATGTTTTACTTATTTACATATTATTACAATTGTAAATCAATCCAAGTAATAAAATGGAAGTAAAATTACAATTCAATGTCATAAATAGAAATTTAAAATTTATTTTGCAAAAATTTGAGATTTTTCACAAAAAGCACTTTTCTTTGAATCACCAAAACTATATGAAGGAGTTGAGTTGAGATCTATTCCTTAATATATGTTTTTTTACACATATGTATCTTTCTTTACTAGAAGTATCAACTCCCTGACTAATTTCGGACACCTTTATATTAAGCCCCAAAGTTGATGTTAATTTTGCAAATTTTGTGAAAATATCAACTTTTGGAAATTTTTAAAAATAGAAATAAATCCTTTTTTGGTTATTTTTTATTTCACTCATAAATTTACAACCCATAGAGACTATTAGGAGTATTAAAACGGCTGTGATTGATGTAGAACTAAAACTTTTGAAAATGGTAGTCGTAAAAGTGGGAGGAATTGATGCAAGCTTCAAAATGGAGCCATATTTAAGCCCTTGTAACTTAGAAACTATTTGCTCCACAGCCTTTTTGCTTGCAAAATTGAAAAGCCCACCAGAAGTTGCATTGGCATGACAAATTTGAAGCTTCTACCCCTATTAGAAGACACTTTTCAAGGCCTCTCAAAATGAAGGCATTGGCCGATCAAGCCCAACATGGGCATTTTTTGTTGAAGGTGGGGGCCATTTACGCGACCATAAAATTAAAAGTTTTTGACTGAGGAAGCTAAAATTTTAGATTTAAGCTATTGAATGGTGTATGAATCAACCTGAAAATTTGAAGAAAATCTTGACAAATGTGAAGCTCAAAAATTTTCACAGCTGCGTTCTTTTCTGTAGTTTAATCACAGTGCTGGGGCCTTCAAGCCCAGTAATTTTAATTATTTAATTTATTAACACCCAGGTGCACAACCTGGGGACCTAATCAATATGTGTGAAGTTCCATGTTTGTAACTGCTTCTATTTTGGAGTTATGGCTGGAACACACACACATATCCTTTTATTATTATTATAGATTAATATGCAAATAAAAATAATAATTGACCAGAAAAAGGAAGAGAAGACCTAAAATCCATGGAATATTATACCCCAGATGGACAGGAAATTCAGAGAAATTCTAAATCAAAAGATTTACGGGTTGTAATGACTGATGAGGCGAAATTTGAAACAAAATAAGATAGCAGTAAACAGAGTAGAGAGAATAAACCTTTAAACTTTGGTCCATTTCCTATGAAACAAACGTTTCCAAACATTTAAAAACATAGTAATTACTTTTTGCATCATTTTGTATCTTTTTTTTTTGTTTGTTTATAAGTGTAAATAATTGATGCTTCAGTCTTGAATGTTATGTGGATGATTGCACATTAATCAGTTAAGATTCTAAGATTTAATACTCCATCATGTCAAAGAAATCAAATGCTTGGACGTTATCGTAGGCCCCTTAGCGAAGATTTTTAATCAGTCACTCGAAACGGGGATTATTCCTGTAGACTTTAAATTAGCTAACGTCACGCCTATTTTTAAAAAAGGCGACCGCGCGGTAGCTAGCAATTATAGGCCCATTAGCTTGACATCAATTGTCGGTAAACTTTTGGAATCCGTAGTTAGGGATCGTATTATCGATCACTTAGAAAGTAGGGGTTTGATTAATAGTAGTCAGCACGGGTTTCGACGCCATAGGTCTTGTTTAACTAATTTGTTAGAATTTTATAACGAAGTAGTGCGCGAATATGATAGGCATAGGGCAGCTGATGTTATTTATTTAGATTTTAAAAAGGCGTTCGATACGTTCCGCATAGGAGACTAATTGCGAAGGTTAAAGCGCACGGTATACCGGTCAGGTAGCTAACTGGTTAGAAGAATGGCTTCGTGCTAGGAGACAGAGGGTCGTAGTTAATGGTAGTGAATCGGGGTGGTTAGATGTAGGTAGCGGTGTCCACAGGGTTCAGTGTTAGGCCCATTGTTATTCGTAATTTACATTAACGACATAGATGTAGGATTGACTAGTAACGTGCAAAATTCGCGGATGATACTAAAATAGGCGGTAAGGTTGTTAACGAGGACGATAGAAATAGGATCCAAGATGATGTAAATAGGATTATGGAGTGGACGGATAAGTGGCAGATGCAATTTAACGTAGATAACTGTAAAGTTTTGCATATAGGTTCTCGCAACAATAATTACGCGTACACGATGGATGATAGGGAGTTAGCGAGCGTTGACGAGGAAGTAGATTTAGGCGTACGCGTAACTAAAGATTTAAAGGTTAGGAACCAGTGCCTGGAGTCTTGCGCAAAAGCTAATAGGATGTTAGGCTTCATAGCGCGTAATTTCGAATTTAAATCGAAGGATATTATATTGCCCCTTTACAAGTCCCTAGTCAGCCTCATTTAGAATATGCAGTTCAGTTTTGGTGCCCGTACTTGCGTGAGGATATTGATAGGTTAGAAAGGGTTTAGCGTCGTGCCACGAAACTTATTCCGTCATTGCGCAATAAGCCTTATGAAGATAGGATTAAAGTGTTAGACTTGTATTCACTCGCAACTAGAAGATTAAGGGGGGAGCTTATTGAAGTTTTCAAAATCGTCAATAACGTCGATAACGTAAATTTTGATAAATTGTTCACTTTCGATAATAGTAATACTCGCAATAACAGATTTAAGTTGCGTGGCAGGCGTTTCATTACTAATATCGCTAAAAACTTCTTTACGTTTAAAGTAATTGATAAATGGAATAATCTTCCCGCGTCAGTCGTTCATTCTACCAGCGTTAATATGTTTAAGAACCGTCTTGACAAACATTTTAAAGGTATTAACGTTGTTTAAAATTTAAAAAAGAAAGTTAACAACAGGAGCTCTGGTGTGGTGCTCGAGGATGAGTCTGTTGACGATGAATGCCAGCTTGTGACATGCCAGCGTGTGATGCCAGCAATAAAAAAAAAAAAAAAAAAAAAAAAAAAAAAAAAAAAAAAATTATACTAACACGAATGTAGATGTAGTTTGTAGCGTAAACTAACCCACTTTTTGTTTAACTTTACCTACATTTTTTTTTTTTTCTTCTCTCCTTACTTGCATGTCTGTAACTCTTTCCCTGCATGTTTGTAGTTTGCATGGTATGACAGTGAGTTAAGACTGTTTGCATGGTTTGTAAGCGTTCTTATTTTACTTCTTTTCATTTTTCACCCCTCTCCTATTTTCTCCGACTATTTTTCTGACTTGTCGGCAGTGGCCGGCGGATGATGATGGTGAGACTTTTTCCCTCTTTTTCTGAATGAATGTTAACCCACGAATGATAGGTGTTGCTCCTTACTCAACCCCTTATTCTCTTCTCTTCTCTTAACCCCCTACTCTTTCCTTTCTCTCGGGCTAGCCTTAGAGTGGATCTTAGGGTCTTTGTTAGCCTTAGCTTCTGTAGATCTGTAGATCATTTCACTCGTAAAAATAAAGACGCAGCAGTGTGTATGACATGTCAAAGTTTTAAAGTGTTGTGGAGGTTCTACTTCAAGTTTATCATCCCACATGAAAAATATTCATGGCATAAACATCAACCAGATTAATCAGCCATTGAAGAAACAAAGAACAGTGGAAGAGTTTGTGCAAAAAAAAGTCCATAGAAGAGGAAATTTCAAAACTTGCGTGTGTAGATGGACTGAGTTTCCAATCAATTGCTAAAAGTGAATTCATTCAAGAAAGCCTAAGAAAGATAAAATATGACAAACCTCATCCAACTTCCCATAATGGTTGTCAGAAAAATGGTGCTTATTTTTATGAGAAAAAGAAACATGAATTGGTCAACTACTTCAAGAATCAGGTGAGACAAGGAATCCGCTATTCATTAACTATGGATGAGTATACATCTTTGCAAAACCAGAGATATATTAATATTAATGTTCATGATGAAAATCAACATTGGTCTCTTGGTCTCATGAAAATAAATGGCTCTCTCGATAGAACCAAACTACTGCAATCATTAGGAAAAGATTGGAAGACTTCGGCTTGGACCTAGATAAGCATATCGTGGGTTGCACCACCAATGGTGCCTCAGTAATGGTCAAATTTGGAAGAGAAATAGTACCTGATCACCAGCAATGCATTGCACATGCTATACATCTCACAGTTTCGGATATCTTGTATTAAAAAACTGCTGAAAATTCAGTTGAAGGGGAAAGTGACCCTACCCCTGAAGATGAAACCATCGAAGAAGATGAACACTGCACATGAGTTAAGCGAAGGTGTGGGTGAAATTTTATGCACTGATACAATTTTTGAGTCTGACATAGATGACGTAATTGTTCTTCCAAAACTTCATGATGATTACTTAACAGTAATAAATAAGGTGAGAAAAATCTACCATATATTTCAAAAGTCTCCTTTGAAAAATGAGAGATTGCAGGATTTTGTCAAAGATGAATTTAATGGAAAGGAAATGAAGCTTATCCTTGACTGTAGAATGAGGTGGAACAGTCTTTTGGCCATGATAGAAAGATTTTTGAAACTCAAAAATTGCATTCCAAAGGCCCTCAGAGTGATATGCTCAACAGAGACAATTTCAGATGAAGAATGGAATGCTCTAAAGAGCCTCTGACACGCTTCATCCACTGGAAATTGTTTTGAAGGGACTCTGTTCCAAAGATGCAAATTTGCTCAAAGCTGAATCTTCCATGAAGTTCATTTTGGATAAATTTGAAGCATACAGAATCCCATTGGTGAAAACTGGTAAAAACTGGCTTTAAGAATACAGCGACAGTGAAAACCAGTTTTACACTTTTCAGTTATTTTCCATCCCTAGATCATACCCAAATTGGAATACTGCTTGGTCCTAACATGCCCTTATAAAAAAAGACATTAGACAGCTAAAAGGGATTCAGAGAAGCTTCACAGCCAAGATCAAGGGGTGCAAAGAACTAAATTAGTGGGAAAGGTTACACGAATTAAACCTATATTCACTGGAAAGGATATATATATATATATATATATATATATATATATATATATATATATACACACACACACCATTATTTACACTTGGAAAATAATGGAGAAACTAGTCCCTAATCTTACCCTGAACCCTGAAACTCCTCAAACAATGGTGGAAAGTAGAAAAGGAAGACTGTCATGTTCTCAAATTAAAAGCTAGACAGGGAACATCCTTAACCCTGAAAGAAAATAGTTTTTGTTGCGAGATGACCAAAACTGTTTGATCAGCTGCCCAAAGACCTAAGAAACGCGAGTGGTGTTGCAGTGGACTTTGATCTTAGGAAATAAATTACAATATATATATATATATATATATATATATATATATATATATATATATATATATATATATATATAAAGTTATACAATAGTAGATTTTTACTTTCATTAATGTAGACTAAGTAATGTTTTTGGTTTAATAATTTTTTTTCCTTAAATAAAAACACCATAATGGCATAGCTACAACCATTAAGACTTAAATTTAGAGAAATTGAGCTTAAAAAGTAGCCTGATGATTCACTTGGTAGTGATGAAATGCCATTCTGGGTTAATATAATCAAAGTATATTTTATATTATTATTTAGAGGCAGGAGTCGGAGTCGGAGGCTTGGTCTACCGACTCCACAGCCCTGTCTGATACCTTAGCCCTTTGTAACCAAATCTCAAGAATGTCCCAACTTCCAACATATTGTAATGTTTTCTTTTCTTTCACATGTGCAAAAAGTGTTGAAAATGGAAAAAAAAAGATCTGGCTGATTGAAAAGACTCCAGTCAGAGAGCTCTTAGGAGCAAGATTGCCATCCCAGGAGCAAGTCCTCCTCTGCTTTATGCACCATCACCTGGAGCTGAAGGAAACAATCCCCCTTGCCATCAAGTCTACAAGTATCAAGCTTCAAGAAGTTGGAAGAAGGCAAATATCCCCATGAAGACAGCGGAGAACATTAGAGCTGCTGTACAAAGAGTACCAAAACTTGGAGGAGGAGAAGTCGAGAGAGATGGACAAAGCCATTATGAAACATCAGGTGTAGAAGGGAGACCTTGCTGACCTTTATGACATCACTTGTCAAGGTGTGATGAGCATGAGTTCAGTTCCGGAGGAGGACAAGGTTTTCTTGTCCTCCCAGAGGGAGGACAGAATGAGTTCTTCAATGGCTGGGGTGGATAGGAAACACACTATGGCTATCAATGGAAAGGAAAGAAGAAACAGCTAAGAAACTTGAACTTCAAAAATGAAAGCATGCTGAAGAAGCTGAAAAGATCTTCAAGAAAATGAAGCTGGATAGCACATCCTCTAGCTCAATGGCAACAACAGATGACATGATGAAGATTTTGTTGCTCCATTGGCCTCTAAGTCACCTCGTTGTCCCAAGAACACACTTGATCCAACACTCATGGGTACTTGGGATAGAGAACAACTCTCTATCCAACAAGCAAGCACTTCTTTCATTGCAACTGCTAAAAGTCTTAGACAAGATGTATCACAGATTATTATTTCACCATCAACTGTTCATCGAGCATGTGCCAAGTATCGAGAGAAAATGGCCAAACAACTTGAGGAGTCTATCTTCAAAGATCCACCTCTGTTAATTCTGCACTGGGACAGCAAGCTACTACCCCAAGCTGCTGGAGGAAGCACTAGACGCTTGGAAGATAGAGTAGCTGTTATGGTAACTGGGAAGGAGTTCAAGCATCATCTTGGAGTGTCTGTTGCCCAGGATGGTACTGGTGAACAAATGGCTCAAGCCATTATCCAGGAGCTGCAACAATTTGGAATTCAGGACAGCATCATTGGCCTCTCATTTCACACAATGGCGTCCAATACCAGACTTCTGCAAGGGGCATGTATAAGGATTGAACAACTCTTCTGTCAGTCACTCTTGTGGTTGCCTTGCCATCACCACATTTATGAGCTCATTTTGAAGGAGGTCTTTCATAAGTTCCTGGGGCCAACAAGTGGTCCTGAAATCCTGTTGTTTCGACGAATTCAGCAGCATCGGGACTTTAACAAAATTTGTTTCAAAACCATAATTGATGAAGAAGAGCCAGTCACTAGGTACTTGGAAGATGAATGAATCAGGATGGCGAGTTATCTTCATGGAGTCATTGAAAGTTCATGTCACCCGAGAGAAGATTATGAGGAATTCCTCAAGCTGTCGCTCCTTTTCCTTGGAGGCTGGGGTGGAGATGAGTTCTCCTTCAGGACTCCAGGAGCCCATCATCAAGCCAGGTGGATGGCAAAAGCTATCTATGTGCTGAAAATGGTTTTGTTCCAGGAGCAACTGGAACTCACCAACTGAGAGGTGAAGGGATTGCACGATGTGGCCCTTTTAACGTGTTTCATTTATGTCCAGTTCTGGCACGAGGCAGTGGTCAGTAGGTGGGCCCCAAAAAATGACCTAGACATGATTCAACTGTTGATTTCATATCTGAACAAGGACCCAGGCCAGGCTGCCTTGAGAGTTGCCAAAAGGCATCTATGGTACCTCTTGGAGACTCTAGTCGGCTTGGCTTTCCTTGATGAATGGATATTGCCAAATGAGAAAGAAAAGATGTTCCAGGCCTTGAACAAACCTGCATTGAGGAAGGAACTCAAATGACAAGTGGAAAAACCTGACTTTTGAAGGCAAGGATCTGAGCAACTTCGTCACTCAAAGGACGAAGACATTCTTTGACAACTTCGGCATCAGGGATGTCAACAACATAGAGGAGTACACCAAAAATGACGGCTTGAGTGTCAGTCAACATGCTGAAAGTCGTAAACGACACAGCAGAGAGGGGAATTGCACTAATCAAGCAATTCAAAATCAGTCAAGGACAAGAAGCAAACACAATTCTTGTTGCGGATTGTTGAACACCATCAAAAGGAGGTGCCAAAAAGAACCAAGGCAGGAATGTCCTTGTACCAATTCAAAAACTGATTCAGATTTTCATACTAGTTTTTTTTTATTTTCTGCGCTTCCAAGGGAGAATTCTTTTGTAACACTGAAGAAAATTTTGTATTATTAAATTGTATTGTATTGTGTATTGATTTGAATTTTCCAATTTTATTAGTTTTTTTCATTTTCCATGGTTCCAAGGGAGAATTTTTTCGTAACACTCAAGAAAATTGTTTATTTTAAAAGGTTCAAATGTGTGCAACCCCTAAATATCACTTAATCATTTTCAAAATTGGTGCACATCTTTCTTACATGAAAAGGAATAAAAGCACAAGCAAAGTGGAGAAAAATATTGACCTTTGATATTTTTCTCTGTACGAGTGAAGCACCTTACTACGCACACAGCCAAAAACATTCTTTTGTGATGGCATTAGGAAGCTTGTAGATTGCTGGATGAAGTGCACTGAGAAACAGGGAGACTATGTTCAGAACTGATGTGTTTATAATCTGTCAGATGTGAAAATAAAAAGTGCGGATACTTATTGAATTACCTTCGTACATTTGGCTGGGTCAAAATTTTATATTGAAAAGGTACATATTGTGAGGGGTTTGAATGGAACACAGGAACCCCCTCTTAAATTATTTTTGCTGTTTAAAGCCTCCTACCCCTGGCACAATTTTTCACTTTTTGACCTACATTGAAGAATATTCCATTTACACGAGACTTACTCTACATTCAGATTTTTTTATGACAAATCTTTATTAACGTATAATATTTTATTTAATAATGTACAGTATTAGGAAAATTAATTAAGTACAACAATATATTCAGAAGAAAAAATTAGAGATGTAATAAATGTGCTAAAATTCAATTAACTTTTTCATTGTTCCTTATCACGTCAAAAGGGAAGAAATTTTCAATATCATTAGGAAATTTTATTTTATGTTCCTTACTCATTCCATTGGGCCTTCCATTCAAACTTGGGCAGTTTTCACATTGATTCTAATGAGTTTAAGATAAACTTTTGACAGAACTTTGTCATATCCTATTCTTTCCTGACATGCCTTTGTTACTAGGTTCACTGCCCTTTCCACACTTTGACTATGGCATGGAAAAGCAGCCATCTCCAGTGGCTCACATCGAGCCTGTAGTAGCTCATCATCACTAAAATTGTTTAGCAGCAGTGGAGGAGTAATGATCTCTTTTTGCCAATCGATCATCTCGGTGTAGTAAGTAGATTGGAAAATTGAGGGTTGGAGGCAACTCAAAGTTTCTGGTACTTGAAAATCCTGTTCTTGAAAGGATTATTTTCTGAACAGTTTGCTCCCTAATTTCTAGTCTCTCGTCAGTTACTATTGATATGAGTATATTTTGTGGGTGGGCAGAGTAGGCATTATTCTTTAATACTGGTTCTGTGATTGATCTATGTTGTTCATCTAAATTTCGAAGCAAGCACATTAAATGCCAAAAGTTATATGCACCATCAGTTGTATTACGATGAGATTTTATCCAAAACCACTCTGGAGCAAAGAACTGCATAATAATCTTGACTATATCTAAGGTTTTTATCAGGATTTGGCATTGAGATATATAACTGAAGGACCCTGTTGGTTAGTGTTAGCCAGCGAGCATGGGGATTGAGTGGACAGATCTCGAGAAGTGTCTCCAGTTTGCACTGCCACACATATATCATCGAGATATCTTTCATCACTGCTTAGGTCCTTCACAACTTTGCTGGAATTTCTTTAATGTTTCCCTTTACGCAAGAATATTTGACTACCTCCAATTTTGTTAAAACTGTTTTCAGTTTATTCCCAATTGAACCCACAAAAGTATTTGGACCTGTTGTTTTATCATCAATGGCTTTGTAGACGTGCATAAAAGTCAGCTCATTCAAATGCAAGAGGCACACCAACCACTGCACTGGTCTGTTAATATGAATTTCAACCAGTTTTATTGCTCCACCAATTTTTCCTGTATTTACATGAGTACCATCACACAGTAAAGCTTTGATAGTATCTGTGCTGTTCGAGTCTGCAATAATAGTTATCAACTCTTCTGCTATGCAGTGAGCAGTTCCATTATCTGGTGTGACATGGTCTAACATAGATGCTTCCAGGTTCTTTCATAATAACATAGTGTTCTTTTATCTTTCCACTTTTAGTTAATGTGTTATCTTTCCTTCCATCAAATCCAAGGCACTCCATCTTCAGATTTTTGGATTTAGACCTAAAAGTCTTTGTTTCACCCATGCAATTTTTTTCTCTTTCAAATTTCTTTGTCAAGTATGTTGGTGTGGTTAAGGATCCCCATATCTTTTAAAGCTGCATTGACTATTGCAGCTGCAGCTCTACAACTTACACGATAATAATCTGCTGTTAATGCTTGGTTTTCATAGGAGTGCCTGTTCTGAATATTCTCAGTCAATTCTAAATCTGCCTCATAATCTACATCCTGACTCTCTGAATCTACATCCATGTCTTTTTTGGTATCTTCTATAAATTCTAATGGTAAAACAGTGGTGGCTTCAGTCATTTCTTCTTGTGCTTTTAGTTGACAGTTTTGTGCTCCTTGGGCTCTTGCTAAAGATCTCTTCTTTGTTGAACTAGCTATGCGATCAATTGATCCTAAGTGATTTTTTTTTTTTTTTTTTTGGCTCGCAACACAAATGACTCCCATTCTGCCATTGGTATTTTATCACATTATAGCATTCACAAGAAGATATATCAAACATTTCATCATACTGAGCTACTTGCTCTAGTAGTCATAGTTTATATTCAGAAGTAAAATCAAATTATATGTAATTTATGATAATTCAAATTATAATTAAAGCATATGTAAATTATTTCTATTTATCTGAAATATAAAAATATCAAGCATTAACAACAACTTAACATGTAACATTAAACACATGCAAATATGAAGGCAAAAAAGGGAGGAGGGGCATGTGATAGGGGTAGTAGGGTAGCACATGCTTCATTTTTTAATATTTTGTCAAGATGATAAAATGAAACTTCTCACATTGTGTACTTTTAAAGAAATAAAAAAATTTCCCATTTTCAACCCACCCTAATATACATCGCAATTTATAAATATCAGAAAGCAATATAACTTAAAACGAGTGAAAACAATGTCACGCACCAGTATAAACCAGTCACTAATAGAATTGAAGTGTACTAAAATTAAATGGGTTACCCCATTATTATTCAAACAATAATTACATTACTGAATTCCCTATTTTACCCTTCAAATACAGGAAGCATACATTAATGTACTTTAATATACATTTAACCCTTCCTGCATAATGGAAGGGTTAAGGATAACTTATTTTATTAGTTCCCATAATTTGTTTGGGATACTGATTTTTGCATGATGCTATTGTAAAATTTTGAAATGATCCTTGTATATCCGCAAACAAGTAGATTTTTTTTTTTTTTTTTTAAAGAAAAAGAACTAGGGAAAAAACTGCTGATAATTTTTGTTAACCCAATCATTAATTATTATAATTATTAATCACATATAATAATAATAGTACATCTTAGAGGTGATGATAAATAGGTTCAGTTAAAGCAGGGTTGGCACCCAAAAACCCAAACCCAAAACCCCCACTGGAATTTTCAGTGGGTTTTGGGTTTTTGTTACGAGATGTTTATTTTAAAATAATTGAAATTTTTCTAATTGCTACATTGTTCAATTGTAGCTAATTAGAATGATTTGGCATATTCATTATTTCAAGTAAGCTGACTTATAAAACAATTCTTAAATTATGCAATGTGTAAATAAAGATTATGAAAAATTGAAAAGTTATTAAAAAGGATTTGCACCCATTGTGAACACTGGGCAATTATTGGATCATTTGACACATTGCTCCAACCATCTTCAATTAAAGTTACAGTAGAATTGACTAAGTGGGCATTCCAGGACAAATCGCCCAAAAATTAAAAAATGTCACCACTCCAACCCAGATTTTAATTAAAATTGACATACAGGGTTCTTCCAGGTGCTGATTTCACTGGTTCAAAAAAAAAAAAAAAAAAAAAAAAAAAAGTTCTATGACCCATAGTTTTGAGATTTGGGTCCCCACTTTACCACCTAACTTTAATTGCCAATAACTCCCAAACATCTTGTTGTAGACCTATAAAACTATACATTTTTAGAATCAGCATGAAGAGATCTATTAAATGATACCACATTCAAATGTGTAGAACAATGACAATTTTCCCCCCTTTTTTATTTTTGACCCCCACCCACCTTAAACAGTGAAATCCAAAAAAAAAGCTTTTCATTTATTAAACTTCCATTAATTGTTAAAAGATACAAACAATAAAAAATGTGGGTATCAAGTTGCAAGATATTTTAAAAAATAATTGAAAAAATATGCACAGTGACATTTGTACATTGAAATTTTGACATTTTTACGCAGACTAAAATAGAGAACTACAATGATTTTTTTTTTTTTTTTTTTTAGTTCAGGAAGAACCGATTCGCCTCTATTTAAAGGGCATATCTCAGCGGAAAAACAAAGAAAAAGTGAGAGGAAAGACAGAGGAAAAAGAAAGGGTGGAGGGGACAGTCGAAGTGGAAAAAAGACCAAGGATGACAAGGACTGCAGAGCGAGCCCCATCATCCTTGGGTGCTAGGGCCGGGAGGGCGCACGTGAAACCTCCAGGAACAAGCACGTACAAACGAGCACAAAGAGCACTCAAGAGCACGAGCTTAGAACCCCCTTGCGGGGGAACTACAATGATATATTTACATCCTATTTATAACTCATATTCACGCAGTCTCTCTCAAATGTTTGTTAATTATGCTTATTTTTATTACAAATGTGCTTATTTTGAGTCAAATCATATCTTATTTTTGAGATTTACAATTGTGTATTTTTAGTAATGAAAAAATGGTTAGATACTGTGATGATCCTTTACAAAAACATAAGAAAAAGATACACAAGGATATAGGTAAGAACCATCGGCCAATCACTTTATGATCGATGTAAATGGAAACTACAAAGGAATACTGTACTATGTAGCAACTGTAGAAAATTATTGACCCAGAGACCAGAGTTGCTATCAACATCACAAAGTGACGAGTCTGATCACAATCAGTCTTCTGAGAATGTTATTTCAGAAAGTGATGAATATGATCCAAGTATATCAAGTAATGCCAAAGAAGAGGTTTCTCAAGTTCTAGAAAGTCTTGCTGTGACTCCAGTGAAGAAGTGCAAGTATTTAATGATAGGTACTTTTTATATTTATAATTTTTTTATTTATATTATTTATTTATAATGCATTTACTTTCAAGACAGTTTTTCAGCAGTTGCTGAAAAACTTAATGAAATTAATATGTTGACATTAAATTTATTAAACTTATGAAATTAATATGTTGACATATTAATTATTATTATCCATATATATCAAATGGAGTCAAATATTTATTAATTCAAAAATTTCAGATGGTTTGGGTTCCTCAAGAAAAGAAGCAAAAGCTATTCAAACAATAGAAAAAGCATGTCATTCTTTAAAAGAAAGCTAGAAACAAGTTTAGAAATTGAGATCCCAAGCCCATCAAAAAGCTACAAAGTTGGATCATGAAACTCAAAGGTATGAATTTTAAAATGATACACTATTTTATTAAGTAGGAATATACCTAAACTAAAACTGAAGCATAAAAACAAAATGTAGGTATTCACCTTTGATAGTAGAAACTAGAAGCACAACTCCCTAAAGATTGGAGATCAATGGGCCTATTAAATCATTTGGAATTCATTTGGTCACAAAATAATTTTTGGTTTAATTTGACTATCTCAAAGAATGCTCATTTTGTTACACTTTAAATCAATATTATAATCCAAAAAATTTAATATGCACATGTAATGTTTTGTTTATAGCTATTATACATTCATGAATTTGTTTCAGGTCAATGATTCATCTCATGAATGAACTGGTTGAAGCTTTCCATTCTACCGACAGTTATGAGAGGAAACTCAAAATATTGACATTATCTCCATTTACCATATCAAAAACTATAAATCTATTTCAGACAACTGAATATTTAGTTAAGAAAAGCAGACATATAAAACAAAGACTTGGAATTATTCCCGAAATTGAACCCATGTCAAAGGAAAAGTAATAACTAAAGGTACTAAAGATTCTGTTCAGAAATTTTTTGAATCAGATGAAATTAGTCATTTGTGCCCAGGTACAAAAGACTGCATGAGTATCAGAAATGAAAGTGGGTATAAAGAATCTGTGCAGAAAAGACGTGTTAATGAATCTGAAAGAAGCTTTTAGTCTCTATAAAAATAATCCAGAGTGTCCCCAAATTGGCTTCTCTAGTTTTGCCAGCCTTCACCCCCAGACATTGTGTTTAGCTGGAGCTGCTGGTACCCATTCTTTGTATGTACATACCACCAGAATGCCAAAATACAATTCTCAGCTTTGGGTATCAAAGGGTTGGAATACACAACTCTTATGGAGAAAGCAGTGTGTGATGTCAACAACAGGAATTTTTGCTCACTTTTCAGTGTTAACAATCCTGAATGTGAGGAAATAAAATACAAACAATGCATTACTACAGATCAATGCAATATGGTTGAAAACACAGAATCTGTAGATGATTTTATAAGTTCATTAAGCACAAAAATTGTCAAATTGACACACCATCACTTTATAGCAAAGAATCAGTGCATTTCTAAAAAACTTGAAGAATAATTTAAATAGCCATACAGCTGTAGTTCTTGGTGACTTTTCAGAAAACTACTCATTTGTAGTACAGGATGCAGCCCAAGGTTTTCATTGAGAAAATACCCAATGCACAGTGCATCCCTTTGTGTTATATTATAAGGAACCAGAAAGTAATGAAACAAAACATTCAAGTTATTGTTTTTTTTATCTCCAAATACAAAACACAACACTACAATGGTTTATACTTTTTTAAATACACTCATACCTATTATTAGAAAATCCCCCCTTCATATCAAAAAATTACATTATTTTACTGATGGATGTGCAGGACAATATAAAAATCGTTTCAACTTTGTTAATATTTGTAAACAAGATGATGATTTTAGGCTGGAATTGAGTGGCATTTCTTTGCCACAAGCCATGGTAAGAGCGGTTGTGATGGGATTGGGGGTTATTGCCCATTAAAGTTAAGTGGTAAAATGGGGCCCATATCTCAAAAACTATGGGTCATAGAACTTTTTCATTTTGACCAGTGAAATCAGCACCTGGAAGAACCCCATATGTTAATTTTCATCAAAATCCGAGCCGGAGTGGTGACATGCATTGGGTATCTCTCCTGGAATGCCCCTAAGTCTTTTTTCATTGAATCCAGTACCTGGGTAATTCCAGGACAAATAGACAAATGAAAGTGCCAAATGTACACTCCACCATCTCCAAAATTCATGAAACTTGGTGTGAGGGTTGGTTTTGGTCCAAATTGCAAAAATCTGAATTTTTTTTGAAAATTGATCAAGTTCGTCAAATTTTATGGCTTGACCAAATTTTGGTCAAATGAAAAAACCAACAATTTTCAAACGTAAATATCTCAGATGCTAATTGTGGCAGCGTAATGTCTTAAATGATAAAATATGTAAAATTAACTGTAGTTTCTAAATATGTATCATTTTTTTAGGGTAACAAAAATAAAATTATGATTTTTTGATTTTTTTTTTGGCAGCGAAGATATCATTTTTCGAAAAAAAGACCAAGAATAAAAAATGTTTATTTGATGTATGTACACCATAATAAGTAATAAAAAGTCAGCTTATAGTTTATTATAAGGCTCAAAACTGAGTTTGAAATTAAGTAATAAATTTTTTTCAGACGATGAAGATTTATTAGACTTATTGGTCCAAAAAAAGACAATTTTCAAATCATATAAAAAATACATGTAGATAAACCAAAGGAGAAAAAATCTTTTAAAATATATGTACAATGTACATACATAACCTCTTATATTTAGGGGCAGAATATATTGACAATAATAATGTTTAATTTATAAAGCGCTTATCAGAGTATAAAATACTCTTCCTAATACTACACGTACACAAGTCTTTGAGAATGAATTAGGAGACAGTATTCTCATCCAGTGAATCAAAATTTTACACACTAATAATATAATAATAAGAAAAAAGAATTTGAAAAGATTTTTATAACTATTAAGTAGATACACAAATCTTAGATAAAATTTTAGAAATATTATATAGACAATCTTAAATAGTATACATTCGATAGAATTTATTTTATCTTTGAAAAGTTATTTAATTCTTGAAGCGGAAAAATGTATTGTATTCTTGTTCCTCCTCATAAACTTGCTTCAATACTCCCAAATATATTTTCTGTTGGAATGTGACAAACATCATCTTGCGCACGAAAAATGTATGAGGGACATACACCCGAAGGATGGAGAAATTTTATCAGAAAATCATCATATTCACAGTCAAAGGACTGGACTAATCCGAGCCATAGTTTATTTTCATACATACAACACACAAAAGAGCCTGTTTCAATTTCACGTTGAGAGACAGTATTATGTTCTTGATCCGAAGCAGAAACTCTAATGAGCTCTCTTATTTCGACTGACTGTGCACTTTGAGAGAGTGGATAAACCTTCAACGAATTCTTGGGAATTGGGACGAAGTGATTTAATTGTTGAGTACCTTTGATAGAAGTAATAGGTTCACTCAGACGTTTTTGCAAAGAAAGCTCTACATCTACAACTTCTGCCTCAGAGACGTAAAAAAAGTCAATAGCAGTTAGGAATTCTTGAGAGCAGAAATTGTAGAAGTCCTCAGCTGTTAAGATTTGATGGTTGCAAGGCCGTCGTAAGCTTTCTCTGGCAACTGCTCTTTTTACCGTTCCACCAATACCATCGCAGGCATTCTTCCCGTGGGATGTCACGAAAAAATTCCACTCAGCATGAATTTTGAAGTCTTTGAAATGATGGCATAAATTTAGAAAATTTGTTTTATTCTTATACTGAGCCGCGCATCCATCCATCGAAGTATATACTAAATTAGTTTTATCTGTTTACATTTTTATAATCGGACAATATAATACATATACATATATTTTATGAAAAGTTTAATTAAAAATATACTAATTAAACTTAATGTCAAATACACTTCATTTCAGGTATCAAAAGGTTATGGAAGAATTAAAGGAGAATGAATTTTAGTTAGGTTTGAATTTTGTTGTTGGATGCACAGGATTAATTTTTTGAGAAAACTATGAACCAGAATTGTATCATGCCTGCGACGGTTTGAAACGAAGCAGTAACTTTTGCAAATTAGTTTTCCTGCATTGTTTTTGGAATAATAAACGAATGGGTGCACTGTACATTGCGAGTTCTCCCAATGAAACCCCTGGGCACAATCTTGTACAATGAATGAGAAGTTTTCCACAAAATCGCCCACCAAAACACCTTCATTTTCGGGCAGAGTTTCTTTTAGATTTTTGAAGTAACTCAACTGACATTTATTCGTGAAGTGGTGTCTTGTCAGTTGTGCAATTTTTTTGGTGAGCGATTCCACGTATTCCTCTGGAGTTTCGGTGATATCTTTTAACATACAGTGATCGACAGACACCCATTGTTTATATTTTCTCTCTTCCATCGCCATGAAGTCCAAACTTTCCAAATAATTTTTGATTCCGACCTCTCGCGGGCATCTTTTGCATCGGTGCATCATACAATCTTCATTGTCCATGCCACAGATGGATAAAGACATTAATTATATTATATTGTCCGATTATAAAAATGTAAACAGATAAAACTAATTTAGTATATACTTCGATGACTATTAAATTTAATTTAAAATGTCAAATTTCAATAACTATGTCCAAAAAGTAGTCTTGCCTTTCTAAATCATCTTCCAAACAACTTTTTTTGGATGGACCAGCTTCAGAATAGTCAATAGGAGCCCCATAAGCAGCTTCAAAACTTCGTTTAACCTTTTCCGTTGTCGATCTGAATTTCGTAGAAGCCTTTATTGTTTTTGTCCCGGCTTCAATCCAGCTGTAAAACAAATTCATAAATTTAGGTTGCGTGAAATAATCAAATATCAAATATTTTGTATATATGTATTCAAGTGCTGATGCTAATATTTAAAAACAGAAAACTATGAATTTGGCATTAAGAAACAAATGTCCTGAACGGAGTGTCTATTGTTTTATTAACTGTTTTAATAGGGCTTTCATCAAATAAAGGTAAAATATTATCACTGAGCAAATCTTTATTGAATTGCCTGTCTTGAATGACAAATTCTTCCAATGGTGGTGGATTCGTGGAATCACTACTGCTTTGCTCCATACATTCGTTAAGTATGTCTGGCTCAGGTATTGGTGCAGGTTCTGGCTCTCTGGATGAATGTTGAACATGTTCTAATACAATTGGCTTCTTTTTAATTGTGACATAGCAATTGCTGCATAGTAATTGATTTTCTTCCAAAATTCCATAGCTTGCAGCTGCCATGGCAGAGTTTACTTTTTTGATGTTACAGAAAATTATTCTTGAGTGTTTTTTCATAGGATCGCAACAAAATTTTGTTTTGAGGCATTTTAAGGGTTAGGTAAATTTACGTATACTAGAAAATTAGGTATATACTGAAAATCTGGAAAGAAAGCAAAAAATTATTAAAATTTGGAGGATTTTTTTTGTCATTTTTTTTTCCATAATAATCGTCGATAAGCTGACTTTTTATTACTTATTATGGTGTACATACATCAAATAAACATTTTTTATTCCTGGTCTTTTTTTCGAAAAATGATATCTTCGCTGAAAAAAAAAAAAAAAAAAAAAAAAAAAAAAAAAAACTTTCCAAAAAATCATAATTTTATTTTTGTTACCCTAAAAAAATGATACATATTTAGAAACTCCAGTTAATTTTACATATTTTATCATTTAAGACTTACTACACTACCACAATTAGGAGCTGAGATATTTACGTTTGAAAATTATTGGTTTTTTCATTTGACCAAAATTTGTTCAAGCCAATTTTCAAAAAAATTCAGAAATTTGTAATTTGGACCTAAACCAACCCTCACACCAAGTTTCATGAATTTTGAAGAGGTTACCTTGTACTTCATTTGTCTATTTCTCGTAGAATTACCCACCTACTTCATTATTCACTTTGATTAGCGAGTCATCAGATAATTTTTTTCTGCTTGGAGGACAATAGCCTGGTCTTAAATTTTGGACCCATTTAGTAAATTCTTTATTCTCTACAACTACAAATGGAATATTTGCTGAAAAGAAAAATCTGGCCATTTGCAAATCTAGTTGTTCTTTTTGATCTACAGTTGTTCTAACCACATATATATGGCATTATCTGACTGTGTGTTTTCTTGGCTAGAGTAGAATGAAAAAATGTTATGGAAGATTCAGAAGCGGTTGAAGTGAATGAAGTCTCACTACTGTGGATTGTAGTGTCATCATGAACCAGGCTTTCATACGATTTGCTTGAAGAGGGTCTACTCTCAAAACTGCCATGTCTATGTGTAGGAGGAAAAGTTGCTGATGTAGCTGTATTTGTAAGCTTATCCACTTTATCATCACAAGCCTATACCCATTTTTTATTGCATCAATCTAAATGATGTTTCACTCGTTCTATTTTTTTCAAAAATACACATCTGCAGTATTTGCACCAAACTCTATTTGGTTGGTCACTCAACATTTCTACTTCATCCCATTCAGCAGCTTTAAGTCTGCCACCAGTATGTGCAGGTCTAACTTTCTCTAGATGATGTTCCACTCTCTCAATTTTTCGAGTGATACTTTCTTTGCAATAATTGCATTGTACTCAAGTAGGCTGATCACTTAATAAAGTCACCTCATCCCATTTGCTAGCTTTAGATCTTCCACCTCTATAACTCTTTGGCATCTTAAAAATTTAAATTTGAGTTAGGTCTAAATAAAGCTGAAATCTGCTGTTAAGAAATAAAGGGAAGATC
Organism: Bathynomus jamesi; assembly: GCA_023014485.1. Lineage (NCBI taxonomy): Eukaryota > Metazoa > Arthropoda > Malacostraca > Isopoda > Cirolanidae > Bathynomus > Bathynomus jamesi. Next base: position 247,687 of record JAJOZX010003914.1, read on the forward strand.
TAAAATTAAAATGGAGAAAATTCTAATGTCATTATTATCTCTCATATCTGAACTTTGTGAAATAAAGATGTCTTCTTAATATATATTGTAGATTAAATAAATTAATAAAATATATATATTAGGCAGTACATAATTATCAAACCTTTCTAAAAAAAATTTCAACCCATCAAAAACCCCAAAACCCAGTTGGGCTTGGGTTTTTTGTGAAAAACCTGGGTTTTTGCCAGCCCTGAGTTAAAGATACTTTTATTTATATCCCCACTGTGTTGGAGTGTTAACCTTGATCACAGTAACCTTATGAGGAGGGGGCCTTCTCAGTAAGGGATGAGATGCTAATGTGTGGATATCTGTTTGCAATAAAGGTGGTAAGCTCGCTACCCTTACGGTTGAGGTAGGGCTGTACACTGGCACCTTGGTGAGCCTCAACATAATAGTGTGAGGACAATGTGTGACAGAATGCCTGAGAGCATAACCATGGGTGAGGCAAAAGAGGCAGTTCATAAGCTGGAAAATGGTAAAACAGCGGGTGTGGATGAAATGTTTAGGGAAATGATTAAGTACACAGGATTGAAGGGGTTATAGAGTGGTGGTGCATATGACAGAATGCGTGGAAAAATTTGGGTTTTTTGAAGACTGCAATAATTGTTTAATTGTACAAAATGAAAGGTAAAAGGAGTGAATGCAAGAACTACAAAGGTATGAGTCTGTTGAGTGTGGTGGGGAATGTGTATGGTAGGATGGTGACACAAAAATATTGTGTATTACAGAATGTTTAGCGAGTAATGAGCCAGGAAGAGGCTGTGTGAATCAAGTGTTTGCAGTGAGAAAAGTGATTGATTGAGAAAGCATTTGAAAGGAATTGCAAGACATGTATGCCATTTATGGATCTTCAGAAAGTGTATGATAGAGTGAACAGAGAAGCACTATAGCAGGTCTTGAGTATATGTAGTGTTAGTAGTAGTCATAAAAGTGGTGAAGAGTTTCTATGATGGAACTAGTGCATGCGTGAGAGTAAATGCAGAACTGAGCTAATGGTTTGAAAAGTGTGTGTGCATCAAGTATGTGTGACATCTCCATCGCTATTCAATCTGTTTATGGATGGAGGCATGGGAGGGTTGAACGTGTGACTGATAGAAAGAGGATTGAAACTGGAGTATAATGGAACTAAGTGGGGCTTGTCAAAACTCCCACATGCAGATGATGCTGTACCGTTTGCTGAGAGTGAGTGTGATATGCAAGAGGTGGTTAAGAGTTTTGTGGAGGTGTGCAAAAGAAAGTTGTGGAATGTGGATAAGAGCAAGTAATTGGTTGTAGAAAGAGGGATTCAGGCTCATATGATGGTGAAACACTTGGTGGTAGAATATCTTAATTATCTGGGATGCATATTGAACAAAAAGGTATGAATGCAGATGAAGTTAGTTGAATGAATCAGAGAAAAAAGGTGGTGGGTTGCTGAAAGCAGCTGTATGAAAGTAGAGATTGGCTAGAGATGCTGCAAGGTATTTACATGAAGGTGCGTTAGTACAGACACTTTTGTATGGGTGTGAAACACTGGCATGGCATAAAAGGGGGAAATCAAGATTGAAGGTAGTTAAGATAGATAATCTGAAAAGTATGTGTGGCAAGTGTCAGATAGATTGTGAGAAACTGGGTGGTTCTGGAAAGATGTAGTGTTCTGAAGTTAATGGAAGTGAAAATTGAAGAAAGTGGGTTAACCCTTTGAGTACTGATGGTACAAATTGCTAATGTTTCAAATACACACATTCATAACTTAACCCTACAAACAATTCAGGGCTTAAAGGGTTGTGGTAGTTTGGACATTGGGGGGGGTTGCATAAAAGTGTTTGTGAAGGTAGGAAAATAAAGAAAAGATGGATGCACAAGAAGTGGCTGCAAGTTCATTGGAATGGAGGTTAAGTTTTCTGGACTCTTGTCTCTCTTATTTTTGACAAAGTCTGGGACCACCATGAAGTCCACCATGCATGTGGTATGATATGCCACAGGTGTGGAATTTAGCCATGTTGAGTGGGTGCTGATTCATAAGGATGCCTGTATGAAGCATAGATGTGTACACTTTACTTTCTGCCTTTTCTCCTCTCCACTACCTTCTGTATTATATATTTGAGTTGTTCTGCTTTCTCACCCCAATTCATTGGGAAGCGAGATATTTGATGTATGTATGTACGGATGGATTACAGAAAGTATGAGGCACTGCCGCACCTTAGACTTTTCTTAGGTTCAAATTACAGTGTTTCACATGTCTGGAAACCGCTTTTGCATTTTTTTCCCTTGCCTATGTGGACAGACTAAGAACAATTGAAGATTTGAAAGCTAAGATAAGACTGGAATAGTAGCGAATTTCTGCTGAAACAATCAGAAGTACCATAGTGTTCAGAGAGCTTGCCAGTTATGACTAATGAAGAGTCTTGACATTCAGGGTGAACAATTTGAACACCTGCAATATAGTATATAAAAAATAAAACTGTCAAAGTTGTATTATTCTCTCTACACCTGTCCAGTTTCTCCAGATATATGAAACACCTTGTATATGCATAATGTAAAATGGAAACAAAATTAATTAGTCTCCATCAACAAGAACATCTTAGAAATTACAGACACCCTAAATGCTTTGAAAATTGGTTGATAATGTTTATTTTCAAAAAAGCTGTTGACCAAGTTTCAAGTCAATAAGAGTAAATGGTACACTACCTTACTTTCACATGAAAATGTTGAAAAAAAGTAACTAATAGGAGGAAAGAGCACAGATTCAATTTCTCCCCTCATAAAGTGTCAATCAAGTTCCTATTGTGAGAAAAATAAATGTTCTTGATATGCAATTCAAACCACTTTTAAATAGTTTTAAGGAACAAAATCTTATACCAGTTAAATGTTGGAATAAAAAAAGTTACATCCACTCGTGAGAAAAAGCATTTGATACTTCTGTTTAGTGAGAGATCATAGGAACACATTTTCTGACCTTTCCCAGTGACCTACAAACAAAAACTAGAATCAAAGTCTCAGAGCAAACTGTCAGGAGGCTAAAGAAAAGAAGCCTTGGCTCTCAAATACTAATAGAAAAAGACTTTGGGGAGAGGGGAATGCCATTGACTTGCAAAGGTGATTTCATCTAAGAAAAGGTACTTTAAGGTGAACCAATAGACCATTATGTGAGCTATTGTCATTTAATGTTATGAATAATGTATAATGTAGGATACTGTCGGATCACCTCTGAAATTAGGCCTTTATTATTTCAATTGTTTTATCACAATCATTTGGAACCACTTATGAGATGGAAAGTTGGGGGAAGCTAATCCTGATTGCATAGTTCTAACAATAAAACACAGTGGTGGTAGTCTCATGCGAGAAGTTGCATTCCTTCCACAGGAGAGGGGGAGGAAACTTTTTTGTGTAATGGCTGAATGAACTGTCAAACTTATACAAACATGTTAGATGAGGTTTTGAAGCTTTCTGTGGAATTACTGGGGTCCTACATCTTGATTTCAAGATCAAAATGAAATGATATTCCAGCAAGTTAATTCTCCATATCACACCCCACACCACCTCAACTGCAATGAGGTACTGCTTTCTATAGGCAGTTTTCGGCAAAAATGTCAAGAAGCACGCGCGTTTGTCAACAAATGCTCTACACTCAAAATTAATGGAAGAATGGGACAGGCATACTGATACGTGATACTTCTTAGTAGCTGTCAAAAGTATACTCAGAAAGGTCATAGCAGAGATTCAGTCTAATGGAAGATATAATTTAATACTTTGTGTATATATATACATGTCCATTAGCACAATTAAATCTTTTAATTAAAATTCATCATTATCCCAAACACGCGAGCATGAACAATAATAAAGGGGGCCTAAATACATACTGCCATGGTTGTGTTTATTTATGGGGGTCAAGGTGCACAGATGATGATCTGAGCATAATTATAAGAATTTGAAAGCTGAACACTTTCAGTATGTTGAAAGTTTAACAATTTAAGAAGGGAATTTTTAATTAGTTATTATTATTATTAATTAAGAATATACTCTTAGATGGCTAATTAAAAGTAAAATAAAAGCAAATGAGACAAATACATACAAGATTAGTTATGTTTTGCACTTAATTTTAAGTAAATGTAAAACAGATCTTAATGACTCAGGGTGAATTTATACTTTTGCCAAATTTTTAGTTTTGTATATCAATCCTTTTTTCTTTTAAAGGAAAAAGTTTTAGTTTAGTAGGATAATTATTTATTATTACAAAAGGTCTAAGTTAATATCAAATAGGAACAAAATCAGTGGTTAGCAAGTGGATTTACTAATACATATCATAAGATGGGGTAACTGGGCCCTACTAAGTTTAAGGTAAATTTCATTATATAAAAGTATGAATTATTTCCTTAAATTGTAGGTACCTACCTACGCAAAGGTACCTAAAATTTATGAAAATAATAATTAAATTTACCTTAAAATTAGTAGGGCCCAGTTACCCCATCTTACGGTACTGTATATGGTAGAGTAAAATTTAAAAAAAAAAAGCTAAACTGTATATAGTCTAAACAGTGCATATTTGTAAATCTGTTTCAAAAATAGTCATGTGCCAACAAAAGGTTGAGGCAAACTAGCCTATGTTTGGGTTCACAGTCTGGATTGTATAGACATTCATTAAGTAACGTGCATTAACTATTTCCTAAAATTAGTATAATGCATACCGTAATTATTTTAGATTATTAAAAAAATAATTTTACAACTTAAGCTTTTTTCTTGATCACTGTGGTCATGAATAAAGTATAGAAATTTTTAAATACACCATTTTAATCATTACATTTAAAAAAGCATTACTCATACTAAACTTAAAAAAAAAGCTTTATGTCTCACATATTTCTTCTTAATCTCTAACAACCTTTGTCTTGTGACTTAACTAAATTTAAATTTATTTCTTTATTTTACTCAGTTATATTTGGGTGGTGATGAGTAAAGTATAGAAGACTTAATATAGGTACAGTACACCATTCTAATTTTTAATTTGATGAATGCATTCAGGTGTAATGTAAAATCTGGTGATTAAATTGTGTCTGTACATCTGTCTGTTTTCATAATGAACTTTCTGAATGATACTATAATACAATAATTGTCATGCATTAATAATGATTTCAAATTGTCTGCAGCCCAAATAAACATGCGACACATTTCACTCACAAAATTGCTTTCAGAACCTTCAACTTTTAAGTGTTACTGCAGCAGTAGTACACATAAGAATATAGGCATATATAATAATCTTTTACTTTAGGTAGGCTAAGTATATGATTTGGATAGCTTATGATACAACTCATTTGAAAAATGTTCAAAGATAATGACTGTTCTTGAATCAGGTTTGGGTATCTCAAAACAATTTGGAGTGTTTTTATCTTTACTTATTACAGTAATTAAAAAACTGATGTCACTTTTACTCATACCTGAACCTCAACCATCCAATCAACCAAAATTGCCCTCATCATCCTGGTTACATCTGGTTGCCGACCAACATACTTCTCAATTGGAAACATTTTCTGTGGAGTGATTAAAATAATTCAACTGTTTTCATTTAAGTTTTAGGAAAGAAATTTCCTTTTAAATATCAATTTTATCATTAAGTAGGCTAACCCATTTCAAATAAGTGTGCCAAACAAAATCTGTCTGATTGCTAATGCCTAAATTGGATTAGTGAAAGACCAAACTTCAAATTGTTATATAGGAACTAGCCTCCCTTTTTTCAAAAAACCTATACAACATGGTTAAACTGATTATATTATTAAATGTACTTGGAATTTCATCACAAAGATTTCCTGATATGAATTATGAACTACAGTCAACAAAATCCTCATGAAATATAACAAATCTCAGCATGTGGTCTTTTATTACCGTAATGGTAATCATGCTAATTTTGGGCCAGTGTTCCACATAAATGTTCTTAAACTCTCACCTCCCTGTCCTTGTAATAATTAAAGATATCCATGGCATAAATAGATATGGCATAAGGATCACTTAAAGAAGCTCTATCAAAATCTTCAGTACCCAATGGAGGTTTGGAGAAGTCAACTTTCGGTGATTCATGTTTAGAGGTGGAAGAGTACTTCACCAAAGGACTAATGGAGAAATCATTTCATCTGAGTGACCTTACTTAGACTAATCAATGTAACCCTAAGGTAGTTTTTAATTTTACCTCAAGCCTTAACAAAACAATGAAATACAAGTTAATATATCAGTGTGCTGTAAATCAAATTATTTTAAGCTGCAGTTCATGATTGAAGAAAGATGAAGACTTTTCTGAGATTTAATCCAATTACACAACTATACACAAAACAAACCTTCCCTCTGATGCAGTGATGTAAGAATTGGATTCTTCAAGAGTAATTTTATTAAGTTTAAGTTCTTGTGACAGAACTATAATTGAATCATCAAGCAAATCATTTTTGAGTTTGGATTCTGAATTGCCTGCGACTCTCCCAACCCCACCAACAGGGGCTTTAGTTTCCATGGGCAGTTTTTCTGCATGATTACTATTTGAGACTGAACTGAATGAGGAAGAAACATGACTCTTGGTAGCCTTTAGCTTCACTGTTTCTGTCTTTCCATTTTTTATCAATGCTTTCTCAATTGCCTGAAAGAGAGTGCAAATGAGAAGTATGAGAAGGAAGCAAGTAGACAAAAGTTCTTCAAATTTTCATTACACAGATTATGAGCTATAAATATAGAGATATGACAATTAATGCATTATCAAGTTTCAGTACCATCTTCTTTGGATGCAAATATAGGAACTGTACTTGGGCTACAAGGAGCTATGAACAAAAGTTGCTTGTATAGGTTACATACAGTTAATTTGCATTTTTTTCCAGATTGGTCAAACTAACTGAAGAACTTTGGGTGAGATGGGTGAGCTGATAGAGTTTGAGCACGAGATTTACATCACAATCACTCAGGGTTTCCCCACATTGAAATCATGGTTATTTAACCCTTTCTTGCATCATGTTTAGTATAGTGAACATTCAAAATGACCTAGTATTCCTTCAAATATTATTTTCCCAAGAAATTTGGTTTTAATTTAAAGAAAATGGATGAAAGTACCTCAATAAATTCTCATGTTACAAACTATGAAAAATAGAATGGCATATGACGACAAAATTTAGAATGGTAGATCAAATACTTAATAGCTACACTTCAGTTCGTAAAAGTTTGCTTGGAACTTTGGTCATTTCACAAAAGTAATATACCTAAACTAAATTCTAATATATTTGAATGCAATTTCATTAAAAAAATAGAGCTGTTAATTACAAAGAAATTTAATTTCACTAAAGGGTCATTCCACGATGACAGTTGTAACATTCAGAGCAATTGTTTAGTATACATTCAACTAAAAAAGTATAAGTATGGGAGGTAGAAAAAAACTGCTCTGAGGCATTGTGAAGTATGCTCTCAGGTACATTCTGGCATCATTTGTTCTAAAATATGCCTCTGAATGGGCATGATGGTTGCAACATTCTGTGGAATGACCCATATGCAGATAAACTTCTATTCAATTTCAGAGCCAAACTCTAACCATCATTTTATGACCTAATGAGGAAAATTATAAATTTAAATCAATAAAGTACTTAACTTACATTTGTAATATCTCCAAAAGCTGATCGCTTCCTAGCCACTTTTAATCCTTCACAATTTTCTCCTTCAGCCTTCCGTTTAACTCCAGGATTAGTTTTTCTCTTCTCTCTGCCATTTGTTTTGAGTCCATGAAGACCAACAGATTTTTTAGGCTGTGGCTGATGAGGCAAGTTTTCATTGTGGTCATTATTTGACAACCTGGATTTGGCAATCTGGTTCCTAGTTTTTCTCATGGTTGGTCTTAGTGACATAGCAATGGATTCTGATTTGTAATTTAGCTACCTCATCTGCTGTAAGAATATAAAATTTGTTGGCTAAAACTTTGACATTTGTTTGTAAAATATCTAAGCAATAAAATTAAGGGGTTAATACACAGTGTGAGGGTAGTTAAATTTTATGAATAGTCAATCTAATGGCTAAAATTTCACAGTAAAAGGACCTATCTTTCAACAACTGCAGCTTCAAATGTAGATGTGATGTAAATGCTGTCACACTACTTTTACTACAGTTGACTCTCGATTATCTGCACAAAATTGGCAATCATGTACTAGTAATTTCTCTATAATTGTGAAATTGTTCTCTATTTTCTATAATTATTTTGCTGCTTTTATTTATGTACTACTGTATATTTTTTATATTCAAACTTTTATTTCTCCTTATTCTACAATAAAATATAATATTGAATTTTTATTTATCCTCCTCTTATAACCTACTACAACAAAATCAAATAAAATACAATATTAGAGTATAAATCTATAAAAAATACTATTAAATATGACCACTCTCTAAGTGAACCTAAAATATCTACATTTTTCAACTGTGCACATGCCTCTAGAAATGGATGTGTGTAGATATTATACTGTAATTGAAAGAATTTTAAGGGTCATTCCAGCGTAATGGTGATCACATTCGCAGGAAAAAAAGCTCATTTGTTGCTGTTGCTCATGAAGAAATGAACATACCAGAATAAAATTTATAGTGAATATGAAGGGATGTTAGTAAATGGTATTGACACAATCAGCATAAAAAAAAACCTGTTCATATTTTATATAAATTCAAGTGCGTCGTAACGGTGATCACAGCGATGCACTCATGTTTCTCCCACCTTCATACTTTGCTCAATTCCTATGAATTCATTAAGAATAATCAAGTGTCACTATTTTTAGTAGTTACCTGACATTTTAAGCTATCTTTAGCCTACCTGGTTATTGCCAGTTTCCATTTTTTTAAATAAATGCCATAATGGTGATCACTGTGCGATTTATAATAAGTAAGCATTTAAGAAATACATGTACAGTGGAACCTCGACTTACGAATTTAATTCGTTCCGAGACCCTGTTCGCACCTCGAATTGGTCGTAAATCAAATCCATTTTTTCCATTGAAATTAATGTAAATTTAATTAATCTGTTCCAGCGCCCCAGATAATTGTACTTTTAATGCTTTGTAAGAGTTTATAAAGAGAAAATATAAGAGAAAAAAATTATACTAAATTTAATAAGCTGTATAATTTTACTGTACCTTTGTGGAGGATAATCGCTGGCATGAGTGGATGGTGATGAGGAAAGGAAGGGGGAGGGAAGTTACTGTTTGGAAGGAGAGTCCCCTTCCATAAGAACACTGGGCACCTCTCCTTCAGGGGTTTTCTCTCTTTTCTGTCTCTTTAATTCAATGGTTATTTTAAGTTTTCTTTTTTCACTGCCACTATCACTTCACTTTCTTGGGAGCCATAATGAAGGGCTTATTAAAGCAATAAACGAAAAATCACGGAGCAAATATGCGAGAGATAAAGCAATAAACGAAAAATCACGGAGCAAATATGCGAGAGATAAAGCAATAAATGAAAAATCACGGAGCAAATATGCGAGAGATCCACTCGCAATCGCAATCGAAGCGCCGGGCATATGTTCGTATGTCGATTTGGTCATAAATAGAGGCGTTCGTAAGTCGAGGTTCCACTGTACATCTTATGTTATGACCTGCATGCACTATAAAACATGTATGTACCTGTAGACATGTTTTAGTATGTGTATATATAATATATATATATATATATATATATATATATATATATATATAGGGTGTCCCATAAGTCCGGCATCATAAGAGAAATTCATATTTTTCTCTTTCTACAGGCCATAATGTCTGTGAGCAAGGAAGAATGAATCCAGATAATTCTACTCATAGGAAATCGGAGTCAGAGAGAGGCCATTACTTGTGTCAGCAGACTTGTGTCAGCAGACTTGTGTCAGCAGACTTGTGTCAGCAGACTTGTGTCAGCAACTTGTGTCAGCAGACTTGTGTCAGCAGACTTGTGTCAGCAGACTTGTGTCAGCAGACTTGTGTCAGCAGACTTGTGTCAGCAGACTTGTGTCAGCAGACTTGTGTCAGCAGACTTGTGTCAGCAGACTTGTGTCAGCAGACTTGTGTCAGCAGACTTGTGTCAGCAGACTTGTGTCAGCAGACTTGTGTCAGCAGACTTGCTGCAAAGTTTAAGGAAACATGATCCATAGAAGAAAAACCATGCAGTGGACCTTCAAGGAGGTCCACTGACGATGATACAGCAACTGCTATCCTGGCTCATTTTAACAAAAGTCCCAATAAGTCTCTTCAGCCATTGTCTGCCAAGACAGGAGTGTCAAAAAGTAGCATCCATCGCATACTTCAGGCTCACAAATGGCATCCATATAAACTTCAGATCCTACAGAAATTAAGCAAAGATGATCCAAACCGGCGGATGGAATTTGTGAATGGGCTACGGAACAATACATATTGAGCATGTTCTGTAAATAAAAGCTTTTGTTTTGCCTTTTTTTCTTCTTTTTTTCCTATGATGCCGGACTTATGGGACACCCTGTATATATTTATATATTATATATATATATATATTATATATTATATATATATATATATATATCAAAGTGGTTTCAAGTGAGCACTTATTGTTTTTAGTATATATTTGAACACATTTTCATGATAATACTGGGGCATTCCAGGACAAATCACCCAAAAATTAAAAAATGTCACCACTCCAACCCAGATTTTAACGAAAATTGACATATGGGGTTCTTCCAGGTGCTGATTTCACTGGTTCAAATAAAAAAGTTCTATGACCCATAGTTTTTGAGATATGGGCCCCCACTTTACAACCTAACTTTAATGGTCAATAATTCCCAAACATCTTGTTGTAGACCTTTAAAACTATAAATTTTTAGAATCAGCATGAAGAGCTCTATTAAATGATACCACATTCAAATGTGTAGAACAATAATGAAAATTTCCCCCCCTTTGTATATCAAGTAATGCCAAAGAGGAGGTTTCTCAAGTTCTAGAAAGTCTTGCTGTAACTCCAGTGAAGAAGTGCAAGTATTTAATGATAGGTACTTTTTATATTTATAATTTTTTATTTATATTATTTATTTATAATGCATTTACTTTCAAGACAGTTTTTCAGCAGTTGCTGAAAAACTTAATGAAATTAATATGTTGACATTAAATTTATTAAACTTATGAAATTAATATGTTGACATATTAATTATTATTATCCATATATATCAAATGGAGTCAAATATTTATTAATTCAAAAATTTCAGATGGTTTGGGTTCCTCAAGAAAAGAAGCAAAAGCTATTCAAACAATAGAAAAAGCATGTCATTCTTTAAAAAGAAAGCTAGAAACAAGCTTAGAAATTGAGATCCCAAGCCCATCAAAAAGCTACAAAGTTGGATCATGAAACTCAAAGGTATGAATTTTAAAATGATACACTATTTTATTAAGTAGGAATATACCTAAACTAAAACTGAAGCATAAAAACAAAATGTAGGTATTCACCTTGATAGTAGAAACTAGAAGCACAACTCCCTAAAGATTGGAGATCAATGGGCCTATTAAATCATTTGGAATTCATTTGGTCACAAAATAATTTTTGGTTTAATTTGACTATCTCAAAGAATGCTCATTTTGTTACACTTTAAATCAATATTATAATCCAAAAAATTTAATATGCACATGTAATGTTTTGTTTATAGCTATTATACATTCATGAATTTGTTTCAGGTCAATGATTCATCTCATGAATGAACTGGTTGAAGCTTTCCATTCTACCGACAGTTATGAGAGGAAACTCAAAATATTGACATTATCTCCATTTACCATATCAAAAACTATAAATCTATTTCAGACAACTGAATATTTAGTTAAGAAAAGCAGACATATAAAACAAAGACTTGGAATTATTCCCGAAATTGAACCCATGTCAAAAGGAAAAGTAATAAACTAAAGATTCTGTTCAGAAATTTTTTGAATCAGATGAAATTAGTCATTTGTGCCCAGGTACAAAAGACTGCATGAGTATCAGAAATGAAAGTGGGTATAAAGAATCTGTGCAGAAAAGACTGGTGTTAATGAATCTGAAAGAAGCTTTTAGTCTCTATAAAAATAATCCAGATAGTCCCCAAATTGGCTTCTCTAGTTTTGCCAGCCTTCACCCCGAGACATTGTGTTTAGCTGGAGCTGCTGGTACCCATTCTTTGTGTGTATGTACATACCACCAGAATGCCAAAATACAATTTTCAGCTTTGGGTGTCAAAGGGTTGGAATACACAACTTTTATGGAGAAAGCAGTGTGTGATAACAACAGGAATTGCATGATGCAAATATGTAATCTCTGTCCAAAAGAACAAGGTATTAAGAATTTTTTGCTCACTTTTCAAAGTTAACAATCCTGAATGTGAGGAAATAAAATATAAACAATGCGTTATTTACAGATCAATGCAATATGGTTGAAAAAACAGAATCTGTAGATGATTTTATAAATTCATTAAGCACAAAAATTGTCAAATTGACACCATCACTTTATAGCAAAAAAAAAATCAGAGTCCATTTCTAAAAAACTTGAAGAATAATTTAAATAGCCATACAGCTGTAGTTCTTGGTGACTTTTCAGAAAACTACTCATTTGTAGTACAGGATGCAGCCCAAGGTTTTCATTGGGAAAATACCCAATGCACAGTGCATCCCTTTATGTTATATTATAAGGAACCAGAAAGTAATGAAACAAAACATTCAAGTTATTGTTTTTTATCTCCAAATACAAAACATAACACTACAATGGTTTATGCTTTTTTAAATACACTCATACCTATTATTAGAAAATCCCCCCTTCATATCAAAAAATTACATTATTTTACTGATGGATGTGCAGAATAATAAAAATTGTTTCAACTTTGTTAACATTTGTAAACAAGATGATTTTAGGCTGGAATTGAGTGGCATTTCTTTGCCACAAGCCATGGTAAGAGCGCTTGTGATGGGATTGGGGGTACAGTGAAAAGATCTGTAGCCAGAGTGAGTATGCAGAGAACATTCGCAAATCAAATATTAACACCAGAAGACATGTTTGAATTTTGTTCAAACAATATAAGTGACAGCATAAATTTTTTTTTAATAACTTCTCAAGAAATTGAAGCTATGGAAAAAATTTTAAGTGACAAATATACAAAAAGTATGTGGCTAACAGGAACACAAAAATTCCACAGATTTGTACCTATTAACACACATAATAAAAACATTTGAATTATCCTCATGAAGTTGGTGAGGTGAAGATTATAAGCAAAGCTTTTCTGGGTGAAGATAATGTTGAAGTTAATCCAAAAATAGGAGAGTACATAGTTTGTACTTACAATGATCAGAAATGGTTGGGATTTGTACATTCCTATAATGAGGAATTTGATGATTTTGAGGTTAGCTTTTTGCACCTATCATGATATAGTGTTCACTATTACCATATTTTCCGACATATAAGGCGCGGTATTTTTCCCCAAAAAAGTCTCAGAAAATCACCCCACACCTTATATGCTCAAGGTCAGGGTCATGGGTAGGCTTTTGGTTACCAGCAAGTGGTGGTTTCGGTGCTGCGGTATCGATAAACTGAACTCCAAACACCTCCCCTACAAAACTGGTTCCCAGATTACTTTAGAGTGATTAGTAACTATTATAAATTATAATTTATAGATTACGTAATAAGTAAACCAGCTTCAACAGTTGTAAATAATCGTAAAGTATGAGGGTCATTAGCCCTTGTCCGACAAACCACTCGTTTGTGCATGTTGTCTATTTTATACAACTCATTGACATTATTACTGTAAACAACAGGCAGCCATGTTTGTTTTGGTGGTTGGTGGGGGCAGACAACAGGCTAGGCTGCGCAAGGTCCCACCACTTTCAGCTGTGCTATGCACATGGATGAGGATGGCTTAAAGCTGTGGCTAGAAAAGGTGTGGTCACGGCGTCTTGGTGGACTCCTCAAAAAGCCATCGCTTCTCGTGTGGGACCAGTTCCGGTCTCACATAACAAAAGCCACTAAGAGTAGAGTAAACAGATTAAAAACAAAACTAGCTGTAATACCTGGGTGATTAACAGGTCAATTGCAACCCCTAGATGTGTCGATAAACAAACCTTTTAAGGGGTACATGCGTGAAGAATGGAACAAATGGATGACACTCCCACAGCATGAAGTAAGACCAGTAGGTCGGATCAAGAGGCCTACAATAGCTCAGGTTTGCCAGTGGGTCAAAAATGCTTGGAATGAAGTTAAAATGGAGACAGTTGTACGGTCTTTTAAGAAGTGTGGCATTAGCAATGCCCTTGATGGCACAGAAGATGACCTTTTAATTTTTTTCAAGAATATGCCTGCCAAAATTGGGGTGGGTCTTATATGCTCGTGCGCCTTATATGCCAGAAAATACGGTACTTTCCACAAATTAGAGATACATGCCACATATCAAGAGATAAAATTTTAGGTTTATTAATCACACCAACTTTAAAGCCAGGAACAATTCATATTCAATGTGTTTCCACAGAAAATGAGTTGAAAAAACCTCATGTAATTATGAATCAACTTGATGTAATATGCGTGTTCAATTTGTATTTTTGCTGTTTATTTTCATCCATGTGAATATATCATTTGTAGTTCTCTATTTAGTCTGCAGGCGTAAAAATGTCAAAATTTCACAATGTACATATTTTTCAATAATTTTTAAAATACTGTATCTTGCAACTTGATACCCACATTTTTTATTGTTTATCTTTTAACAAGTAATGGAAGTTCAATAAATGAAAATATTTTTTTTTTAATTTCACTGCCTAGGAGGGGTGAGGGTCAAAAATAAAACAAAAAAGGGGGGGAAGTTTTCATTATTGTTCTACACATTTGAATGTGGTATCATTTAATAGATCTCTTCATGCTGATTCTAAAAATGTATAGTTTTATTGGTCTATGGTAAGATGTTTGGGAGTTATTGCCCATTAAATTTAGGTGGTAAAGTGGGCCCCCCATCTCCAAAACTATGGGTCATAGAACTTTTTTATTTTAACCAGTGAAATCAGCACCTGGAAGAACCCCACATCTCAATTTTCATCAAAATCCAAGTTGGAGTGGTGACATGCATTGGGTGATCTCTCCTGGAATGCCCCTACCATGAACACAATTTAGTTTTCAATGATCATCTTCAACTACTTATTGTAGTATATATTGACAAAACTTAATTTAGAACTTTTCAAATCATGATCACATATTATTCACCAATGTTTCAAATCTGATGTACAATCAATTACCAAATTAAAATAAATTCATTACGGTACTGTGTAGACAACATGACACGTAACTATCATTAACTCAAAGAAAGAAAGAGAAAAGGAGAGAGAAAAGGAGAGAGAAAAGGAGAGAGAAAAGGAGAGAGAAAAGGAGAGAGAAAAGCAGAGAAAAGGAAAGAGAAAAGCAGAGAGAAAAGGAAAGAGAAAAGCAGAGAGAAAAGCAGAGAGAAAAGGAGAGAGAAAAGGAGAGAGAAAAGCAGAGAGAAAAGCAGAGAGAAAAGCAGAGAGAAAAGCAGAGAGAAAAGCAGAGAAAAAGCAGAGAGAAAAGGAGAGAAAAGCAGAGAGAAAAGCAGAGAGAAAAGGAGAGAAAAGCAGAGAGAAAAGCAAGAGAAAAGGAAGAGAAAAGGAGAGAAAAAGGAGAGAGAAAAGGAGAGAGAAAAGCAGAGAGAAAAGGAGAGAGAAAAGCAAAGAGAAAAGCAGAGAGAAAAGGAGAGAGAAAAGCAGAGAGAAAAGGAAAGAGAAAAGGAGAGAGAAAAGCAAGAGAAAAGCAGAGAAAAGGAGAGAGAAAAGCAGAGAGAAAAGGAAAGAGAAAAGCAGAGAGAAAAGGAAAGAGAAAAGCAGAGAGAAAAGCAGAGAGAAAAGCAGAGAGAAAAGCAGAGAGAAAAGCAGAGAGAAAAGCAGAGAGAAAAGGAGAGAGAAAAGGAAGAGAAAAGAGAAAGGAGAGAGAAAAGGAAGAGAAAAGGAGAGAGAAAAGCAGAGAGAAAAGGAAAGAGAAAAGGAAAGAGAAAAGCAGAGAGAAAAGCAGAGAAAGGAGAGAGAAAGCAGAGAGAAAAGGAGAGAGAAAAGCAGAGAGAAAAGGAAAGAGAAAAGGAAAGAGAAAAGCAGAGAGAAAAGGAAAGAGAAAAGGAAAGAGAAAAGCAGAGAGAAAAGGAGAGAGAAAAGGAGAGAGAAAAGGAGAGAGAAAAGGAGAGAGAAAAGCAGAGAGAAAAGGAGAGAGAAAAGCAGAGAGAAAAGGAGAGAGAAAAGGAGAGAGAAAAGGAGAGAGAAAAGGAGAGAGAAAAGGAGAAGAAAAGGAGAGAGAAAAGGAGAGAGAAAAGCAGAGAAAAAAGAGAAAAGCAGAGAGAAAAGCAGAGAGAAAAGCAGAGAGAAAAGGAAGAGAAAAGGAAAGAGAAAAGCAGAGAGAAAAGGAAGAGAAAGAGAGAGAAAAGCAGAGAGAAAAGGAAAGAGAAAAGAGAGAAAGAGAGAAAAGGAAGAGAAAAGCAGAGAGAAAAGGAAAGAGAAAAGCAGAGAGAAAAGGAGAGAGAAAAGCAGAGAGAAAAGGAAAGAGAAAAGCAGAGAGAAAAGGAGAGAGAAAAGCAGAGAAAAGGAAAGAGAAAAGGAGAGAAAAGCAAGAGAAAAGGAGAGAGAAAGCAGAGAGAAAAGGAAAGAGAAAAGGAGAGAGAAAAGGAGAGAAAAGCAGAGAGAAAAGCAGAGAAAAGCAGAGAGAAAAGGAAAGAGAAAAGCAGAGAGAAAAGGAAGAGAAAAGCAGAGAAGGAAAGAGAAAAGCAGAGAGAAAGGAAAGAGAAAAGCAGAGAGAAAAGGAAGAGAAAAGGAGAGAGAAAAGGAAAGAGAAAAGCAGAGAGAAAAGGAGAGAAAAGCAGAGAGAAAAGGAAAGAAAAAAGATAGATAAATAAATAAATAAATAAAATAAATAAATAAATAAATATACACACACATGAACTTTTGATAAGTTTAGTACATATTTTGTGGAAACAGAGCTCCATTTCCATTTGAAGCCATTTCTATCTTTATTAGGTTTGGGCAACAAATGAATAATTCTTGACATGTAAACATTATCAATGTCATTTCTATCTGGAAATACAAATGTATACTCATCACCTTTAAATGACACACTACATTTTCTCATGTATGAAATTGTGTACTCACTTTCATATCCTTTGTAATTTTTTATGTTAACACTATAGGGTATGGACAATTGTTACAAATTTCTAACCTTTCATATACACGCATTTATAACAACCCTACAGAAAATTCTGTCAATAGAAGGTTAATAACTTGGGCAACATAAGTGTTGATTTTTAATATATTCAACTATAACAGTCATTTAATTTAGTTTCCTTGAAATTACTTGATATAGTAATTTGTTTCGAAGTGCTAGGAATGTTGGATGTGATGTTTTTGGTTGTCTTTACATTGGTAAAAGTCTCAGCACTATCATCATCCTTGTCCTTGTTTTGCTTTGTTTGTTTGTTTGTCATCGCTACTAGCTGAATCACTCTCCTCATCAGACTCACTGCTTGAGCTGTCACTAGAAACATTTTCAGAAGGTAATGGGGAACATAATGGCTCATTGTCATTATTGTCTTCTTCACCTTTGTCTGGCTGTGTGTCACAGTCTTTGTAGGGTGTCAGGTCATAAGTGTTAGTGTACAATGCAACAACATACGGAGCCTTGACTTTAACATGACACCTTTTTTGGATTTGCTGGGCTACTTTACACCCTTTCCACGAGTCCTCATATGCTTGTCTAGAGTTTTCAATAACCTCAGTTGGGACATACAAGCACACAGTTTTCTTGGTGAGCTCTTTTGCTGTCATGTAGGCATCCTTAGCAGTTTGTACAACAGCTCACTCCTGAAGCACTCTCCTGTAAACATTGTACTTGACAACTGCCCCTATCCCGTCATGTGCACCCTTTCCATGGTAGCTTTCTGAAAAGCTCCAATCTACTGTGCATGAGTGAAGTGCAGTGTGGTGAGCTAGAGCTACCATTGAGTGTTTGTTTTTAAAATGGGCAGCAGCACCATCCATCCAAATGTTCACTGGGTTGATTTGAAGATTTAACTTTGTTCGAAGGTAATCCAGAATGTGTTGATTGAAAACCTGGACTTCGAGGCTGCCATGTGAGGAAGTGTCACTGATCACAGCAAAGGATATGTCTGTAAGTGTGTTTGTATCAGGTGACATGTAGTATACAATGGTGGTGTAAATTGTAACAGTGTTAGCTGTGCTATGTACCCAATGAGCAACCATTACCTCATTTTGGTAAATATTAAAAATCAGTCAAAATATC
The DNA here is from genome assembly GCA_023014485.1 of Bathynomus jamesi. Taxonomy (NCBI): domain Eukaryota; kingdom Metazoa; phylum Arthropoda; class Malacostraca; order Isopoda; family Cirolanidae; genus Bathynomus; species Bathynomus jamesi. The sequence continues at coordinate 265,981 of JAJOZX010003914.1, forward strand.
AAAAGAAAACTCTGAATAAACAAACATTAGTAGACACAATTTATAAGATATATATACTACATTGCCATAATTTCTAATCATTATGTCCCATAATGGTGATCATATCTGGTAGGCTGTGATCACTATTATGGAGCGTAATGGTGATCACAACAAATGTTTTTCTTCTTGTGCAGGTGTGTAGCCAATTCCAGCAAATTTAGTGGGTGCTGTACATATGTAAGGATAAATTAAAAAAGGATCCGAGTTGGCTTCAAAAAATACCAAAATCTGTGTATTTGACAAAACAATTTTAAAAAAATGTAACAGTAATCACAAAATTTTGGGGCTAACTTTGAAATTGTGCCATCTAAGCCTGAAGAGTGTTACATTTCTGAGTAAGTGGTATAATAGAACTATAGTATAGTCAAATAAGACCCACATAAACAATGTCTAATATAATTCCATCTTCCACAATAACTGACATTGAATATACTGTACCTTCATTTATTCCCGTGTAAATCATACTGCTTATACCCTTCGACTAAATCACCATTAACTATTTTTCCGTAACAGCTAGCTTATTTATATAACTTGCACAAGAAAGTAGAGAACTTCCCCTTTCAAATGAGCTATAGTATGATATATTCAGGTAAATTTTGAAATTTCACCCTTAGGATGACAGTTGTGTGGAATGACCCAAAAGCTAAACACAAGCATAACTATCTTACATAGAAACTATTCAAAACCTACTCAGTGATAACCTTTACTGAACTTTTAATATACTGTACCTTCATTTATTCCCGTGTAAATCATACTGCTTATACCCTTCGACTAAATCACCATTAACTATTTTTCCGTAACAGCTAGCTTATTTATATAACTTGCACAAGAAAGTAGAGAACTTCCCCTTTCAAATGAGCTATAGTATGATATATTCAGGTAAATTTTGAAATTTCACCCTTAGGATGACAGTTGTGTGGAATGACCCAAAAGCTAAACACAAGCATAACTATCTTACATAGAAACTATTCAAAACCTACTCAGTGATAACCTTTACTGAACTTTTAATAGCATATTTCCATCATCACTTTAGCAAAATTGGAAAAAAGAATAATTAGGCCCTGTACATGACAATGTCATGTATGGGGCCTAATTATAACAAAAGCCTAATGCATTGGTGCCCAACTGGTTGATTAAGCATTTTTGGGTCAGTCAAAACAGAAATGGGCATTTCCCCAAAACTGCAAATGATAACTGTAGAAATTTGTTAAAAGAAAATATAATTGCAAATTCAGGCAGCAAATGATAATTCATAGCTAATTATCTGATTATAATTTCTTAAGATTTAAAAAATTATTTGCTTAGATTATGTCATCTTTTTGGAAAGTTTCCAATTCTGTCATCCCTCACAATTTAATACAACTGTCAGCCATCCCTCGCTTAATGAATGTTCATTACAACAAAGGTTTTTATTTAATACTACTTTCAAAATAGGAAATTTCGCTATAATGAAGGCGAAGATTTTTGAAATCCACAGCATGCGACATTGGTGGTTCCTGCAACACAGGCAAGCTCTCTCCCCCACCCAACACATGGTCTCATTGTGTTCTCACGCATTGCATTCATAACAAAAGTGATGTTCTACAAAGTGTTATTGTTACTATTTCGTAACCCCAATATATAGCATGGCATCAAAATGTCCAAGCACAACATCATTACCCAATCCAGCGAAGAGGAAGGCAATAATGATAGAAATGAAGCACACTAAAAAGTGTGCTAGGAACCAAACTGAATTTTTCCCATATAAAATAGAAAACTAGGTCCTGCTTAACAAATTTTCACATAATGAAGGCTTTTTAGGAATGTAACCCCCTTCATTAAGCGAGGGATGGCTGTATAATAAAAATAATGATGTTGGACATGACTCTGATTGTAATGTATGAAAGTAGAGAGGTGAGGATAGGAGGGGTAGAAGGCAGTTGAATAAAGAGTAGGACTGGGTAGATCACTCTTCCTGGTCAAAGTTTAAAAGTAGCTCAATTCCCAAAAAAAAGGCTGGGCACCCATGGCCTAAAGGTTATTTCCCTTATGGGTGAGAATCTTAGAATATCTAAAGCATGAAAGTGCACATAATGGTTTGTCCTGTTATTACAACTTTAAAAACAACTAAAAACCAAGTAATACAACTGCTAAGTTCTGAAAGTACAGAAGTACCATAAATAGTGTGAGGAATCTCGTGTTTAATTCAGAGCAAGAGTCATTTCTAATAAAATTTGATCGTTTAAATGATCAAATTTTTTTAGCAACACTAATACCAATTATAATTGGCTGATATTGTCTATAGGCAATTATTAATTTTTCCATATAGCCAGTGGTGGATTATCATTGAGACAATTGAGGCTGAAGCCTCAGGCCCCATGCTTGAGGGGCCCCCAATCAAATTGGATCTAGTTAAGTGAAGGTGACTGTGTTAATTTCACAGAGCTTATTTCAGCGTTAATATGCCAGATATTGCCAGTGACCCTTGATTATTATTTTGCAAGCTTCATTCTTAATCTAAAATTTTATCTTTATAAATATTTTGTTTATATTTAATTTAATTTTTTGAATTAAAACATTTGGTAAAAGTTCTGTTTTATAGGTCCTAAAGTAAAGTTTGTTTAATACCATTTTGTTTTAGCAAATGACAAAATACACTGTGTTAAGGTTCTTTTATGTTTGTTTCTCAATTAGCCTAAGCACCATACATGTAATTCGTGTAAATGTACTATGTACTGCACATGTATTATTAATAAAATCTAGAAAAGGGCCCCCAGAATAAAATTAGCCTCAGGCTAATCCACCCCTGCATATAGCCTACACTATACTACCAAAATAGTCCAGGAGCATATGTAGAAAAATCATGCTCCATGGCAGGTTTAGTGATGAAAAGGCAGGACTGGTTTTGTTTCATCAGAAACTACCTATAGATGAATATTTTTCATGGTGTCACTCTATGGTGCGTGATGTGTAGTATTGATAATGTCATCAAGATGGTCACCAACAAAATTCAAAAAATCTTCAAAATATCCATTATTTATGGACCAATTTGAATTTTTAAGGTCTCATTTTAAAGATATTTATAGTACAGATATGCAATTACATCACTAGTGTTATACATTCAGGAAATCAGCTCCTCCCACTGGTATTACATCACAGAAATGGGTGGAGTTATCTCGACTGGGGGTGTGGCTTATGGCTAGACTAATAGAGGGAAAACAACAACTTTTACTCAGTCTGCTGTAGGTTGCACACCAGTTGAGACATAGCCTGTTTTGGTGAATTTGTGATATTTATTTATCCACCCAAATAAAATTGAAGGACGGATTTCCATTCAAATGGAAATCATCTACCTTGTTTTTTTTTTTAGATAACAATAACATTGCTGTCCATAAATGTTTGAGTGATTCACTAAAATATTGCAGCTCAAAACTAAGTTCCTTAATCCAAAATAGTCCTAGGCCTAGATAGATAATATAGAATATTTGTGTGAATGTTTGCATGTATATTACACGAGTGATGAGAAACAACCTATTTCATGTGTTTATGTGCTACCAGTAATGAATTTAAATTCTCTCTCTCTCACATTAGGAGGCATCCATTGCACACTGTTTCTACTAAAGATGCTGGTCAGAAGATGTATTATGCTGTTCAGTTGAGTGAAAATAGCCAATGGAAGCTGAAGTTGAGTGGGTGCATCGATCCAAAAGATGCTCATGCATATGACATAGTATATCACAAAGAATGCTATGCGAAAAGTGTAAACAATGTCTTGTGAAGTGCAGAAAAACCTCCTGAAACACCACCAAATGTGCCAGAATGTGCATATTAGAGGCCCTTTTGGAAGATAAGGCAGATGCTGAGCAACACTACAAGGAAATCTTTTACTCAAAAGGTGTTAGAGAGGAAGATATGATAAAGAAAATCACTGAAAACACTTATTGAAAATGAACTTTTTGTCTCTAAGAACCAATCACAGCATATTTCCTTGAAATCAGTTAATGATGCTATGGTTTCACATGCAGAAGCAAGTTGCAACAAATTCAAATATGAAGGCTCTATATCAGGCTGCTAAATTACTACAGAAAACCATCCTGACAGATGAGAAGTGGAAATTTACAGGTTCCATCACACAGGACCAAGTTACAGAAGCAATACCACAAGAAGTGTTATCCTTTTTCAAATGGTATATAGGTGGAAGTGTGTTTGATGGCTTGCAGGTTGAAAACCCAACATTTGAACCACAAGGCTGCTGCTCTATCACAAACTCTTATGTATGAGTGCCTAACAGAAAGGCAGGCCTCATATGGTACCTTAACTTCAGTAAAGTCAAGACACACGTGAACTTCCACTTCAGGTTGCTGTTGGCCTAACGATACATTCTAAAACTCTCAGCAAATTCTTGGAGCAGCTTATGCATGGTTTGGGATCCTCAATCAACTATAATAAAGTTCTCTGACTTGAGACAGCTTTAGCTAATGAAGTTCTATGCCGCATGGAAGATAATGGAGGAGTATATGTCCCACTCAACCTTGTGAAAGGAAGATTTATCTAGAGCGCTGCAGATAATTTGGACTTCCTTGAGGACACACCTGATGGAAAGGGAACCCTTCATGCAACTGTGATGGCTTGTTATCAAGAATGTCATGACAAAGATGAATCACAATCCATAACATTGTACGATGCAAGCATGCTGAATTGTTCACCACAGAAACTACCCTACTACATGACAGACTTAGTATACGTAGGAGAAGCTGGAAGAAATAGTGAAACTTGTATTAAACAACACAAATATGCCTTCAGAAGTTGTAATACTAATAATGCCATTTTTTATCACACCAGCCAAAATAATCATGCTACAGATTGGGAATCAAGTAAGGTACTTTATAAATGTAATAATTATGTCAAAAGAAAAATAGAATCATCTGTATGTATAGAAGAAGAAGATAGTTTTAAATTTGTGCAAATGTATGTATAAGCAGGACCCTTTAATAAAAATGCCCTTCTGCAGTCAGGGGAACAGGATCTAGCCTAGGTGCAAATTTCTTAATAGTCTCTGGATTGTTTCCTTCTCACCTTTTTCATTCGTTTTTCAGTTTATAATTTCTGTATAATAAACAACAATGTAATAATCAATGTAATAATAAATTTATAATTTCTGTAATAAATAATAATGCAATATTAAATATAATAAATTTAATAATAAATGTAATAATTATGTAAAAAAAAATAATAGAATCTGTATATATAGAACAAGTGTGTGTTTTAAATTTGTGCAAATGTACTTATAAGTGGGTCCCTTTAATAAAAATGCCCTTCCAGTGTCAGGAGAACAGGATCTAACCTAGGTGCGAATTTCTTAATGGTCCCTAGACTGTTTTCCCTCTTGTTTTTGGTTCATTCATTTTTCTGTATCCACCCAAAGAGGATGCCAGTGGGCATCGAAGCTGTTGTGGAAATAAACTCTGTCTATTAGAGTGGGTTTTTATCATCATATTTTGACCTTCACAGAGAAAAAAGTAAGTTTTTTGCATTTGCAGAGATATTCATATCACTAGGCTCCTTGAAGGCTTCTGCATTGCTTGCATTTCACGCCTTGTCTGGATCTGATTGCACAGGTACTTTGTCAGGGAAAGTTAAAATTTCTTACTGGAAAGCATTCAGTACAGCACTAAAGACACCTTTTTGGCACTTAATTCACTAGGAACACAAGAACAAATTCCTGAACAGGTACTGGATAAACTGGAAGCATTCATTTGCCAAGTCTATCAGCCCAGAACCAGTATAACTAAACTTGCAGAGTTGCGCTGGTCTATGTTTTCTAAGAAACAGATGAGCTGGGAAAAGTTACTACCTACAAGAAGTGCTTTCGTACCTACAATGAAGAGTCAACTACCAGGTCATGATCTGGAACCAAGATGACAAATCACATGAATGGAGCATGGAGGATGGACAAATAGCTCCCATTCTCTGTGAAATGCCATGTGCTCCAGATTCCATTCTGCAGTTAAGAAGATGTTCGTGTATGAAGTTGAAGAACAGATGCAGTCCACCATGTAAATGTTCAGCAAACAACCTACCTTGTACAGATATGTATGTGTGTGGAGGAAATGATGAACTCTGTGATAATGATTTTCACACTGTACCAGACTTAACAGACTCTGACAATGATGATGATGATCACAATTACTGACCTATTAAAGGATGCTATATAATTATGTTATCTCAAGGTTAGTAATTTTAACAGTTCAGTCCTAGTATACAATCAAATTTTACAACTTAAAGTACCAATAGCTCAAACTTCATTTTGAGAGGTTTTATTTACTGTGGAACATCCTAAAAAAAAAGTACATATGAGGTTTAATACTATAAATATGGAAATATCTGAGAAACCATTGACTTTAGAGTAAATGTTGTGTTGTTAGGACCACTTTTTCAGACCTAAAACATATCTTTAAAATGAGACCTTAAACATTCAAATTGGTCCATAAATAACGGATACTGAAGATTTTATGAATTTTGTTGGTGGCCATCTTGATATCATCATCAATACTACACGCCACACACCATAGACACCATGGAAATTATTCATCTATAGGTAGTTTCTGATGAAACAAAACCAGTCCCACCTTTTCAAGTTACAAATGCTCCCCTACTAAAAATATTGGTAATATGTTAATATCTAAATACTCCACATATAATTTGCTCTATAGAGGGCAGCATTTTAAAGTACAGCAAGTCGACTGTGGAACATGACTGTGTGCCTGGAGTTAGATAAAGTAGGCCAAAAATTATAGCAAACCATGCATATCAAGTATTGAAACAATAAGCAGACTGGATTCACAGCCTACAATCTGTCACCAGGGAGGTGAAGGTGTGTGTGTGTGTGTGTGTGTGTGTGTGTGTGTCAGAAAGCAAGTCCACTGTACTTTGGGAGCTACCCAGAAGCCATACATACATCTGAGCTCTGAATACAAAACAATGACTACAAATACGCAAAGCAGGGTTGGGCAATTTTGACCACTGTGCTTTTAACCAATGCTGGCTTAAATTTGTTTAAACCATCCTCATTGAGTTTTGACAACTGGCTCTTTAAAAAAGAAGTGTTTCTCAAAGGTTGGTTTACTTAGAAAAATCTATGCCTTACTTTTCTTATGGTTGTATAAAAAATAGTGGTGTACTGCTGATTAAGTAGAATTGGCAGAATCAGCCAAATTTAGCCACTTCTCTTACTGAAATTTTACAAAGCAAAATCTATATTTATAGAAAAATGAACATTACAAAAAACACTACTTATGATAATTTATTTCAAAGTGTAATTGTATAAAAATATTTTACATTCACAAAAAGGCAAAGCTTATTAACTCAAGCTACCCACAAATTTACATTTTCTCTAGCTAGCTAATCTCTAAATATTACAAACTATTATATTCTACTCTATATTAATAATAATAATAATTCTATACCTATTAAGTTGTACTTTATAATTTTTAAATTAAACCATTTTTATTATTTGACAAAGTATTTTAATAATTTTAACCCCAAATTGTATATCATTTTATTTTATTCAAATCAGCCACCAGGGACTTGAAATTTTAATGAAAAATTTTGTTGTTTATACTGTTGAAGAAAATACCTTCACAGTATGGGTATTCAATTTATGAAACTAAAATAAAATTATTTTATCATTTTGGCGAGTAATAAAACTACAGGATGTCTATAAAGTCACGCATCATAGGAAAATACATTTTTTTTATTTATTTGGTTTTATTTATTCATTCAAAATGATTCCCAACAATCGCAAAATGTGTTTTAAATGAAAAAGCAGGTTTCTTTGAATGTTCCTCAACATATATAAACATTGCTTATGTTTCTATGATGCATGACTTTATGGACACCCTGTATTTACCATTACTTTAGCTATGGTATACAAGTACTGAAACTGTATAATTAGGCCAGACTGAAACTCAAGATAGAATTAATCAGAGTCATTAACAGTTGGCTTTTGATATAAAAATAAGATTCCTGAAAAAAATAATTGGTGGCCACCACCGTGTGTCCGGCCACCCCCGTTTTTGTAAAAATATCTAATACCACTAGCAAAATCAGGAAAATGGCAATATCTCTTCTTCTGAACATGCTAGAGAGATGGTTTGCATACCAAAAGATGCAGAATTTGATTTAAACAAATTATTAAGTGGTATTTTTTCATAAAACCTTTAGTTTTTGAGTTATTTTAGAAAAACTAATTTTTGGGGCCCATAGACCCCCTTTCGACGGACCTTAGTGACAAAAGAAATTCAAAAATAAGTCATTCCAGCTCAACTGGTACAGATTTCAGAAAGTTGGTCGGGTGACCATCTCCGATTTTCTTCAAATTTTCAGGGTTGATTCATACACCATTCAATAGCTTAAATCTAAAATTTTAGCTTGCTCAGTCAAAAATGTTTAATTTTATGGTCGCTTAAATGGCCCCCACCTTCGACAAAAAATGCTCATGTTGGGCTTGATCAGCCAATGCCTTCATTTTGAGAGGCCTTGAAAAGTGTCTTCTAATAGGAGTAGAAGCTTCAAATTTGTCATGCCAATACAACTTCTGGTGGGCTTTTCAATTTTGCAAGCTAAAAGGCTGTGGAACAAATAGTTTCTGAGTTACAAGGGCTTAAACATGACTCCATTTTGAAGCATGCATCAATTCCTCCCACTTTTACGACTACCATTTTCAAAAGTTTTAGTTCTACATCAATCACAGCTGTTTTAATACTCCTAATAGTCTCTATGGGTTGTAAATTTATGAGTGAAATAAAAAATAACCAAGAAAGGATTTATTTTTATTTTTAAAAATTTCCAAAAGTTGATATTTTCACAAAATTTGCAAAATTAACATCAACTTTGGGGCTTAATATGAAGGTGTCCAAAATTAGTCAGGGAGTTGATACTTCTAGTAAAGAAAGATACATGTGTACAAAAACATATATTAAGGAATAGATCTCAACTCAACTCCTTCATATAGTTTTGGCTATTCAAAGTACTTTTTGTGAAAAATTCTGAATTTTTTCAAAATTAAATGTTTAAATTTCTTTTTACAATATTGAATTGTAATTTTACTTCCATTTTATTACTTCGTAAGTTAATTCACAAATGTTAAATTATCTAAAGTTTTACTCATAAAAAAGACATAATATATACCTAGATTATATTATTACTACATTTGCAGTTAACACAACAGATGGACCAGCTTGTAGGCTCAATACTTGGATCTACCTAAGTAAATCATGTAGAACCGTGTTCTACTGCTCTTTAAGCACTTCCTAGTAATTTAAATTATGGTTAGTACAGATAAACTAGCAGTAACCACCATTTTCAGTACAAAACCTTAAATTTAAGTAGCTTTGTTGTATTACTTCCCTTAATACAAGTGTACAGTACTTAGCTGAGTGTATATACAGTATATACTACATATTGTTAAGTGAGCTAAAGAAAACATGAACAAATTTGAAGTTTAAAAATATGAAAATTTAAAGTTTCATATTAAATTAGTAAAATTTATGAAGGGAAAAGATTTTTTAAAGTGTAGGCAAAGAATCAGCATTGGCATCAGTAGTTTTTCATGGAATTAGCACCGACATCAGATAAATTTTGGAATCAGTACATCACTAATAAAAAAAAAAAACTGTAAACAATTTCAAATTGTCAAAAGGAGAGGTAGCGCATTCATGGAAAAACTACACACGCCTACAATATGGTATTGTATGTGGTACCTTTACTTATTTAATTCAATTAATTAATAATTTATATTTAATTATCTACAAAATTGCCTCAGGATTGGTGACAGCCTATTAGGAATGAAAATAATTGCCATACATACATAGAACCCAATATGGAGGCATTGGGCCCACCTAACCACAATAAAAATTTATTATTTCGTGTTCAAAATTTACCACTGCTGACTCATGAAAATTAATTTGAGAGAGGAGTCAACAACCTTTGCAAAATCAGCAAATAATAAAGATGAAGATTTATATTATATTAGCAGCTCACTCGGAACTTACTTATGTTAAGCCCTGCTTTTAAGCAAGGAAGATGTACAGTACTTTATCTTCCTATAAGTTCTGAGTGAATAACATGTGATATAAGCCTAATAATGCAAAAGGATAGGCTATACCTTCAGGAATTTAAATATAGTGACTGCCTATATTAATTACGTACATCAAATCAACTTCTTGTGTAACTCCATCATACCATGGCCCTACATTGAAAAACATCGTCACATCCTATGAACAGAAGCGAGGTTCAACGAAATAATAAGGTAAGGCAATATCTTTCTTTACCATTAGGCAGCACTAAAATACCAAAGGCAAATTAATTTTACATTAACTACTAAAAATAATACGAAAGAGGTCCTTTGAAAATCTACACATACATAACTCTCTAACGAAAAAATGTAGGGCTTTTGTCTAACTCTCCACTGAAATCTGCTGGAAATTTCCAATGGATGAGGGTAACAGGCAATCAACCCATAGCCCTATATAATTTTTTTCACAGCATTATACTTAACCAGTGGTGGGCACGGTTCCGCTAACCGTTAATTAGCGAAGCTAACTTTTCCGTTAGCGGATTAGCATTTCCGCTAACTTTGAGAACCGTTAGTGGACCAATTAGCTTCCGCTAAATTTAGTTCCGCTAACCCTAAAATCATACATGTTTGTTCCAGTCTGTTCTGAGTGTGTCTGCAACAGTCAGTCTGGCACGCTATTGGCTGACTACGTGTAAACACAAGACGTGATTGGTCGACGCAGCAGCAGCTGAGCAGCATTGTGTAATTCTGCAGTTCAGTTCACTTACGACGTTACAGTCTTACAGTGTCAGCGACAGTGTACGTTATCATAAGCATATTTTCGTCAGTTTACCGAGTCTACAAGTTTTTGCAATGGAAAGTGAAGACGTTTTGGTTCCGCCTGAGGATGTTGGGCCTGTTGATGGCCAGGTCCGCCAGGACCAGCCCAACCAGGAGTCTCAGAACCCGTGGCCCCACCTGAAGGACTACTTTGTCTTTATGTCAAGGGATAAGAGAAAAGCCAACCTCTTGTACTTCCAGTGCATCTTGTGCCAGCCCAAGGAGACCACCATCAAGGGACACGCGTCGAGCCTCTACAACTTGAAGTCGCATGTCAAGAGGAACCACCCAGCGCATGAGGAAGATGACTTCTTCAGCAGCATCACTCAGCCCCAGGTGAGCAGGAGCCACAGGTCACTGAAGTCCAAGGCACAGATCTTGGTGAAGACCTGGCTGGAGGCCGGCTCGAAGGAGGTCCTGACTGACGTCGCCTTCTTGGGTGAGCAAGTGTTGATCGACCTGTTCATCAAGTACAACACAGCCATCCCATCCAGTGCTGCAGTTGAGTGCCTGTTCTCCATAGGCAAGGACATCTTGTGCGCCAAGAGAGCCACCCTGTCAGATGCCAACTTTGAGAGGGCGATGTTCATGAAGGGCAACCAGCATCACGTCGAGGCGATGGAGAAGGAGAAGGAGCAGGAGGCCAAGCCAGAGTGAATGCATTATTAGATTATTAAAGTTATTTTTATGTGTATTTTTATTTCTTAATATTTTTGATTCGTTTAATACTTTTTGTACTGTTATATTTGAATATAAACTAATGTTTAATTTCATTTGTTCATTTAATTATTTATGTACACCTTGATCATCATCTGATCTTGGCATGCTATACCTTTTTGGAAAGCTCTATGTCTAAGCTGCAACATATTAAAATTTCAGCTCTCTTTATGGGTTTTAGAGCCAAAAAACAAACCGAAGCTAAATTCATATAATAAAAGTTAGCGGTTAGTGGTTATCGTTAGCTTCCGCGAAATTTTTTAGTGGTTTATCGGTTTATCTTTAAAATCGAAGTTAAGTTTTGAGTTAGCGGTTCATTGGTTATCAAAGCTAACTTTTCGGTTAGCTGTGCCCACCACTGTACTTAACCCTTTAATGCCCAGTGTGTGAAATTTTCATCATTAACTTTGGGAGCAATTTTAGACCATCCAGTTCCCAATGTGTGAAATTTAACACATTTTGTATTTTATTAATTATGAATAATAAAACTTTGTAAAATATATTTTTCAGTTATTTTGGGTCCAAATGATTTTTATATCCCAATTTTTTTTTTTTTACTTTTCGACTTAATTTGGGTATGAAAGGGTTAATACATATTAGGAATGCTTACAAAAAATACTTTTTCTATTGACCATATTTAATGGTATTTATTTAAAATAATACACACAAACTGAACAATAAAAAGAAAAAAATATAACTTCAATCTTAAGAGAAATCTAACAAAGAAAAATTTAGTTTTATACCACAAAAAGTAGCACATTACAAGTTCATTTGCTTTTCTCCCCTCCTAATCTATTTCTCAGCTTGATGAAATTCTCTCTGCTGAAGAAGATTAGCCTATGTATTGTAGGGGTTGTGAAGTTCTTCCCAAAACACCACATTCAAGCAATAGGCTTGGACTAGGGTACCAAGTTTCCTTATTGATGGCCTATCTGTCCTTTGTTGTGGGCCAAACCCTCATATTTTTTTCTCAGTGTCCCTCCCAGTAATTGGTTAAGTTTTCCTGTTCATTCTTTTTAACCAATCCAGCAGGGACTGGTATATAATTGCTCGGGTTTTCAAGCTTTATCTGGTTCTCCAGTTTTGTTAAGCAAATATTGTTTAAATCAAAGAGTTCTCAAGTTTTTCTCTCCCCCCACAGAAGTCTAGTTAAATATTAAGTGTTATTTAGTTATCAAGTATTTAACAATATATGCTCTGGACCCTGTTTCACTTCTAGAAGATAGAACATAAATTACTATGGGAAAGCCTATTGATATTTTATTTGTTATGGGTATTATGATTCTTTATCAGAGTTCACTGTGGGCAATTTTAGTGTCTAGTATTGTTAATGATTAAGATAATTGTTAGATAATGATTGGTATGCATTCAAATTGTAAATAAGTATAGATATGTGTTATATGTTTAGCCTGCTTACAGTGCTTAGAATTAGACACCTAACCTATAGTTATTGCCAGTTTGCAGTGCTTGCTTGAGCCTGGGATTCCTGTTAACCCAATCCTGTGCTTTCGTGATTCACTCTTGCAACTAGCTATAGAGCCCATTATCATCACTGACACTATAGGATACCAGTCACCTTATTCCAGAGATTTGCTTGTTGCTCATGCTTGGTTTTATATTGTTTACAGGCTGCTTAGATTATGTGGGATTATATTTGTCATGATTGTTAATGTTATTCATATTTACTATTATTATTTTAAAGTTGTTTATTTTTTATTCTATATTCATTCAATAATCAATTTATTCTTTCCAGTGATTAATTAAGAAGTCGCGATTCCAGTTTGTTTATTAATTAATTCATTATTATTGATTGACTGTACCCCATGCACACAACTAATAATTTTGTATTATCTAGGCAACCAGTTGGGACCAGTCGGAAATCTACCAGTTAGCTCAACTAGTCCAGATACATCCTGTTCATATTGTGGATCCAACCTAGCTGGACCTACAAAGTCCATTGGGGTTGTGTCAGCTACATTTAGCCACTCTGGGACTGCCACTGCAATCAGGCTCGTAAACCAAAAAAGACTAGTACCTAGCCTTTTACTGAGAAATCTGGCCACAGGGTCAAGGTTGGAGTGTAGCTGAGCTGGGATAAAGTTCACATACTTTAACAAACCATTTTCCTGCACTTCTCCCACTACTTTCCTTTGTTTTTCTGCTGAACCTCACTATTATTATTTGTTTTCTAGAGTTTTCCTGTTAATTGTGACCTTTTGCCAGTGTTCTGTACATTCATACTAAAACTTGTATTTATTCCAGTCACAATAAAAGGTATAAAACATCAGTCACTTCACTTTTTGTTAGGTGTGCCTTAAAATTCCAGTTCCTTTGTTGGACCCTGAGTGATTGGGATTGTTCCTGTGGAAAGATCAGAACTAGATTACAAGTGATTGGTGGTGAAGTACAGTTGGCATAAGATCCAGAACGTATTGTATACCTGTGTCCATCATCATATTAAGAAATTGGGGGTATAGCTAATACCCACGAAGAACTTGCCAGATACCAGAGAATACTGCCCCTTGCCTGGACAATTTATTGTCATGAACCCAGAAACTTAAAAGGGTGCTGGGTGGCTTAAAGATTCTTGATATTCGCGGTACTATGGCCTACTGAGCCACTGGAGCAGTATCATCACGCTTGTAAATGACTTGTGAAAGCAATAAACTTTGGATTTATGTAACAAAGACTACCATGTTGTGGTTCTACTTTTATCCTTGCAGCCTCTGAGAAGAAAGATTCAGGGTAGGAAGTTTCACATGCCTGGAACTGAATTATTATTATAGTCCAGCAATCTAGAGCAAAAATAGCTTCAACCTGGGCAAAATTGCTTCAGAAGCTTTCTAAACTGTTTCCAGCTCAGGAACCATTGCAGAATAACATATCCAAAATCCAACAAAATTGGACCCCGGGAACACCCCCAAAAATGAAATTCAAAATGGGACTGCAGTTTCCTACGAAATACAATAAATTTTAATTTCGCTTTGTAGAGAGAGTTATGACGTTTTTCTTGATCAGTAAAATGTTTTAAAACACATTTTCGTTTCTAAATTAACCTATATGACACTAAAAATTGTATTAGGCGGCTAGTATTAAACTAAGACATCACGTAGTGTAAATAAAATATACTGTATGGAGTGTATGTGAGAATGGACATTGCTACATCTTTATAAACTTATATTATATACAACTCTAATTCCTACTACCCACTATCAAATCTGCGTATTTGTGCTTGTCATTTTCTTTAAAACTGTTATTATGTACTCCTTTTAAATACTGCAACACAGTTTATTAATTTGTGTTTTCTGTTTCAGACTGACTCGGTGTGCATCCACCTTCAAGAATGCAGACCCCTGAAGAATTGTGCGTGATTTGTAAGGAGAAATTGGACAGCGGACAGGAAGTGGTTCACATCTCGCAAAAAGGAGCAGATGGTATAAATGCATCCAGCCGCAGTCGTGGAAGCGATGAAGTTGCAACAGCTGGAATAAGTGTTCACGTTGTATGTAGGAAAAGGTTTACGGATAAAAAGACCATTGAAATAAAGAAGCGACAGACCACAGCCGAGGCAATACCAAGGAAAAGTGCTCGTTTTCATGAATACGCATTTTCCAGTGCTACTCACTGTTTATTTTGTGATACCTTTGTGGACTTTTTTTCCAAACACAAACCAAAATCAGAGCATGTCAAAATAAGAACTACATAGTTCTCCAAAACCATAAAAAGGTGCTGTGAATGCCGCTGCGATGAATGGTCGTTTAATGTAAAAGGCCGTCTGGAGTATTATCTTCGTGATCTTCCTGCTGCAGATTGTGTCTACCATCACACCTGCAGCGTAAATTTTCGAAGTGGAAAAAACATTCCTCACGCATACTCCTCCGGCGATCATGATTCGAAGAAAGGGAGACCAACTAATGAAGAGCAACACCAAGCATTCCTTCAGACCTGTGCTTACCTGGAAGAGAATGATGATGAACAACTGTTGATTGGAGACCTAATTTCCAAAATGGAGGAATATCTTCAAGGAAGTCAGAGCTCTGTCTACGAACGCAGGCACATGAAGAGAAAGCTTTTAGAACGTTACGGAGACAAGATCATAATATCAGGTGAAAGTGGGAAGGCAGATGTAGTAGCTACGAGACAGCTAATGAAATTCTTATAGAGATTATCACAAAAAGTTGAAAGAATGTGATATAGATATAGAGCTACAGAAGATTTACCTAGTAGAAGCTGCTGCAAAAATAATCAGAAGTGATATCAAGTCTGTCGACTCGCCTAGAAAAGATGTGTATCCATCTCCAAATGACATCACTGCAGAAAGTGCTCTTGATTACATTCCCAACAGTCTGAAATTGCTATTATCAAAAGCATTTGCGGGACATGATGCTTCAAGAAAAATAGGTGCAATTGGGCAGAGCATTATGCAAGCAACCCGTCCTAGAGGATTACTATGTCCACTACAGATCGGTTTGTCAGTTCAGCTACACCACAACTTTAGGTCAAGGTACCTTATTGACGTTCTCCATCAGCTGGGTTACTGTTCGTCGTATGCAGAAGTAACAAGATTCAAAAGAAGCGCGGCACTGGCAAATGGGTCTGGCTCTTTTACTGTTGATGAAAACACTGTAGTCCTTCTAGCAGCAGATAATGTCGATCATGATGTCTGCACTTTGGATGGGAAGAATACCTTTCATGGAATGGGTATGATTGCCGCAATAACTCCGAAGATCAAGATCCACCCTTCTATTCACAGGCGTAATGTTGGTGACAATGACATTAAGAAGATTGCAACCGTTGACATTAGGGAATATAGACACGCGAGAAGCATGAGGGACATCTCATTCAGCGAACTTCCAGTACCCACTGCCACCATAAGTCAACTTAGTCTTCTCTGGCAGATATCTTCAGCAGAAAGATCAGGTCCAAGTTGGTCCGGAACAATGCAGGCAATTCACGGTGGATCAAGTGTCTCACATTCAGGTGTGGCATTGATCACGTTCCTTCCCATCATAGATATGTCGCCAACTGACATGACCTGCATATTTTCGACATTACTATATTTGAGCAAGATAGCACGCGATCAAAAAGTCCCATGCATTATTACCTTTGATCAGCCTTTGTTCTGGAAAGCTTCCCAAATCATCAATGAACAGAGAGACCTGCAGGACATTGTTTTAATGCTGGGATCATTTCACACACTGATGAATCTTTTGGGAGTAGTCGGTACTCTTATGAATGGTTCAGGATTGTCTGAAGTACTTCAAGAAATATACGGACCAAATGCCGTGCAACACATGATGTCTGGAAAAGCTGTTTCAAGAGCGATACGTGGTCATATGATAGTAGATGCAGCTCTTAGTACCTTACTAGTCGCACACGTTTTCCCTCGTAATGAAGATGGAACTCCTCATGACCTCCATAAGGAAGCTTGTGACCTGCTCGATGATGTTATGACTGCCAAACAATCAGTTGAGGATGTGGAATCTTCGAATGCATTGTCTCAGATTGCTACCACTTTGGATGCGAAGAAAACTGACCTACAATCTACTTCGCAAACAAGTCAACTCTGGTTGGAATATCAGCGAATGATCAACATTGCACGTTCCTTGATAACAGCAGACAGAACCGGCTCGTGGGATTTGCACTTGCAAGCTATGCTGGAGACCATCCCCATAATTGCAGCAGCCGGATATCACAATTACCTGAAATCGATATACCTGTACCTGCAGAAAATGTTAAGTTTGCCTTCTGAAAACCCAGCCATTAACAAAATGTTCCAGGAAGATAAGTCTGTGGTAAGAAGAAGCGACAGATTATGGGCCGCACTCGGCACAGACCTGGTGATAGAACAAGTACTAATGCATTCCCTGAAAAGCAGAGGCGGACTGACATGCGGAAGTGGATTTACAGACATCCAAAGGACAATGTGGCTCTTTTCTATGCCTCTGTGTTCCACTTATAACTTAGCAATGCAGGAATACACCAGAGTTTTGTTGGAAAGTAGTGAACAGCACAAGGAAATGAGGGGAAGTAGACAAATCAGGGACAGTAATGACATGAAGAAAGTACTTGAACGTCTGGAATCCTTATCCCCATTCCATTCTACCTCGGGTCTCTGCAACATTGTAACATGGCTAACTGCTGATCTTGGAGTTAACGTTCATCATTGCATTCAATCGGTACGAACATTGTCGTAAAATGATTGGGAAACAAGCCTTTACATATTCTGCCAAAAGATCTGACAAAGTGAAAACACTAGGATCTGCTTCTGCCGTTGTGATCACTGATGCTTCAGATATAGAAGTAGATCCTGCACTACTGTTTCAGAGAATGATGACTGTTGCCACTGGCGGAGACATGAATCTTGAAGATGTCATGTGTTACGAACTGTGTGCATATCCTCCTGCATTGTTCGAATCACAAAGTATCTTGAGGAAACCCGATAAGTCTCAGCTAGCTCATGCAATAATCAAATACACTGACACTTTACGCATGAAAGAAGTTCAAGAAATTCAGTGCACAGACGAGTACGCATTGGATGGTGGATCTCTACTACATCGTGTTTCCTGGCATCAAGATGAAACATATGATAGCATCGCCAACTCATATGCCGATTTCACTCTGAAAACATATGGAAAAGCAATCATTGTTTTTGATGGCTACATCAGCTCTCCTACGATCAAGGACATGACCCACAGAAGACGCAGCACCAAGACAAGCAGAAATGTGAATCTCAGTCCAAGCATGAAGTTTGTTGGCCAGAAGGAACACTTCTTGGCTAATGAAAACAAGCAAGCAAGCATTTATTTCCCTCGTAGGTGAGATGTTGAAGAAGCACGGGTGGACTGTTCACAACGCAGATGGGGATGCTGATGTGGACATCGTTCGTGCAGCAGTTTCCTCATCAGAAAATGCAACTACAACAGTAATAGGGGAAAACACCGACTTGCTGATTCTCCTTCTGTATTATGCCAAGGACAGTGGTTTCAAGTTGTACTATCGCAGCGATATATAAGACGGGGACCATCTCCTAATCCTGTGTAGGATATTCTCAGCATTCAATCATTGTTAGGCAATGACATCTGCAAGTATCTCCTGTTTGTGCATGCTTTCACGGGCTGTGATAGCACATCCAGAATTTTTTCGATCAGTAAAGCCAAAGCATTCGACACACTGATGAAGGTGGCTGAACTCCGTTCAGTTGCAAATACATTCTGTTCTGATTGTTGCCAACACTGACATTGAAGCCGCTGGAAGAAAGGCAATGCTTCTGTTGTATGGCTGCAAAACACTTGAATCCACTAACGCACTACGTCATCGAATGTTAGTTGAAAAGGTAGCTACAGCTAAATCTTTTGTTACACCCGAATGTTTGCCACCTACCAATGCATCCACAAAGTACCACAGCTTTCGCACATACTTTCAAATACTAATCTGGAAGTCTACAGAAGAGAAATCGATGCAGAACAGTGGGGTTGGTATGTAAAGAATAATTCCTACTACCCTACAGCCTGCGAAAGCCACCAGCTCCAAATTATCTACTCAACATGATCCGCTGCTCCTGCAAGACAAAATGTGCTACTTCAAGATGTGGATGCAAGCGTAATGGAATGCCCTGTTCAGCCGCTTGTGGCGAGTGCCAAATCAGTGGTTGCGATAACAACCCAAGTACCGGTAATCTATCCGATGATAGTGATGAAGTGGATTAATTTCTGTATGTTTGTGACCAGGTATCACTTCTTCTGTAATGAACATAACTTGAAACTAGGAAAAAAATAATTGTTATATTATTGATTATAAAAATCTGTAAAAAGCTATATAACATTATATTTGCATAATAACTGGTTGTGTTGTATATTGTTGAATTATTTAAAACATTACAACTGAAAGAAAAAGCATCAAATGTATCTCTATAAATAAAAGTGTAAATTATATATATTTTTTTTTTCGTAGGAAACAATCAGTCCGCCATTTTGAATTTCATTTTTGGGGGTGTTCCCGGGGTCCAATTTTGTCGGATTTTGGATATGTTATTCAGCAATGGTTCCTGAGCTGGAAACAGTTTAGAAAGCTTCTGAAGCAATTTTGCCCAGGTCTAACTACAAACTGCCTGGACTATTATTATTATTATTTAAAAAAAAAAAGCTAGGATCAGTTTCTTGCAAAATCCACTCAACTTTTTCTTAAATCTAGTTCCATATACAGTGATCCCCCTACCTGCATGAGGGTTCCATTCCTGAAAAAGCTCATAGTCAGAAATTGTGTAGGTTGGAGCTATCTCCCCATAATATAAATGGTGTTAGGGGAATAAAAATTTAAAAAATCATATAGGGACAGTTGGCTCTGCTATAATGTGTGGGATACATTTTAAAAAAACAGCACAGCTTGTTTTTACATACGAATAATGTTACAAGTCAGGGATGCATTTTTTCAAAATTATTTTTTTCCTTAAAATTCAATTTAGCAATTGTTCAAATGCTTTTACCAACATATATTAGTGCATAATGTGTGAAGAAACAAATACAGGGTGTACAAAGTCAGGATCTACTTTTGTGAAGCACTTGGAAATTATATGGAATTCAATCATAAAATGATAAAGTGGTAACATTTATTAAATAATTAAGAGTAGGATTCGACATGGCACCCATCATTATCCCTGCACAGCTCAAATCATTCCACAGCATTTCTAAACACATTCTGGAGCATTTGCGGGGTTATGTTATCTGCAGCAGTTCATATACGTAAGTTTTCAAGACTCGTAATCTTCGTCTGATAGACGTGTGATTTGATAAAGCCCCGTGCAGAGAAATCTAAAGGGGTTAAATCTGGTGATCTCACTGGCCAAGGTCTGTTGCTTCCGCGTCTGATCCAGCAATTTGGTAAATATCCATTTAGATAATCCTGAACAATTTTGGCATAGTGACAAGGAGCACCATCATCTTGATAGATGATGGTACTAACAATCCTATCCCCAATCAGCTGAGGTTCAAGGAATTGCTGCAACATGTCCAGATAAATAAGCCCCGTAACTATAGCTTCAGCAAAGAAAAAAGGACCATAAACCTTAGATTTTGTTAAACCCATCCAGACATTAACTTTAGGCGATTCTCTTTCCCAATTTTAGATGAAATCATTCGGTCTTTCATCTGCCCAAATTCGACAGTTATGGTGATTTACTTTTCCACACATATGGAAATTGGCTTCATCACTAAAGAGAATGTTGTCCATTAAATTATCACTCCAGATTTGTTCTACGAGATCAGCACACACAGCACTTCGTCGAGGGAAATCTTCCTCATGTAAATCATGTAAAACCTGCAAATGATAGCTTTTCTTCTGCAAATTAACTTTCAGAATTTTGTGCACAGATGATGTCGGGAGGCTGAGTCTGTGTGATGCGCAGCACGAACGGACGTACGTGGCTCCTCAGTGATAACTCCACGTACTGCATTCACAGTAAGATCTGACATACACAGTCATCCTTATCTTGCTTCATCATTTACAGATCCCGTTCATTTAAATTTGTTCACCAATTTTCGTATTGTCTTGTCTATTGGCCCCGGCTTATGAAATCTCCTTCTAAACTTCTCTCTGATGTCATTGGATATTTCTTTCCCTCAATTCGCCAAATTACTATTGCCACACGCTCTTCTGTATTCATTCTAAGGGCTTCTGAAAAGAAAAATAGAAAAAAATAATTATTTCACAAAAATAGATCCTGACTTTATGTACACCCTGTATTACAGCAAAAAATTCTATTTTATTAAAAGAGTCACAAAAGAAAAAATACTACCAAGTGCAATACAGTAAAAATACAGCCAAATACATGTTGCACCTCACTTGAAGTTGATTGCCATGCTTCCTCAGCATTTTCTTTGTCAGGGACATCTGGGTTACTAATGTCAGATTTCTTCTTAACCTTTTACTGCCCAAGCAGACAAATTTGTCCACTAATATAATTGTAGCTAATATAGGAAAATGGTATGCTCAATTCCCAAATGGATGATACTGTCAGCTAATTAAGTCTAGAATGTTCTTTGTAGAGTCTTCCATTCAATGATTTTCCAGTTTTAGCTTCAGTATTTGAGAAACATTTGAAGCAGATGCAAGTTGTGTTTTTCTCGTACAGTACTATATTTTTTGGAAAGCTATGGAAGATTTACCAGGTATGTAATTGTTGCGAAATAATTTGCACCTATAAATGAAGTGTATAATAGTATATTGATGTATTGAAAATAGCAATAAATTCATTGTGTAAAAAGTTTATATATTGTTTATTTATTGGACAATTTCAGCCATCTGGGCACGTGATGATCAAACTTATGACAATTATGTGAAATTTTACACCATTTCTCCCAAATACCAGGGCTGTGGAGTCGGCACATAAAAAACTGACTCCGACTCCTCAATTTTTTGTCTATCCGACTCCAAAGGTATATTAATTCTAAATCTGCTATGATGATAATTACACAAGAGGCATTTCATCACCACCACGTGAAGCATCATCATCTGTGGTCATTGTTACGGTAACTTTGTCTGTAGTAAAGAATCTTGTAAATGGTGCTTGTCATTCAGTAGATTTCTGATCTTTTGTTAACTTTGTAGTAGTTGGAAGGTTTTTATTACTATCTTTCTCAATGACAACTTCTAAAATTTTGGGATGGAAACACTGCAAATGTCTTTCAAATTGATGCTCTGGTTGGTGCATTTTTATCAGAGCCAGTAAAACCACTGATTTTTGCTTCACATAATTTTTCATCATCATCATCATCTATCATACACTGACACACGAAATGTTTCCCATCTGTGGTTATTGTAAAATATTAAAAAACTGCAGACTTTGTTGGAAGTGTCTTTGCCATTGTGAAAGGGGTTTTAGATTTGAAAGTTAAAAACTTATGAAATTTAGAAAGAACTAAATTAAATAAGCATTAAAAATAAAAAATATTATCTGAAAAGAAAAAATGAATTAATGGCATTAGTGTCTGAAATGGAAAACATTGTGTTTATTATTTAAGTGGTTTAACCACCATAGCTGCCAGTGATATCACACACAAAAACATATTTTATTAAAATTTATATTGAGGTCGGAGTCGGAGTCAGAGTCAGAGTTGGTACATTTTTACTGACTCCGACTCCAGCACCACCAAAATTGCTTCCGACTCCGACTCCACAGCCCTGCCAAATACCAAATGTAACACACACACACACACACTACTTATTACTGCTTTTATGAAAAGTATTATACTAATTTCAGGGATGGTCCACCTCTTACACTATTTTGTCACAATAGCCTCCACATCTCCCCTTTTAGCTATTCCAGTTTCTCTCTCATATTTTTTTTATTTTATTTTATGAATACATAACAGACTAAACACTGTATAATTAACAAATAATATTGTTTTATGAACATATATACCAGAAACACTATAATTTTTATTATTTTTAGTTTAGACATTATTCATTATTCAATTAGTTTTAGACATTATTCATTAGTCACTTCCTCTGTTTCTTCTTTCTAGAATCTTTCTCTTTCTCCTCAGCTTGAGTTTTCATCTCCTGGCTTCTAGCTATAATGGCATTAGCTGCGCTGACTTTGGTAAAGTCTTTCATTTTACAGCCTTGATTCAGCATCTGCATGCCCTCATTCAAAAGGGCTGCAGCTTCAGAAAGTTCACAGGCCACAGATTCCAAGTCTCAACATTTTCAATGTTTGACTACAATCATGACCAACGCATGTCATCTTCAAATGACTTTCACAAGACTTGAAATCAACCTTGTACAGTTGTGCTCCAGTTTTGTCACCAATGATTTCATCTTTGACAAAGTGACGAAGCAAAGTGACAACTAAAGTAGACAGTTCATCATACAGTATATGTATTAGTGGTACCTCAGCCTGGAAAAGCCTTGTCACCTTAGTAAAAATGGCATTACAGATTTCAGAAATTGCATTTCAGCTACAAGCACTTTATTTGAAAGGATTTGAACTAGCCTTCGTATTCTCACATTAGTCTGCCTCTCCTTGTCAGTGATACGGTTTGAGACCAAAATGTAGTGCCAGAGTGCAGGACATTGTTCCAGCAGACGATCCATCATGTCTTCTAATGTGAGCCATCTACTAGGGACAATGACATGCTGCAGAAAGACATGTTTTTTTGTTAAACTTTTCTTGAACCATTTCAAAATCTTCATGCTTGACAGGTGAGGCCTTAGATAGAATATTTCAATTCCAAGGCTTTCTACATCTGTTCCAAATGCATCATAAGCCAATGAAAAAGCATTATGCACTTTGTGAATATTACATGTACCAATATCAATCAGATTACGGTTCAAAATATATTTTACTTCCTTTGCCAGAGCTTTCATGACATTCGGACTATCACTGGATATTTGTAGGTTTTCTTGTATACAAAGGAGTTGCAACATCAGCAATTTTCTCATGCAGGACAAGAATCAGCACGACCAAGCATGATAGATGTCAAGTTATAGACAACAACACATTCACACTGCTCAGAATAATACCTTACAAGGATATCCAGCTGCTGCCAGTGCTTTGCTGCTGTTGATTCATCAATTTCCAGTGTATAGGCCAGTGCAGAATTCCTAATTTCATTTTCAACAACAGATCAAAAGTGAGGTCCTAGTCCATCTGAGAGAATTCAACTTGCCTTGTTCTGCTTACATTCTAAGGCACAAGCGATCTTGGAGTCAGGGAACATGACAGGGAATAAATGCAAAAAACTTCACTTTTTTACGTGAAGGTCAAAATATGAGAATAAAAACCCACTCTAATAGACAGAGTTTATTTCCACGACAGTTTCGACGCCCACTGGCATCCTCCTCGGGTGGATGCCAGTGGCGTCGTCGAACTGTCGTGGAAATAAACTCTGTCTATTAGAGTGGGTTTTTATTCTAATGACAGGGAATGTTGGAACCAACTTGGTCACAAACATTTACCAGGAGGTGACATACTGCTAGTGTTGTACAGATTAGGGCTTCAGCATTAGTTACTTGATCCAGCAAAGACAGATTTTTATTTTTAGAAGACTGGGCAAAAAGATTCACTAATGGAAACTTGACAACGCTTCAATTGTTTGAGATTATCATCACTGTCCCGAAATGTTTTCGCGCTAGACACATGTGAAATCTTTTGTGAATGGCAAATCAAAGAATCACAACCCCATTGTGATACGTCAATGTCAACTTCACAAATTAAGCAGTAAGCTGCACGCACATTTTTTGAAGACTTCACACACCAATGTTGCAGTGGGTCATTATTTGTCTGTGCCATATATCAGAGATTCCTTAAATATTTGATTTTGCTTATCAGCCATTTTCAATGTTCATTAGATAATTATCAATAAATCTGAAAATAGAAACAAAAACATAAGTACGTTACTAATGTACTAAACATTATAATCACATCATTTTAATGAATGTTTCATTATTAAAATAATGAAATAAATCATATAAAAAACATATAAACCCTAGCCTATAGTGTAGCCTTTGTATATTACAACATTCAAAAATTATATAAATGTTCAGAAAATAAAACAAAGGCATGACATGAAACATAATTTGTATTGCAATTGTCATCACCATTAATTTATTAACAGGAAATATTTTGACAACACACTGCACATTTTTCACTGATCTTCAAATGGGTCATTCCATGTCAACTCAGCCACAAAATGGCACTTTTTGCACTCACCCCTTTCAATTTTGCTCATACTTGGCACAATAGCAGATATACATGCCAAACTTAAATTCCAAATTATTAGAGCTGAATGACCTTTGGTTACTGAGATAAAGGTCACAAAGTTGTACATTTTGACCTTTTTTGCGTTAAATGACTATTTCAAAACGGTGTAACTAAAACACTATTAAAGCTAGAGCATTGATTTTGGTCTCATTTAAAGCTCTTTAGTAGCCCCTTGTTTATTGTCTCTTGTTAAATATCTCTACTGTGAAAAATAAAAAAATCCCTTCAAAAGTTGACCTTTGACTTGAATAAAAAAAAATACCTTCTCCTAAAAAATTCAATTTTTTTATATTAATACCTGTTACATTAAGTTCTGTTCTGATAGTGTCAGTGAAGACTTAGTTCAACTTAACATTATTAGTTCAAAAACCTTTTTGTGACCTGTGCCAAAAGAAGTCTTTTAAAGACAACCAGGGTTAAACCCTCGACAGCCCCAAATCTACTGGAGTAGCGCTGATCCAAAGGCCCAACTAGTATATAAGTACTGTCAACTTTACAGAGTTGACTCCTGACTTCAAGTTAAAGTTAATTTATTTTACTAAAACATGTATAAAAATTTATTTAATAATTCATTAATTGTTCATTGTTTTCTTTTCAGGATTTCTTTGTGCTTTTGTGATTTCAGAGTACAAACATGGAACATTTAAAACTAAAACAGAAGTGTGCTGATCCTTTGCTGCGTCACAAAGGTCAGTGTCGAAAGAAGAGTTTGAGAATTGTACCACAGGAACTTGTAAATAGTTTCCCGATCTGCACTTAACACTACATCACAGACTTTGTAAGCAGGTAAGCAGTGAGTCCTTGTCTGAGAAAGGAATAGGCACTTTGAATTCAGACATAAATGATGTTTCTTCTTGTAGTAGTGAACCACCTGAAGATCTTGAGAAATTGAAAATGTGACAATAGTGATGCATCAACTTCAGAGCAAAACCATGAGATGTGTACTTTGAATGCTTCTTTTGTTTCAATTGGTGAATCACCCATAAAAAGAGAAAGCTTGAAGAGCAAAAGTCATATGGAGCTAAAAACTAAGCAAGGTGACAGAGACAGTTAAGAGAATGGAAACAGTTGCAGGAAAAGAGAGATTTCTGACTCGCATTTAAGGAGCCATCTGGAGATGTAGACTGTTTAGAAATAATAAATCAACTCAAGGAAAAATTCAAAAATGAAAATACTAAAAGAAGTGATAAAATAAAAATCCTCACTGTATTGCCAAAAGTTGGAGCATTAGGAAAATTGCTTCAGAATTTAACACAACAAGGCATACAGCATCTATTGCTAAAAAAATAGTTGAAGAAAAAGGTGTCCTTTCAGACCCAAATCCAAAGGGTGGGAAAAGAATTAAACAGGATACTGTTGACGCTATTAAAGCATTTTATCTTTCAGAAGACATCAGTAGAACAATGCCAGGAAAGAAAGACTATTGTAGTATCATTGACAATGAAAGAGGAAGGATACATTTGCAAAAGCATCTTTTACTTTGCAATTTAAAAGAAGCCTATCATATTTTCAAAGAAAGAAATCCTTTGGTTAAGGTGGGATTCAGTAAATTTGCAGAATTGCGTCCAAAGCAGTGTGTTATTGCTGGAGCAACAGGAACTCACTCAGTATGTGTCTGTACAATTCATCAGAATGCCAAACTTATGTTTGTAGGAGCTGAATTAGAAAAACTAACTGCAAATGATGACACACTATTAAGAATGTACGTCATTGTGTTGCTTTATGGAATGCAATCCTGCCTCACAGAAATGCTGCCTCAGACAATGTGGAGATCCATCAGATTTAAAAAACAGACTACTGGACATATTTACAAACAACTTCATTGATATCATAAATTTTAAAAAGTGGACCAATACAGATCGGTCAAATCTTGAATCAGTAGAACTGAATACAGATGAATATATTGACCAATTCTGTAACCAACTGAAAGAATACCAGATACATGACTTCAAGACAAAGATGCAAGCAACTTATTACCGTGAAACAAAAATGTCTTTGAAAGATGGTGAGGTCCTTGCTGTGTGTGATTTTGCTGAAAATTATTCCTTTATTCTTCAAGATGAGGTTCAGAGCTTTCACTGGAACAATGAGATGGCTACTCTACATCCATTTGTTATTTACTATAAAAAGGAAGATGAGATTGCTCACCTTAGCTTTGTTATTATTTCAGAGTGTAACATCCATAACACAGTTGCTGTACATTTGTTTCAAAAGCATCTGATAAAATTCCTAAAAGATAATATCTCATCCATCGGTTCCATCCACAAAATAATTTACTTTTCAGATGGGTGTGCAGGACAGTATAAGAACTGCAAAAACTTTTTGAATCTTTGCCATCACAGAGATGATTTTGGAATTGAGGCAGAATGGAATTTTTTTGCAACAAGTCATGGAAAGGGACCCTGTGATGGTGTTGGAGGCACAGTTAAGAGATTAGCTGCAAAAGCTAGTCTACAACGACCTTATGATGAACAGATCCTTACTGCAGAACAGTTATATACATTTGCAAGTGAAAATATTGTAAATATAAAATGTCATTTTTCAACCAATAAAGAGCATGAAGAGGAAAGCCAACTTCTCCAAGAAAGACACTCAACTGCAAGGACTATGCTGGTACACAGAAATTACACCATTTACAGCCAGTTTCATTGACTTCTCTTAAGGTTAAACATTATTCATTATCAGATTATTCAAATATTGAGAAAGTTACTGAAAAGGAAGAAGTTGTGACTGAGGAGAAAATACATGGTTTTGTTACTGCTGCATATGATGGCCATTGGTGGGTGGCATATGTGCTGGAAAAGATACCAGAGAATAGAGAAGTAAAAGTCACATTCCTTCATCCTCATGGCCCAAACCCATCATTTGTGTATCCTGGTCGACCAGATGAATTAATCTTACCATATTCAGATATTCTAACACAAGTTGAGGCATCTACTACTAATGGACGAACATACAGGATTTGCAAAGAAGTTACTTTGAAGGCATCCAAAGCTTTGGCAGATCTACAGCACAGAAAGGTAAGAATTCAAAATTAAAATGGTCATGTAACTATATATACACTGCATACATTTTAAGTTGTGATAAATGGAAATCAATGAGCACTATACCTATACATATTGTATGTACATTTTAATATGTTACTTGTATTTGTTAATTAGGTAGCTATCTAGGTATACATTAAAAATTGTTTTCTCTTCTAGAAATCACAATAAATTGGGTGGCCCACAAGAATCTTGTCAACTACTGAAAACCATCACATACATGCACAACATACAGGTGAGGTGGGTAAAGAACAAATATTTAAAAATAAGCATTTGCTTGTTTGTAGAAGGCTGCAGATAGTATGTAGATATGGGTTGTATTTGTAAGAGATTGAGCTGACCTTAGACAAAAATGGTTACTGACATACAAGGTCACAAAGTCATGACTTTTTGACAATTTTTGTATAAAATGACTTTTTTCAAAATGTTGCTCGAATTCATTATTTTTTATACATTGAACTAGTTATCAGCCACTTACAGCTTCTTGGGATTTTGTTGTACATGACTCAAGGTATTAATGTAAAAAATTGAATTTTTTAGGAGGTATTTTTTTTTTATTCAAGGTCAAAGGTCAACTTTCGAAGGGATTTTTTTTATTTTTCACAGTAGAGATATTTAACAAGAGACAATAAACAAGGGGCTACTAAAGAGCTTTAAAATGAGACCAAAATCAATGCTCTAGCTTTAATAGTTTTTAGTTACACCGTTTTGAAAATAGTCATTTAACGCAAAAAAGGTCAAAATGTCAACTTTGTGACCTTGTATCTCAGTAACCAAAGGTCAGTCAGCTCTAATAATTTGGGAATTTAAGTTTGGCATGTATATCTGCTATTGTGCCAAGTATGAGCAAAATTGAAAGGGGAGTGTTTTAGGTGGCTGACTTGACATGGAATGACCCAAATGTCACATTTTGTCACAAGTAAGTATATTTTGACACTTTTTTTGCATGCCTTGAAATTGTCACATTTTGACACATCGGACCATCCCTGTAATTTGTCTAATATGGAATGCATAGGGATAGGCCTATATAAATATAATTTCTTTGTGTTTCATAGAGATGACAGTGTCAAAGTTTCTATGGAAGAAGTTCAGAGGATTCGAGGGAGTAGACTTGATCAGAAAGTTGAAGCAATTGCTCTTGACAATGCTGACAGTGACATTGATCCAGATGGAGACATGATTCACTGGTAGATCTAGATTACGTTCCAGAATGAGATATTGATGAAGGTAGGCTTTATTCATGACTATAATTATATACAATCACAAACAAAATACTAAATTTAGATATTTCTAATCTTCTAAGACCACTGTGGATGAAGAAGCTTTAACTGATGATGCAATTCCACTGGAAGATGATTCAACAATAGAGCAAAATGCTATTCAAAGTGCATCCTGTGTTTTATGGCGACAAGGTAGTAAAACAGATTCTACAACTATTCACAAGTTATCTTGGTCCAGAGCATGTATTTACTGATGATTTGCATCAACCAATTGAATACATTCGCAGTTTCTTTACAGATGAATTTTTAGATATAATTGTTACACAAAACAATTTATATTCAGTGCAAAGCAACCCTAATAAGCCTCTCAATATGGATCGAAAGGAACTAGAGCAATAGTTGGGTCTGTGTGTGTACTTTTCCATCAGTAAACTGCCTAATACTCATATGCATGGGTCCAATCAGTTAGGTTCTCTTAGGGATATTGTAGCAAATGTGATGAGCCATAACCAATGGGAAGAAATAAAATCAAAGCTCCATATGGTAGATAATACAACCTTGGACCCAAATAATAATAATCATCATAATGATAAGCTTTTCAAAGTGTGTCCGATGGTAGACCATCTAAGAGCAAAATTTCAACAAATTCCTATGACACAAAGCTTATGCATAGATGAGCAGCTTGTACCATTCAAAGGCAATAGAGTAAAGCAGTAAATACCAAGCAAGCTAAATAAGTAGGAGTATAAATTTTTTGTTCTGGCTGATAGTCAAGGTATGACATATGACTTTATACCATATACAGCAAAGATTGAGCCTGTGAATGATCCTAGAATGCCAGATCTAAAAGCAAGTTCAAACTCAGTTCTTCATTTAGCACAGGCAATTCCTTTGAACAATAACCATTTTTTTATATTTTGACAATTGGTTCACCTCTGCCATTGAGGCATTTGGTGTTGTGGAACAGTGCGTGTTCCACAGATATCAGGGGTAAGAAAAGGGAAGGATGCTGATAAAGACCTTATAAAGAAGGGAAGAGGTTTGTATGAAGAATGAAAGTCTACAGGTGAGGAAGTTAAAATTACCTATGTAAAATGATATGATAAAATAATAAATATTGTTTCAACATTTGCAAGGCAAATCCTCTTACAACCGTATCCCAATATGACTGTAAGCAGTGTCGTAAAATTAATGTTCAGTATCCAAACATCATAAAGCTTTATAACACATCAATGGGAGGAGTTAATTTAGCCAATTGCCTACCTAACTGCACTTTACAGAATCAACACAAGATCAAAGAAATATCACCATCTTATCTTCCATATGATTGACGTGGTAATTGTTAACAGTTGGCTGCTATACAGACAGGATGCACTTAATCTCAAGTTACCAAGATCTGAAATTCTTTCACTGGTCCCATTCAAACTTAGAGTGGCATTCTCCTTGATGAAAGAAGGTAAAACAATGAGAGGGCTCAAAAGAGGAAGACCTACTTCTGAAGGTAGAAGCAATGAACAAACAAACGGTTAGGTTCTCTTAGGGATATTGTAGCAAATGTGATGAGCCATAACCAATGGGAAGGTCATTGGCCTAGTATAGAAAAAATTTCAAGAATGTGCAAAAAACCTGGTTGCAAAAGAAAAACAAATATCTTGTGTTCAAAATGTAATGCAAACTTACGTCTAAACACCACAAATAACTGCTTTACAGACTTCCATAATAATTGAAAACTTCCATCTTAGTTGAATGCATTTCCTAGGCTTAGTTAGAAAATATGTTTATTGTCAATTGTAAGAGTTACGTACCTTATAATTTAAGCATTATAAATGTTGGAATACCTTTTAATGATGTTTTATTTCAGCTTTCCATTCAATTTTTTGTTTTTTCCAAAACATAATAGGAAATAACTTCCTATAAAAATTCCTGTCCATTAATGTAATTTTGTGTATTTTGTCAAATTTCAAGTAATTAATATTAAATATAGTTATAAGAGCCCCATACAACTCAAAAAAGGAAAAAAAATTTGGGTGGTAGAGTTAAAATATGCATCGAGTGTTAACTGCTTTGCACAATTTTTTTTAGCAATAAATTTCTTCATAGACTGCTCAAAGTTCATCCAATTTTCTGCTAAATGTGCTGCTCCTTTCTATGTTTGGATCATTGTTGGAAAAAATCTTTGCTATGTGATCAGCCAAGGTAAATGCTTCTGAAGAATGTTTTTGTTGTTAGCTCTTTAAGTTGCCTGAAATAGATGTAAAATTAAAATCTCAGCGAGTGAAGGTTTTGAATTATCCATTGAACATTATCTGGGAGTTTTCATAGTGTTGTGTTTACATTTTTCATACTGTTCCATGCAAAATAGATATACTAAAATTAAACTCTTGGTGAGCGAAGGTTTTGAACATATGTCTATGACTGTATGACTATGCAGTATTTTTTGGCAATAAGGTTATCAAAATACACGTATTTATCAAGTCTATAAATTCAACCTGAAAAGAAAAAGAGAAAATATAATTTCAAATAAAAACAAAATATTTGGAGAAAAAGGGCCAAAAAATTGCATTTTTTGAGTGAAAATGATAATATATAGATTTTTTTAGGCATTATTGAGCCTGCACCCCTCTGCAAATGTTTTAGTCTGCTTCAAAGGTAAAAAATACATTATAAACAGTTTTTAAATTGTGTTTCTATTATGTCCAGAACCTCAGATAAGTGACTGGGTTCAAATTTTGGTTGTGCGCACATACAATTTGTATAAATTGGCCAGTAGCAGTCACAGTTTTGTATGCAACCACCCAAAATCAGTTTTAAAGTTTAATTCTGGACAAAAGACCACTATCTAGACCCCCTCAATTTTGATTTTTTTCACTCCATCCTAAGGTTCAGCGATATAATGTAATGACTCAAACTGAAATGACAGGAGTGGCTGGTGAACAGTGTAGTTGTTTGGGTGTAGATGTTTCTGTACAAACTGAGACAAAGGTGTGTGGTTTGGGGGATCTGTATGTGCTTAATGCTCAAAGGGAGTGGATGGACCAAGAATGCAGTTGGTCTGACAAGCTGGAGAGTTTATCAGGTGAAGTAGATTCTGAGTCAAATGAGCAGAACAGTGTGTATGAAGATAATTTGGTTCAGAATGAAAATTATAAAGTTATGTAAGTGGGACTCTGATAAGAATAAGAGAAAAGGTGAAGAACAAGAAATGTATGTATTTGGTACCTTTAATGCATGTTCAAAATGATCTACAGATCTACAGAAGCTAAGGCTAACAAAGACCCTAAGAGCCACTCTAAGGTTAGCCCGAGAGAAAGTAAAGAGTAGGGGGTTAAGAGAAGAGAAGAGAATAAGGGGTTAAGTAAGGAGCAACACCTATCATTCATGGGTTAACTTTCATTCAGAAAAAGAGAAAAAAGACTCACCATCATCATCCACCAGCCACTGCCGACAAGTCAGAAAAATAGTCGGAGAGAATAGGAGAGGGGTGAAAGATGAAAAGAAGTAAAATAAGAATGCTTACAAACCATGCAAACACAGTCTTAACTCACAGTCATACCATGCAAACTACAAACATGCAAGAAAAGAGAGTTACAGACATGCAAAGTAAAAAAGTAGGTAAAGTTAAACAAAAAGTGGGTTAGTTTACGCTACGAGTGTAAAAATGAAATGAATAATCAATATTCATTTTTACATAAGAACCAAAATCGCTTAACGCGAGTTTGGATAATAATTTTACTTGTGGCTTCCTATTTTTGATCGTG
Source organism: Bathynomus jamesi (assembly GCA_023014485.1). NCBI lineage: Eukaryota > Metazoa > Arthropoda > Malacostraca > Isopoda > Cirolanidae > Bathynomus > Bathynomus jamesi. Next base: position 299,397 of record JAJOZX010003914.1, read on the forward strand.
TCAAAACCCTACGATCTACCATACCTATGGTTTAGTCGTATCCATTTTTATTTGTTATAGAAGTTATTAATTAATTATGATTGTCTTGCATCTCACCCTCGTCCCTAGATTATGCATACACATTGCATATAACTCTTTGCCTCTAATTCGTTCTTGTAAATCTTCCTAATAATGCTTTGTATTATACGTACAAAATTCAATAACTATGATGTCATAAAGTAACTTAATTCTATTCACGTTTTCCATACCTTGAACACTGAATCACGTGTTTAGTATTTGGACATCTCCGTATTGAATGTATGGTAAATTCCTTAATAATAATAATAATAAATAATAATAATAAAAAGAAAAAAGAAACTTCATTCTCTATATATCATTAGTTATGTTGTTTCCTACCTATTGTCTACTGATACCTATCAACCTATCAGTCCATATTTTACGCGTCTCTATATTACGCACACAACCCATTGGATTATGTACATGTAAAATACGTCCACATATATATTTTTTTATTATTTTTTTTTAAGTGCATTCAACCTTCAAGGCATTCATTAGGCTTACAGTAATTAAATGCTCAAATTCGCGAATCAACAGAACCGAACGTTTCTAAGATAAACATCCCCTTTCGCTCTGATCCAAATTTATAACATGTTAAACATATTATAACATATTATGTATATAAATCTATATCATGTGTGCCATGTACTTTGTATTATATTTCTAACATCTTAATTGTCTATTAATATGAAACACTGAAAAAAACAAAACAAAAAGCTCTAGTAACTGTTTAATTGTAATTAACTGTAATACAGGCATCCCCCGTTATACGATCGTTCGGTTTACGATTTCCCGCGTTAACGATTTTAAAAAAGTACCCCCATCTTTCGATTTACGATTGCCTTATTTCGCGTTAACGATCTCCAACTTGAAAGCATGTCGGGTGATTCCATAGTCTCGGTCGTTACATTCGTAGGCAACTTATTGTTATATTCCCTGCTCTTGTGAATAAAGTATGAACAGCAGCGGCACAAATTTTCTTGTGAACATAAACAGATGGTTGGGCTCTAAAATGAGACTAGGTTTTGCATATTTCGTTTCTTGGTTTTTGCTAGGAGCGTATCCAAATTCGTCGTCTCGGTCGTTACAACGATGCAACCTCAGTTTTCAGTAGGTGGTACATATGTGTAAAGTCATGAGTGCAGGAATGTTGCAAGTGATGACGTAATGTTGCAAAGGGGGTGGGGTGTTGCAAAGGGGGGTGGGTGTTGTAAATGGGTGTGGGTATTGCAAAGGGGGTGGGTGTTGTTGCAAGGGGGTGTTGCAAAAAATACCCCAAAGGGCCCTTTGTTGCCAACCGGGGTTGCAAGGGGCATGCAACTTGGGGGCCTCCCCCAAGTTATTCCCCCCAAAGGGCCGTCTTAGTCGTTACATTGTGCGATGTAACGACCGAGACGGAAAATTATGTAACGACCGAGACGTACCTTTACAAGAGAAGTATAGGAGCTGGACTTAATTTTTTGTAATGGACACGTACCCCATAGGAAACTAGCTTTGCGATTAAGACAAATATTTTTTTCGCTTCAAATAACTAAAGCTTATAAAAAAATTCGGAAAAACGTCTCGGTCGTTACATACAAATGTGCCTTATATAGATATAGGCTCAGTTTTTATTGATTCGGTTAATGAAAGTTATTTTATGTGGAAATCTTTAAGGAAGACCTACTTTATGACATAAATAAGAAATGCCTATTATCCTCAACTATTTTGGCCATGCGAGCTTTCAAAATTGAGGGAAAATATCACAATGATTATTTAGACAATAGTGCATTGTGTATGAACCTCAGTAACTTTGTTTCTAGATGCGATAGAGTTAAAAACTCTTCAGATTTGGAAACTAGAGACTCTTACCTATCTAATGATGTATCACATGATACATTTTGATGAATTTTGAATTTTCGACCTCAGGTTGACACTTTCATGCATCGGACTGATGCATCGTTGACGACTTGGACCGGATTTTAATACGATTAGGTGAGTGTTCATGTATAAATTGTCTTTATTAAACACAATTTCTTACTTTCAGACACTTTTTGTACATAACAGTAAAATATATAGCAAAATAATAGTGGAATCTGTAAATTTTGGGGTCTTCCAGAATGTTTGGGAACGTATCCCTATTTTTCCCATAAGGCCTTCAGTTCGATATACGATCGTTCGATATACGATGGGGTTTTTAGGGACGCATCCCAATCGTATAACGGGGGACACCTTACTTTAATTAATAACAACTTGTAATGTACTTCAAGGAAACTAATTAAATGTAATGATTTAATTTATAATGTAAGAATGTACTTTAATAGAAGTGTAATTAAATCATAAGCGAATGGGAAGTAATCCATAATCGAAATCATAATTGTAATAAACCCAAACAAAAATGTACTGTTGTGAAATGAAGACGTGGCAAAAAAAAATAAGATTAGTTTTTGTTTTTATTTATTTTTTTATATTTTTATTTGGAAACTTTCAAACACCTGATCGTGTTTAAAAGGGGGGAAGCTTAACCTCCAACTGCCATCCCCCAACATTCAGGCATATTTTATACATGTATTTGTAAAATGAAGAACACTTCATTACGAGACTCTGCCTTGGTCACTGCTAAGAGACTCCCCTTGTTAGCAGCTTCGCGGCGGGGAGGGGCGGAGGCCCCTTGCCTCCTTAATATTTTTAGATTCCGGCCTGAGCTATGGTCGAAAGAGGTCGAACCTCTACCCCTGTAAATTCAGAGCAATAACTGTAAATTTTTAAGAAGTAAATTTACAGTAAGAGAAACTTTTTATTTTCCGCCTCGAGTTGGGCTATCGTCAGAGGAACTTAGTAAAGTCGATAAGTTATAAAGCGAGAGAAAAGAATTATAAAGTTATAGAAGAAAAGTATCATAGAAGAAATATCCGTTGCTTGCCTCCCTAACTAGAACCCCCGTCGATTCCGAACCGAAAAAGGGCCATAAAAGGGGGGGTTAACACGAAGCTACATCTACATTCGGTTAGTCTAATTTTTTTTTTTTTTTTTTATTGCTGGCATCACACGCTGGCATGTCACAAGCTGGCATTCATCGTCAACAGACTCATCCTCGAGCACGTCAACAGACTCATCCTCGAGCACCACCACCAGAGCTCCTGTTGCTAACTTTGTTTTTTTATTAAACAACGTTAATACTTTTAAAATGTCTGTCAAGACGGTTCTTAAACATATTAACGCTGGTAGAATGAACGACTGACGCGGGAAGATTATTCCATTTATCAATTACTTTAAACGTAAAGAAGTTTTTAGCGATATTAGTAATGAAACGTCTGCCACGCAACTTAAATCCGTTATTGCGAGTATTACTATTATCGAAAGTGAACAATTTGTCAAAATTTACGTTATCGATGTTATTAACGATTTTGAAAACTTCAATAAGCTCCCCCCTTAATCTCTAGTTTCGAGTGAATACAGGTCTAACTCTTTAATCCTATCTTCATAAGGCTTATTGCGCAATGACGGAATAAGTTTCGTGGCACGACGCTGAACCCTTTCTAACCTATCAATATCCTCACGCAAGTACGGGCACCAAAACTGAACGGCATATTCTAAATGAGGCCTGACTAGGGACTTGTAAAGGGGCAATATAATATCCTTCGATTTAAATTCGAAATTACGCGCTATGAAGCCTAACATCCTATTAGCTTTTGCGCAAGACTCCAGGCACTGGTTCCTAACCTTTAAATCCTTAGATACGCGTACGCCTAAATCTACTTCCTCGTCAACGCTCGCTAACTCCCTATCATCCATCGTGTACGTGTAATTATTGTTGCGAGAACCTATATGCAAAACTTTACATTTGTCTACGTTAAATTGCATCTGCCACTTATCTGTCCACTCCATAATCCTATTTACATCGTCTTGGATCCTATTTCTATCGTCCTCGTTAACAACCTTACCGCCTATTTTAGTATCGTCCGCGAATTTTGACACGTTACTAGTCAATCCTACATCTATGTCGTTAATGTAAATTACGAATAGCAATGGGCCTAACACTGAACCCTGTGGGACACCGCTACCTACATCTAACCACCCCGATTCACTACCATTAACTACGACCCTCTGTCTCCTAGCACGAAGCCATTCTTCTAACCAGTTAGCTACCTGACCGCGTATACCGTGCGCTTTGACCTTCGCAATTAGTCTCCTATGCGGAACTGTATCGAACGCCTTTTTAAAATCTAAATAAATAACGTCAGCTGCTCTATGCCTATCGTATTCGCGCACTATTTCGTTATAAAATTCTAACAAATTAGTTAAACAAGACCTATGGCGTCGAAACCCATGCTGACTACTATTAATCAAATCTCTACTTTCTAAGTGATCGATGAACGATCCCTAACTACGGATTCCAAAAGTTTACCGACAATTGACGTTAAGCTAATGGGCCTATAATTGCTAGCTACTGCGCGGTCGCCTTTTTTAAAAATAGGCGTGACGTTAGCTAATTTGAAGTCTTCAGGAATAATCCCCGTTTCGAGTGACTGATTAAAAATCTTCGTTAAGGGGCCTACGATAACAAATCTTTCAAATGTCTGGGATAAAAAGCGTCAGGGCCTGGAGCCTTGCTAACTTTTAGCCTATCGATATAATGCGCAATCTCAGCCTCGTAAACAGTTATTTCATCCAAAATAGTCTCGCTACTAAATGGAACGATATCGTCCACGTCGGGGACATTATTTACGTCTTCTACGGTAAAAACTGTCGCAAAAAAGTTATTGAAAATACCCGCCATCGCCTGAGCGTCAGAAGCCAAAGCGCCATTAACATCCACTAGAGGGCCTATGTTATCTTTTACCGGCTTACGATTATTTACGTATTCAAAAAACTTTTTTGGATTATGTTTACTATCCGCAGCTATAAGTATCTCTAAATTACGCTTGCATTCCTAACTGATCTTTTAACCTGACGTCTAAGCTCGATATATCTATTAAAGTTAGCTGCCGTGCCATTGCGCTTATTAAGTCTATACGCTCTATTACGCTCGTTTATGAACTGCCTATTTCCCTAGTCCACCACTTCGGCCTACCACGATTTCTAACGCGCTTGGGCCTACGAGGAATAAACTCCCTTTCAATATTCCTAAAACTTTCTTTAAACGCCACCCAACGCAAATTTGTGTCATTACCCATAAATAAGTTATCCCAGTCCACTACTCTCATCCTATCCGCAAAACTATCAAAATTAGCCCTACGAAAATCAGGGACTTCTATTACGTTACTATCCTGTGTTTTCTATCAATAACTTAAACCTAAGAATTTGATGATCACTACATCCTAAACTCTCGCCTACTTCTAAACCTTCGACTATATTCTCGCCGTTCGTCATCACCAAATCTAAAATATTATCACCGCGCGTTGGTTCGGTAACTATCTGTCGTAAAAAGTTATCGTCCATAAACTCAACCAATCTCAAACCCTCCTCATTACCAGTAAAATTCTCGTAATTAACATTAGGGCAGTTAAAGTCTCCGACAATTATACTATTCCGATTGTCAATAAAATTACCAAGAAGTGAGTAAAATCTAGTATCTGTATCGAGGGGTTGAACGGGAGGTCTATAAACAACAACAAAATTAAAACTAATACTACGCGCCCTAACTTCAACACATATCGCATTAATTGCTGCCGGAAAATCTAACTTAACCTCGATAGCCCTAAGGGAATTACGAATGTACAGCAAAACGCCTCCACCAAACCTATGTAACCTATCATTAGTAAAGAGTTTAAAACCCGGTATATCAAGTTCCCCCAACAAGTCCCGAGTCACGGTATTTAACCAAGTTTCAGTGATAGCAACTATATCATAGTTGCCGGAATAAATTATCGCCTTAAATTCATTTAATTTATTTCTAATACTACGCGCGTTACAATAAAAGACGTTTAAGTTATTTTTTACCACGGGCCCGCGTTTTAAACTATTTATCACGTCGGGCCCGCGTTCCCGGACCCACAACGTTTAAAGAAGGCTTCGACCTATACAGCTTTCGCACGTTTTCGTCTATTAACCTACCTAGCCTAGCATTACCTATTTCATTAAAATGCACCCCCATCTTTTATAAAAAGGCTAGGATCACTGAATTCGGACCACAGCTTTACGAAGGGTACATTTTCCTCAGCACAAATCTCTTCTAATTTGTTATTCAAAAATATTGTTTTTGACGTAATTCTAAGACCCAACCCGTGCCTAGGGGTAATACCTAGAACTAAAGACCTATCTGACCTCGCCTTCAGGGACCTAATTAACCCCCTATATCTCTCCAAAAGGTCAGGCACTCTCGTATCGGGCCTATACGAGTCGTTGCCTCCTACCATCGTCACCAACATTGAGTGACGGGAGGCAACGTCAATCCTATCCACTTCGTCTCTAACTCTGTCAACCCTGGCCCCTGGGAGACAGACCCTCCTCCTCTTGGTTGGATGCCGTTCAACGAACTCTTTGTCCATGTGGCGCACTAAAGAGTCCCCAATTAAAATAGTTTCCCCCTCATTCACGTCCCTTTCCAAATGGGCGAAAGGGTTCGAAACCTCGATAGGGGGGGATTCCTATCACCTAACGTACGCGGCCTAGCTCCACCCTTAACCTCTCTAAATCCCTCGCTATCTACTACTCTCGGACTAACCTTAACCTCTTCCTCAACTCTATCTAACCTTCCCGACAAGCTACCTAAACTAGAAACTAGGTTACGCACCTCACCCTTCAAATTACTAACGTCTTCAACGTTAGTATTGGTTCAGCTTCCGTCAACCGTAGCCCTACCCCTGCCCTCATCAAGCGTTCCAAGTCTTTCCGCTACCTCACGTACACTGCGTTTTATGTCAACTAATTCCTCCATGAACTCGCAAAAGAAACAAACTGATCTATCGGTAATTGCCATAGGACCGCCGTTATAATCCCTAAATTCCGAATACCACCGGTTAACCCTACACCTAACACACGACACTTTCTGTGACGGCATCGCAGAGTTAAAAATTAGTTTATACCGTCACAGGTATAAGTTAAATTAAGCCAGCATGCTATGAAAACTTCTAAATCGCTAAAAACCACTAATATTCGATTACTTAACTATAACAACACAAATTTAAAGGCAAGTGTAAAAATGAACAATGAACAATTCCTATACCATCATTAGCTTAACGTCAATTGTCGGTAAACTTTTGGAATCCGTAGTTAGGGATCGTATTATCGATCACTTAGAAAGTAGGGGTTTGATTAATAGTAGTCAGCACGGGTTTCGACGCCATAGGTCTTGTTTAACTAATTTGTTAGAATTTTATAACGAAATAGTGCGCGAATACGATAGGCATAGGGCAGCTGCCGTTATTTATTTAGATTTTAAAAAGGCGTTCGATACAGTTCCGCATAGGAGACTAATTGCGAAGGTTAAAGCGCACGGTATCCGCGGTCAGGTAGCTAACTGGTTAGAAGAATGGCTTCGTGCTAGGAGGCAGAGGGTCGTAGTTAATGGTAGTGAATCGGGGTGGTTAGAGGTAGGTAGTGGTGTCCCACAGGGTTCAGTGTTAGGCCCATTGTTATTCGTAATTTACATTAACGACATAGATGTAGGATTGATTAGTAACGTGTCAAAATTCGCGGACGATACTAAAATAGGCGGTAAGGTTGCTAACGAGGATGATAGAAATAGGATCCAAGACGATGTAGATAGGATTATGGAGTGGACGGATAAGTGGCAGATGCAATTTAACGTAGATAAATGTAAAGTTTTGCATATAGGTTCTCGCAACAATAATTACGCGTACACGATGGATGATAGGGAGTTAGCGAGCGTTGACGAGGAAGTAGATTTAGGCGTACGCGTAACTAAAGATTTAAAGGTTAGGAACCAGTGCCTGGAGTCTTGCGCAAAAGCGAATAGGATGTTAGGCTTCATAGCGCGTAATTTCGAATTTAAGTCGAAGGATATCATATTGCCCCTTTACAAGTCCCTAGTCAGGCCTCATTTAGAATATGCAGTTCAGTTTTGGTGCCCGTACTTGCGTGAGGATATTGATAGGTTAGAAAGGGTTCAGCGTCGTGCCACGAAACTTATTCCGTCATTGCGCAACAAGCCTTATGAAGATAGGATTAAAGTGTTAGACTTGTATTCACTCGAAACTAGGAGATTAAGGGGGGAGCTTATTGAAGTTTTTAAAATCGTTAATAACATCGATAACGTGAATTTTGACAAATTGTTCACTTTCGATAATAGTAATACTCGCAATAACGGATTCAAGTTGCGTGGCAGACGTTTCATTACTAATATCGCTAAAAACTTCTTTACGTTTAAAGTAATTGATAAATGGAATAATCTTCCCGCGTCAGTCGTTCATTCTACCAGCGTTAATATGTTTAAGAACCGTCTTGACAGACATTTTAAAGGTATTAGCGTTGTTTAATTTAAATAACAACAAAGTTAGTAACAGAAGCTCTGGTGGTGGTGCTCGGGGATGAGTCTGTTGACGATGAATGCCAGCTTGTGACATGCCAGCGTGTGATGCCAGCAATAAAAAAAAAAAAAAAAAAAAAAAAAAATTAGACTAACACGAATGTAGATGTAGCTCATAGCGTAAACTAACCCACTTTTTGTTTAACTTTACCTACTTTTTTTTTTTTTTCCTTATCCTCCTTACTTTGCATGTCTCTAACTCTTTTCTTGCATGTTTGTAGTTTGCATGGTATGACAGTGAGTTAAGACTGTGTTTGCATGGTTTGTAAGCGTTCTTATTTTACTTCTTTTCATCTTTCACCCCTCTCCTATTCTCCCGACTATTTTTCTGACTTGTCGGCAGTGGCCGGCGGATGATGATGGTGAGACACTTTTCCTCTTTTTCTGAATGAATGTTAACCCACGAGTGATAGGTGTTGCTCCTTACTTAACCCCTTATTCTCTTCTCTTCTCTTAACCCCCTACTCTTTCCTTTCTCTCGGGCTAGCCTTAGAGTGGATCTTAGGGTCCTTGTTAGCCTTAGCTTCTGTAGATCTGTAGATATGGATTCATTATCTTCATGCAGTACTTATTGTTCGTATATTTTTTATGTTTGAATGTTCATTTTTACATAAGAAACCAAAATTGCCTAAATGAGTTTTGGATAGAATTTCAATTTGTACTTCTTAGTCATTACTACCCACTAGGGGTTAAAACCAGTATTGAAGTAGTACAAATAATACCGATACCGATATTATAGGTTTTCGGTATTGACAAAAATTGCTATTGTAAAATTTAGGCAATTTAGTCCTCCGATGGGCAAATAAACTGTTTTTGGAGGATTCGGAGAAAAAAAATGTTTCGGGGTATTTTGCAGTTAACCTCTTTTTTTCGTTTTCTATTCCTTTCTATCAAAGAAAACTATTTATTGCACTAGCTTTAAGAGTGATTCATTCAACTGTAGCCATTTCTTCAACAGAGTGGGAAATTATTGAAAACCTTTATGACATCTTACGTCCTGTTGAAATAATTCTTAAAGGGTTATGCTCGAAAGATGCATCACTCCTGACAGCTGAATCATCAATGAAATTTATTTCAAAGAAACTAGGAGAAAAATAATCCAATAGCAAAAGAGTTAAAAGATTGTCTTAGAAATCGTTACATTTCAAGAAGACAGCAAGACATTGTAGGTTTAATCAAATATCTTCATAATCCTGAAGTTTTAAAAGTTCAAGAGGAGGAAAGTTTTTCTGTTCCATCAAAATTAGTTCTCAAAAGAACTGCAGAAAGGCTCCATAAAAGACTTTTCCCTAAGAATGTGGTTGATTTGGAGATAGAAATGGAAGAACAAGAATTTCCATGTAACCCTGAAAATGTAGCTGCAAATAAGACTGAAGTGGAAGCAGATTCATTACTGAGTGAATACATGCAAGAAATGGACAAACTAGGAAAAGTGCCATCTAAAAAAAATTCCATTGATTTTGATGTTACTAATGAATTTAAAAGCTTAGAAGTTACTTTACAGAGAAGTGAGAATTTAGAGAAGCTGTACAAGGCACTGCTTTCAATTAAACCTACAAGTGCAGAATCAGAAAGAGCCTTTTCTGCTGCAGGCCTATTTCTGACAAAACTGAGATCAAGTCTATCTGAACAATCCCTAGATGCTCATTTCCTCAAAGCATACTTTCAAAATCAAACTAAGAAATAAATATTTAGATACTAATAATTTCTATCTACCCCAGTAGTTGTATAATAATATGCTAAAAAAAAATTCAAATAATATTTTTATTACAATTTAGTAATTTACTGTATAAACTTTTTCGAATAGAATGCCATCTATTTGGAGTTGGGTCATTAATTTATAGTAAATATGGTGAGTACTGCAAGTCCCTCAGACTTGTGGGAGGGTTGGTAGGGTGGCACCATAATAAATCAAAATAAATTATTTTTTTCATAATACTGGTATCAATATCGGGATTAGCATAATTGCCTCCAAATACCGGTATTCAAAATTTTTGGTATTATGCAAGCACTACTACCCACTCTTTGTCTCTAATTCATTCTTGTAAATCTTCCTAATAATGATTTGTACTATACGTACAAATTCAATAACTATGACATCACATTTTCCCATCATTAATTTCCCTTCATCATATATCTAGTATTCAATGTATGAAAATTCTTTATCATAATACTAAAAACTAAACACACTATAGAAGTCATTATTTATATGTTATGTAGTATAAATATAACTATTATTCGACCATATCTTATCTTGATCATTATCCTATATAAATTTTATTAAATATTCATTTTTACTCGTGTCAATCTATGAAATGCAGAACTTCATGCATGCATTCATTCAAAAACGCACAAATACGTTCTAGTATTATTTTTTTCATTTTTATTTATATCACCTCCTGAGATGAACTCGAAAACGCTGAGGTTAAGTTATCAAATTCGCTAACTGGCAAAATCGAACGCTTCTAAGATAAATATCTCCTTTCGCTCTGATTCGAATTTATAACATTATCATGCATTATGTTATATTATGTGTGTCATGTCTCATGTACTTGTGTTGTACTAATAACCATATATAAATATATATACAGTATTCCCTCGAATATCGCGGGGGTTACGTTCCAGAATCCCCCGCGATAGGTGAAAATCCGCGAAGTAGAAACGATATGTTTATTACGTATTTTACGCCTTTATAAACCCTCCCCGCACTCTTATAAACACTTTCTACACTCGGAGTATGAAAGAGACTAACAGTATTTTAAAAAGAAAACATTTGTGTATATACAGTATTTTTTAATAATTTTACCAACATTAAAATTTTGTATGGGTACTCACCAGCGAAGATACTAAAACTTGAATGATGACGATGATGATGAATTAGCTGTGCAGTACTGAATGATGAAGGTGATGACGATGATGAGATGAATGTACTGCACAGCAAAGAAGAGCATTACATCTCTTCTAAATGAAAAAACGTGGAAGCGAACTGAGCAAGGCGAGATGCTGAATGCTTCGGTAGGCTGCAGATCGAGATGCGACGAATGCTAAGCCAATCAGCGCCCAGGATACTGAACAGCGTGCTCTGATTGGTCGCGTCTCATCCATCGGCCAATGTGTCCGTGTACGGTATCATATAGGCAAAGTAGTCAAGCAGCACAAGCTTCGCTGGTTTTCCTATCTCGCGGTTTCTTTGTCAACTCAATTAGAGTACATATTTTATTTTGGCTAGAAAAAACCGCGATGCACCGAGTCCGCGAAATGTGAACCGCGATATGGCGAGGGACTACTGTAAACACTGTAAGAATGGTAAACAACGTAATGTACTTCATTGAAACTGTAATTAAATGTAATGATTTAATATATAATGTAAGAATGTACTTTAAATGGAAGTGTAATTAAACAATAAGTGAATATGAATTAATTGGTAAGTGTAATTGTAATGAACCAAAATTAATACATACTCAGTCATGTACTCAAATTGTACTTATGTACTACTATGAAATTATATCATCTTCATAAATGTAGACTCGGCGAAAAATACAAATTAGTTTTTATTTTTATTTTTTTTATTATTTTTATTTGGAATTTTTCAAACATCTGATCATGTGTTTAAAAGGGGGGAACTTAACCTTCAACTGCCATCCCCCAACATTTAGGTTTATATTATACATGTATTTGTAAAATGAATGGCACTTCATTACGAGACTCTGCTTTGGTCACTGCTACGAGCCTCCCTTGTTAGCAGCCTTGCTGCGAGGAGGGGGCAGAGGCCCCTTGCCTCCTTAACTTTTTAGATTCCAGCCTGAGCCATGGTCGAAAGAGGTCGAACCTCTACCCCTGTAAAATTCAGACCACTACCTGTAAATTTTTAAGAAGTAAATTACAGTAAGAGAAACTTTTTATTTTCCCCTTCGAGCCATGCTCTCTTCAGAAGAACTTATTCAGTTAAGTCGATAAGTTATAAAAGAAAAGTCGATAATTTTAGTATCAGAGTATTATAAAAAGAGAAGAATTAACAACTGGCGACCCTTTGCCCAAATTAAGAAAGAGAGAACCCAAACACCATAGAAGATATTGGCATAACAGTCTGGCGAGTCTGTAGCCAAGAGTTTAACAGTGGCAACCCACCATTTGACTGGCGGAAAAGAATTAGAATGTTATAGAAGAAATATCCGTTGCTGCATCTCTAACTAGAATGCCTCGTCGATATGAGACACCCCATAAACACACAGAAGGAGGAGGATAACAAATTGGCGACCCTATAGCCAGGATAAACATTTGGCAACCCTACTACCAAGATTAGAAGAATATTTTAAGAGGAGGATTTTAACAAGTGGCCACTCTTTGGCCAGGATAAAACCATTTGACCGGCGTGTCACGACTTCTTGTTCGTAACATCTACCCTTGAACTGGTGTGTCACGACTCCAAGTTCTCCACGCCTAGTTTTCATCCAAGAAGAAGTAGCCAGCAAGACACATCTTCAGGACACGTCTCTAAGGATTTCGCCGTAGAAATTTTGTTAAGTAGTTTTTTTTTTTAGTAATTTGTAAACATTTGAAAAGTCAGTATTATTAGCAGTTAATATTTAGTATTAAGTCAGAATTTACAAGAAACAGTGAACATTTGACACCAGTGATACATTTTTTTTTAGTTAAAAGTAAGAGAAGTTAAAAGTAAGAGAAGTTAAAAGTAAGAGAAGTTAAAAGTAAGAGAAGTTAAAAGTAAGAGAAGTTAAAAGTAAGAGAAGTTAAAAGTAAGAGAAGTTAAAAGTAAGAGAAGTTAAAAGTAAGAGAAGTTAAAAGTAAGAGAAGTTAAAAGTAAGAGAAGTTAAAAGTAAGAGAAGTTAAAAGTAAGAGAAGTTAAAAGTAAGAGAAGTTAAAAGTAAGAGAAGTTAAAAGTAAGAGAAGTTAAAAGTAAGAGAAGTTAAAAGTAAGAGAAGTTAAAAGTAAGAGAAGTTAAAAGTAAGAGAAGTTAAAAGTAAGAGAAGTTAAAAGTAAGAGAAGTTAAAAGTAAGAGAAGTTAAAAGTAAGAGAAGTTAAAAGTAAGAGAAGTTAAAAGTAAGAGAAGTTAAAAGTAAGAGAAGTTAAAAGTAAGAGAAGTTAAAAGTAAGAGAAGTTAAAAGTAAGAGAAGTTAAAAGTAAGAGAAGTTAAAAGTAAGAGAAGTTAAAAGTAAGAGAAGTTAAAAGTAAGAGAAGTTAAAAGTAAGAGAAGTTAAAAGTAAGAGAAGTTAAAAGTAAGAGAAGTTAAAAGTAAGAGAAGTTAAAAGTAAGAGAAGTTAAAAGTAAGAGAAGTTAATTGTCACAGAGTTATTTTCACTATTATATTCAGTATAGAATAATTTTATTTTATGTACCTTCCCGTACATTAGAATGAAATATTGTTTACAATTTTTTCAAATTAGTGAATTGAATTGACTTGCAAATTAAGAGTGTTTATAGTGTTTATCATTTATACAGATACTTGATTGTATTTCAAGTAAGTCCAGAGGATAATAGTCTCCACTTGATAGATATCAAGTGCAGTCATTTTCCAGTTTCAGTTAATTTCAAGTTAGACAGTTTCAAGATACTACTTGATAAGAATTCAAGTTAGACAGTTTCAAGATACTACTTGATAAGAGTTCAAGTTAGACAGTTTCAAGATACTACTTGATAAGAGTTCAAGTTAGACAGTTTCAAGATACTACTTGATAAGAGTTCAAGTTAGACAGTTTCAAGATACTACTTGATAAGAGTTCAAGTTAGACAGTTTCAAGATACTACTTGATAAGAGTTCAAGTTAGACAGTTTCAAGATACTACTTGATAAGAGTTCAAGTTAGACAGTTTCAAGATACTACTTGATAAGAGTTCAAGTTAGACAGTTTCAAGATACTACTTGATAAGAGTTCAAGTTAGACAGTTTCAAGATACTACTTGATAAGAGTTCAAGTTAGACAGTTTCAAGATACTACTTGATAAGAGTTCAAGTTAGACAGTTTCAAGATACTACTTGATAAGAGTTCAAGTTAGACAGTTTCAAGATACTACTTGATAAGAGTTCAAGTTAGACAGTTTTTTTGAAGAAGTCAGTTTTCAAGTCCCCAGTCATTTCAATGCAGTCAATTGAATTCAACTTTTTCTTTGTAACTTAAGAGAATTTAATTTAAGAAAATGTAATTTAAGAATTTAATTCAACCTTTTTTTTGTTGTAAAAGAGAATTTAATTCAACCTGAATTGACCGATTTGCGTCTTTAGTTAACCTTTTTTTTAAGAAGGAAATTGACCGATTTGTCTTTTCTTTTCATGCCATTATTGCGTATATAAATATATAGTTATGTATTTTATTATTTGTAATCAAAACAGTTCTTACAATTGTTTATTATGACTTTGATAATCATTGTAATGTATATGTGATAATAATAGTTGTGTAATAATTAATTAATCGATCTTGTCCCAATGACTCCTTTTAAATTACTATGCTGAGGAACATGCCGTCCCTCCATTTTGTTTCAACTCTCTTAATTTTTGTTCTAAGTAGTGTGACAAGCAATCTTTAAAAAAAAAAAAAAAAAAAAAAAGAGCAAAGTGCTCACGAAAAGATGTATTGTCAATTTCAGACTTATACCCCCACTTAGTCACTCAATTCCCCCGAATGTAGTACTCCAAACTTTATTTTATTTTATTTTAAAACCCCAATCCCAGTTGAACCCAATGTCAACCAGAGAAATGATTCAACCATGGTTAATTCCTCTTTGGTACTATGGAACATAACCTCAATTTATGTTAAGTTGCGTTTTTTATTTTTAAGTATATTATATGTTTAGTTCATTATAGTTTATAATTGATTTCTATTTTCAATTTTTATATTTTTTATATTTTTTTATTCGATTAATAATGAGTAATTGTCGTAGTTGAATTTAATTAATTGTGTGTCAAAATTCAATTTTAAAACTGTGAGATTTACTTTCATTAATTGTAAGTTCCTCTAAGTGCGTTTTGTTTATTACCTTAATTCGTGTAACTGATTTAATTAAATACTTAAATACTACCTTGAACTTAAAGGATTTTATAATAATAATAATAATAATAATAATTATTGACTTAAACTTAAAAAATTTTATAACCCTTAACCCATCTTAAATTATTATACATTTTTAAACTTTGTTAATTCAAAAACCTTCCAAATCCCTACACATACACATGCATGTATGCACACTATATATACTATATATACAACCCTTATGCTAAAATCATTGGATATCACAATAAACTATTTCATTGCGCGTAAATACTATGTAATTTAATCTTAATCATTTTTGCTTTCTAATATATCTTGCTCATGCATTTATTGTTACTTGAACAATCCTATCGGCTAATCTGTCCCTCGAAATTGTAAGATACACACTTTGTACCTACTACACAAAAATACACACTAGACCACAGGTCTATACATCATCCACTACGTAATTCGATTTTTACCTACAATAGTCAATAAAAATTAGCTTATAGATTGTACGATTTACATTTTTCCCTTTTATCTACTCTATTCATTATGTACATAATTTATCACACAGAAAAAATAAAATTTGGTAAAAAATGTTAACCATATCATTGTTTGTCTAACTTAATTGTTTGTCTAACTTAATTGTTTGTCTAACTTAATTGTTTGTCTAACTTAATTGTTTGTCTAAATTAAAGTACCGGTATTAATCTTTGAATTTTTTATATTTTGTAAGCGAGTGTCATGTTAAAAATTTGATTACTCTGCATTGTACTCAACTACCCGGAATCGTTCTGTATAAAAAAAAAAAAAAATTCATCTAATTTGAATTTGTTAGATGTTACTTTCTAAATTGTATTGTAATAATTGTATTATTATTATTGTGTTAATATCATTTTAAAAAGGGGAGCACTGTAAAAATTAACAATGAACAATTCCTATACCATCATTATATGGATTCATTATCTTCATGCAGTACTTATGTTTGTATAGTTTTTATGTTTGAATGTTCAATTTTACATAAGAAACCAAAATCGCCTAAGCGAGTTTTGGAGAGAATTTCGATTTGTACTTCTTAGTCATTACTACCCACTCTGTCTCTAATTCATTCTTGTAAATCTTCGTAATAATGATTTGTACTATACGTACAAATTCAATAACTATGACGTCACATTTTCCCGTCATTAATTTCCCTTCATCATATATCTAGTATTCAATGTATGAAAATTCTTTATCATCATAATAAACACTAAACACTCAATAGAAGTCATTATTTATATGTTATGTAGTATAAATGTAACTATTATTCGACCATATCCCCCACCCCCATACATCCATATCTTATCTTGATCATTATCCTATATAAATTTTATTAAATATTCATTTTTACTCGTGTCAATCTATGAAATGCAAAACTTCATGCATTCGTTCGAAAACGCACAAATACGTTCTTGTATTATTTTTTAAATTTTTATTTTTAATTATATCACCTCCCGAGATGAACTCGAAAACGCTGAGGTTAAGTTATCAAATTCCGCTAACTGGCAAAATCGAACGCTTCTAAGATAAATATCTCCTTTTGCTCTGATTCGAATTTATAACATTATCATGCGTTATGTTATATTGTGTGTGTCATGTCTCATGTACTTGTGTTGTACTAATAACCATATATTATAACCATATATAAATATATATAAACACTAAGAATGGTAAACAACGTAATGTACTTCATTGAAACTGTAATTAAATGTAATGATTTAATATATAATGTAAGAATGTACTTTAAATGGAAGTGTAATTAAACAATAAGTGAATATGAATTAATTGGTAATTGTAATCGTAATGAACCAAAATTAATATGTACTCAGTCATGAACTCAAATTGTACTTATGTACTACTATGAAATTATATCGCCTTCATAAATGTAGACTCGGCGAAAAATACAAATTAGTTTTTGTTATTTTTATTTTTTTTATTTTTATTTTGAATTTTTCAAACATCTGATCATGTGTTTAAAAGGGGGGAACTTAACCTTCAACTGCCATCCCCCAACATTTAGGATTATATTATACATGTATTTGTAAAATGAATGGCACTTCATTACGAGACTGCTTTGGTCACTGCTACGAGCCTCCCTTGTTAGCAGCTTTGCTGCGAGGAGGGGGCAGAGGCCCCTTGCCTCCTTAAATTTTTAGATTCCGGCCTGAGCCATGGTCGAAAGAGGTCAAACCTCTACCCCTGTAAAATTCAGACCACTACCTGTAAATTTTTAAGAAATTACAGTAAGAGAATTTTTTTATTTTCCCCTTCGAGCTGTGCTCTCTTCAGAAGAACTTAGTCAGTTAAGTCGATAAGTTATAAAAGAAAAGTCGATAATTTTAGTATCAGAGAAAGTATCAGAGTACAGTGGAACCTCGCTTAACGAGCATAATTCGTTCCCGAATTGTGCTCGTTATGCAAAATGCTCGTTAAGCAAGGCAATTTTTTCCATAGGAATCAATGTAAAATATGATAATGCGTTCCATGCTTAAAAAATACTTAAAATAATATTTATAATGATATTTAAAGGCGTTTTTTAAATTATTATTGCATGAAATGAAAAGATTATTAATAAAAATTAACCCAAAAGAGAATGTAAATAATTAGTAAACGGTGAAATTTATAAATAACTTACGAAGAGAGAAGGTGCTCCTGACGCACGCAAAGGAAATGAAGAGACAGGGGAGGAGGAGAGGGTTATTGAGGGGAAGGAGGAGAATCGTCTTCGTTCAATGCAATAACATTCTCGACGAGCTCACAGTCACTAGCTTTAAATTTTTTAGAGGCACTTTCACTTTCTTTTGGATCCTTTTTCACGAGGAAACTGTCTAGAGACATTTGTTTTTGTCTACGCTTTAAATTTTGACGAAATATTTTGCTCGTTAAGCAAAGTGTCGCTCGTTATGCAAGGTAATTTTCCCCCATTCTTTTGGCTCGTTATACGAATTTCTCGTTATACGAGGCACTCGTTAAGCGAGGTTCCACTGTATTATAAAATGAGAAGAATTAACAACTGGCGACCCTTTGCCCAAATTAAGAAAGACACAACCCAAGCACCATAGAAGATATTGGCATAACAGTCTGGCGAGTCTGTAGCCAAGAGTTTAACAGAGTGGCAACCCACCATTTGACCGGTGGAAAAGAATTAGAATGTTATAGAAGAAATATCCATTGCTGCCTCCTAACCAGAACCCCCATCGACTCCGAACCACCCCAGGGCCATAGACGGAGGGGTTAATACAGGTATATAAAATTCAAAGCTATCCAAAAGCAAAATTCTCAGCAATATACAAAAGTAGATGCAATATAAGAGAGCTCAGGAAATGCGTCCATTAGAGAGACTGGTGTGAATTCTGCCAATAGAGCGCAAGAATTTGGTATGAAGGTGGATGATGGTGAATCAAAAGTAGAGTCAAGAATGCAGAGAATGAATGAGTGCATACATACAAGAAAAGAATCAGAGGATTTATGTGGCAGTGTGAAGACTAAGAGAAGCTTGTCAAAGATATTTTCAGTATCATCAGGTTATCATACAAGATCAAAGGGAATAGTGAACGATATTCCCATGTTCAGCAAAGAGCACTTTAATACAAGTGGCCATGAGGTTGAAAAAATAAAGGAAATGGTAGGTGGAAAATAAATGGTTTAGGATCTTTAGTAAAATTGTTAATGTTTGTGTTCAACCTTTAATACAGTAAATGTAATTTAAAATTGTTACCATATAGTATTTATAATGTCACTTTGCAAGAAATGTTATATTTGTACTATTAGGTACTTATTTTTGTAAATTCTTATTTTTTTTAATATATATATATATATTTGTTTGTGATGCATAAAGAAATTGTCAGGTTCTTATTTAATGAAACCCTTATGGTAAATAGGGGCCACCATGTCAGTTCAACGTAATTTTGGGTCAAAAAAACGTGACCATCACCAATTTTTTTGAAAATTGGTACACTTATAGATCTCAGTGAGAAAAACAGAATGCCACTTGTTTGAACACTAAGTCATATGGTTCCGGAGGTATGGCCATTCAAATTTTGCAAAAAAAAAAAGTCAATTTCCAAGGTCATACCATATTTCAACATGAAATATCTCCGCTCCTATTGCACTTACAGAGACCATTTAAACACTATTTTAAAGCTTTTAAGAAGATCTACAACTTTGTTTCTATTCATATTTTACCTCAGTGATAAAAAAAAAAAGTTGATCTTATTTTTGACCTTTGACCTTGTGTACGTCATTTGATGTCACAACCAATTTTTTTCTCATTTCACCCAATTTTGGGTACACATGTCTACCTTAACATAGAACAAAATTTTTAGTGTTGATTAAGTTAGTATAGATGCTACAGCCATTTCAATGGACCATACCTACCTCCATTTTAACCAAGTACCTTTTTCCACCAAACTTTCAAGTGCCATTTCTTTGGAACTGTTTGAACTAGTGTTGAGAAAAGTACCATTAGATTTGTCTCACTGAGATCTATAATGTCTGCTATTTTTAAACAATTTGCCTTTTAATATGTATATTAAAATAACCTATTCCTTTATTTTTACCAATTGAGTTATAAGAACCAATTCTTGTCTAGCTGGGTGAAACCATGAAAAAAAGAGGCATCAACATAACTTTATATTTAAAAAAGGCAGTTATTAGGTATTTACAATATATTTTATGGAAGCCATTATTGTTACATTGATTAGTGCAAATGCAGACAGAATGTGTTCCACTGGCACCTGGCAATACATTCTTTTGGCTGAAGCTCTGCAAATTTTGAAAATCCTATTTTAATTGTTGGATGGTTTTTTTAAAAAGCTCAAATGCTTCTTTTAGGTTGCATAAGATCAGCAATTTTTGTTTTCTTTACCGCCTACCATCAGCTCCTTTTACAGAACCAGTCTTTCAACCCTGGCATTTGTCTACTCACATCTAGCAAATGATAGAAGTCAATTACTTTGGCAGCAGTTTCACTATTCAGGCATTTCCCGAAAACACAGATTGGGAGTTGAAAGCACTCCCTTCTCCCTCACCAAACTCTTTGCTTGCCTAGCCATGTAATCTGAGCATTTAAATTCTTCTCTGATCTTTACTTGTGTCCATCTTTTTGGTAGGATAGTAAGAATTCAGTTTTTCACTTCGACTTGTCACTTGATTAAATTTCTCTTTTAGTTGAAGAATCTCCAGTTCTGTATCATCTGAGTCACTGCATGAAATTGGTTGTTTAGTTGCAGGTTCAAGCTTTCTTTTCACAACTACTACTACTTTCCTCAACTTTCTTTTTGCATAACCAGCACTGTCAGAGTGTTTACATGGTTTTATTGGGGTCTCATCAAGTGTGGCCAATGAAGCATTGAATTTACTAAGCTCATACTGCATTTCAACTACATCTCCAATGGTTTCTAGCTCAGATGGGGCTTGATAAGGTGGATGGTGATTTTTCAAGTGGTTCATTCAGGCAATGGGGATGGATGATTTGCTAGTATATTTCGACAGGTTGCACATGCTTTATGATTATTTGTTAGTTTCAATTCAGGATTTTGATCAATCAAATTTTTAGTCAATGCACGAATGCCTTTTTTCACTTTTCCTTTGTGTTTTTTAAATGGGTCACAACAGAACCTGCCCATATTCAAACTGCTGAAATCCATGTTTATCTAAAAAGAAAAAAAAAAACATGTAGCTTAAAAGCCAGGGTTGGGTTCAATTACACAAAATGGAAACAATTACAATTTTTTTTATTTTTCTTCAAATTAATTACAGTTAGTATCATACTTCACAATTTCAAGATCAATTGCAATTACAATTAATTTTGTCTGAATCAAATACAATTACATAAATATAACTAACTATTCTATATATCTAAATATATATCTAAAATAAATATATATCTACAAAAATATATATCTAAGTATAACTAAATAAACTATTAAAGGTTTATTTTCATTAGATGATGTATGACTGCCAGATCATCTTGGGGTATAATTTTTAACAATTGACATTAATTGATCAATTACAATTACCTTTATTTTTATTTTATTTTGAATCAATTACAATTAATGGAAATTAGGATCAATTACAGTAATTAAAAATACAATTATAACACTGGTACCGTATGCATCAATTTTGCTGTCAAGGGTTTTGTAAGTGATTCTTATAGTTTTTCCTGCTGATTTCGAATCTGCAATCCATTTTTCTCAATCAGCTCAGGTTATCCAGCTATGGCCTCATAAGTAAAATAGAATTTTTCATGATTTTGTCAAAGCGGAATTGGAACAGTAACATCTATCATCACTTGTTTCACTTGTATAATATCTTTTTTTACTTTTCAGGCATATAGATAAAATATTTCATAATGAATAGAGCATGTAAAAATGATCCCAATAGATTCTGCTACATATGTGGGACAGTTACCATGCCAAATAACCAGTCCCAAATCACTAAATTTGTGAAGACAATGTATAGAGCATACTTTGGAATTAAGCTAGGAGACCAGGACAAAAATTTCGCCCCTCATATGTGCTGCAAGACGTGCATTGAAAATTTGAGAAGATGGAGCAAAGGCAGTGAAATCTTTGCCTTTTGGAATTCCCATGATTTGGAGAGAAGGAAAGGATCATGTGACAGATTGCTATTTCTGCATGACAAACCTCCAAGGTGGGCTTATAAATTTATTTTTCTTAAATATTTTGAAATCCTTGTATGAAACTTGACATAATATTCACCATAATGGTAATCATACATTTACATATACATATTGTTATAGAAAATACATTTACACATACATATTGTTATACATAAGTTACATTTACAATGATTGTATATTTTCTTTCTTTTTCATTCATATTGTCCCGAAGGGACAATATGAATGAAAAAGAAAGAAAATATACAGACTTCATCGACCTATTTCAATATCTTACAGACCGCAGCCTTCCCTCACGAGCCACCACTGTCTGAATGCTTCTTCTATTTCATATGCAAGTTTTTATATCCATGTTTCTGTATTTATATTTTCAGGAGTTAACAAGAAGAATAAACACATTGTTGTATACCCTGACATTCCTTCTGCTATGAGACCTGTACCCCATGGTCCTGGAATTCCAATACCCAGACCCACCTCAAACCCTGGACTTCGATGATTCTGATGATGAATCAATGACAAATGCCAATGACCAGTCCCAGTCGTATATACCTCAAAATACCGCTTCAAATGAGCCGAGGCCTCTCAACCAGGCCAAACTTAATGATCTTACCAGGGATTTAGACTTTCCAAATTAGCTGCCGAGATCTTGGGCTCACGACTTCAAGGACAACTTGCTGGCTCGGGAACAACATTCTCCTGGTATAGGAAACGAGAAGAAGAATTCCGCAAGTTTTTTGCAGTGCACGAAAATACCTCTTCCTTAATGTACTGCTGCAATGTTGAGGGCTAATCAAATCCTTGGGCCTGCCATATAACGCATCAGAATGGAGGCTATTTATAGACTCGTCTAAACGAAGTTTGAAAGTAGTACTTCTCAACATTGGAATAGGGTTGTATCAGTCCCTGTAGCACATTCCGTACAACTTACTGAGAGCTACGATAAACATGAAAATTTTACTGGATGCTCTCGTATATGACCAACATAACTGGAGGATCTGTGGAGATTTGAAGGTAATACTAATATCATAAGTAAACTATTGCTATTGACTATGTTCTTTTCCAAAGGTTATTGAGAGCGTATAAGAACACTTAACTTCCCCACAGACGTGATACAGTCCAATGCATAGATTTTTTTTATCTGATAGAACAAATTCTCAAATTCTTTAAATATTTTCATTTTTTTCAGATTGTGGCATTTGTATTGGGAATGCAAGGGGGATACACAAAATACCATGTTTCCTCTGCAAATGGGATAGCCGAGGGATGAGAAGCACTATCCACAGTGTGAATGGGCATCAGAGAGAATTTTGAACCTGGGTCGCATATGTCATTTCAGTGCCCCCTTGTACCACCAACAAAAATTTGCTTCCACCACTTTATATTAAGCTGGGCTTGATGAAAATTTCATAAAATCAATGAATAAGGAGGGTTCAGCATTCCGATATCTCGAGAGTAAATTTCCTCATATATCTGATGCTAAACTAAATGCTGGGGTTTTTGATGGTCCTCAATTCGAACTTTGATCAAGGATACTCAGTTCGAAAATGCAATGACTCCAACTGAGAAGAATGCCTGGCAGGCATTCAAATCAGTTGTCACTGATTTTCTTGGCAAAGTAGAAGTCCAGAATACGAGTCCATTGTCGAAAACTTGATGAAGCTTTCAAAGCTCATGGGTCGCGCATGTCCATAAAAATGCACTTTTTGTGGTCCCACTTGGACTACTTTCCTGAAAATTGCGGGGACTTATAATAAATGGCCAATAGAGAAAAAACCTGACCTGATTGAGGAAAACCAATGTCATTTTCGAATTCAGCATGGTCAAATTATATAATATGAGTTGAAAAAACCCTCACAGCAGACAAAAAAATTTCATATGCATACCAGTGTAATTATTCATTGTATCCAACCCTGTTAAAAGCTACTTTTGCTTAGATGGCACAAATAAAATTTGGGACCTACTGATCTTGTTTCAGAGGTCTACAACAAGAAAAAATGTGCAGTTTGATTTACAGATTGGAATAAATACAGATGCCAAAAAAATCCTTGCTCTAAGGTTTAAATAAGCTTATTTTCACATGGGTACATACTATTGTACACAATGAATAAATACACAAAGTAATTCTATTAAAACTCATCTAACTCTTAAAACTGAACTTATTCTATAGCCTAGTATAAGGTACTTATATACGTACATAGCTTTACCTTTAAAAAGGATAGCAGACCTGTTCAAAGTTCTTCACACTTTTGAATGTCCATATAAATTAATTAATTATGTAATTTAAATTACCTATATTATATAATTCTCTGAAATATAAAAAAAACAATTAAATTTTATAATAGGGCCAGATACTTATTCGACGAAATAACTGGGTTACGTTAGGTTAGATAATTACCGATTTTTTAAAAATTAGCAGACATTATATATCTCAGTAAGAAAAATCTAATGGTATTTTTCTCAACACTCTAGCTCAAACAGTTCCAAAGATATGGTGCTCCAAAGTTTGGTGGAAAAAGATACTTGGTCAAAATGGAGGTGGGTATGGTCCACTGAAATGGCTGTAGCGTCTATACTAACTTAATCAACACTAAATATCCTGTTTTAGGTTAAGGTAGACATGTGTACCCAAAATTGGGTGAAAGGAGAAAAAAAAATCAGTTGTGACACAAATGACCTACACAAGGTCAAAAGTAAAACACAAGATCAACATTTTTTGTTTTTTTTTGTTTTTTTTAACCAAGGTAAAATATGAATAGAAAAAGTTGTAGATCTGCTTAAAAGCTTTAAAATAGTGTTTAAATGGTCTCTGTAAGTGCAATAGGAGCCGAGATATTTCATGTTGAAATATGGTATGACCTTGGAAATTGACCTTTTTTTTTACAAAATTTGAAGGGCCATATCTCCGGAACCATATGACCTAGAGCAGGGCCAGCCAAGTTGTTTTGTCAGCGGGCCACCTTAATATTTTATATTGAAATATATTTAAAATATGACTATTGGACAATCATATATATTTGTCATTGTTTGGTATTCAGGAAATATCAATATCATACATAATATTTTGTGATGTTTCAATAAAATGCTGCATTATGGTATTAATTAAACAAAGTGAAGAAAGAGAGTTTAATTATAGACACCATATACAACTCAAGTGATACTGCTTAATATTAATTCAATGAGAATATTTGTAATTGCTAGCCTTCATTATTTTGGAAAACCTAAAATATATAATAATTATTTTTATTTATTTTATTTTTTTATAGAATTATATATTTTTTTATTTATTATTTCTGAGGCGGGCCACCTCCAAAAGTCAAGAGAGCCACTTTTGGCCCACGGGCATGGGGTTGGCCAGCCCTGACCTAGAGTGTTGAAACAAGCATCATTCTATTTTTCTCAGAGATCTATAAGTGTACCAATTTTCAAAAAAATCGGTGATGGTCACGTTTTTTCACCATTGAACTGACATGGATTGACCCATAGGTAATTGAAGGGTTGTTAGTTTTATCCATTTCCCTTCAGTATCTGACTTTCAAGTGGATAATGGTGTGGTGTGGAAGAATGACTGTTGTCATTCCTGGAAGGGGTAATGCAAGAGCTAGTTTGGTATACTAGGGTCATTGTGAAAGTTGAATGTCAGCAATAAGTGGTGTGTGAGACTAGAGCTTGGTATGAATGATTTGAAAGTAAACAGGTGAAAGATAGAGGTTGATTGGTCGATTGTCGTGTGGCCTCGCTGGAGGTAGAGATCTTTTCTCTTCCATCCTCCGAGAAGGTGTTGGTGGTTCTGCTATCAGCATCTGTTATCACTTTTTTAGGGGGCCTGCTTCCTCCTTGTGAGGTTAGTAGGCCTCGGGGTTCGGATCCCCAAATCTACAAAAGAGCCTGCTCTTAACGCCTGCGCGTGCCTGGTTGAGCCCAGGCGCCTGTCTTCTTCTACTCACGCTCTCGTTTCTGTTCCACTCTTTCTCTATTTCTTTCCCATTTCTTCGTCTGTTCCAGTTTCTCTTCTTCACTATCTTCTTTCTTGGTCACATCGACCATCGACCAGGTGAAAGATAGTAATGGAAGTTTGGGGAAGTCAAGGCAGGATTGGGAACAAAATCTATCCTTGCCTGTCCATCTAAATCACTTGCAACAGCAGAAATTAAGATAAACAGTTTTGAGACACCACTGCAACTGAGACTAACCAAAGTGAAGTAATAGTTTACTTTAAGTAGGGACAGGACCTACTGTTTGTACATATTTTAAGTGCATGGTCTCAGTGTTAATTTAAGCTTAGATTACACTAGGCAACAAAGATTTTGTTACAGAAGACCAAATAGGTGCTCCTAACTAATTTCGGTATGCTGATTTCAAATCTATAATTAGATTTTTTCTATCACGTCTAGATTTTGTGTAAAATGCAAATCACTTTTAGTAAAATTTTCTACCACGTCCAGATTTTGGTTTTAATCGGCTTAATGCCAGTAATATGAAACTTGCTTTTCAAGGTTAAAGCAATTTTTTTTGCCAACTATATACAAATTCGAACAATTTTGATAAATAAAATTTATCCCAAGTCGCTACGTGACAGTCAAGCAGAACGGTTGTTGAAAGCTCTCTGCTGATGAGCAAGTGACAGGTTGTGGTGACTTGTGTGTTTTTATAGCATTTGTTTTGTACTACGGTGGTATTTCTTTTTATTTTGCACATCGTAATAATTAGTTTCTACGTTTTTTCAGATATTGTATGGTAATTTCAAAATGGCATCAAATAGACGTGCTTGTGTAAATCACCCAAGACAACTTCTGCTTGTTGTGGACAATATACACCTAAGCCACAACGTAGAAACATAACAACAAAGATTAAACTTGCGTACAAGTGTTATTTTGACTGTAAGTTAGGAGACCAACAGAGGGACTGGGCACCACATATTTGCTGTGCACAGTGCAATGCAATGTTAATAGCTTGGATGAATGGTAAAGAAAAGCTATGCCGTTCTCAGTCCCCATGGTTTGGCGTGAGCCGAAAAATCACTTCAGTGATTGTTATTTTTTGTTTGACAAAGATTGCTGGTTCACAAAGAAAAACAAATCAAAGATCACGTACCCAAACTGCGAATCAGCATGAAACCATACCACATGATGAAACAAATCCACCACCAGTTCCACCAGCAACGATAACAGACAGCAGTTCATCTGAAAATTCTGCTAGTGATAGAAAACAGGGAAAGATGGCATATATGTTCCAGATGCAAATATTTCCCCACATTTGTTAAGTCAAGCGGAGTTAAATGACTTAGTGCGGCGATTTGGAATTACCAAAAGAAAAAGCAGAGTTGCTTGGTTCAAGACTTCAAGAATTTAATCTTCTCCAACAAACACCAAAGTTCCCATTTCCGCCATCGCCATTTGCAGTTTCATCATTTTACTTACAGGAAGAAAACGTTTGTTTTCTGCCACGATACATTGGTCTGATGCAAGGGATTGGCTGTCCGCTATGATCCAAAAGAATGGAGACTGTTCATTGACTCTAGTAAAGCTAGCCTTAAAGCTATATTACTGCACAATGGCAATGAAAAACCTTCAATACCTGTAGCACATGCCACTGGCCTTAATGAGACTTATGAATCGATGAAACTGCTGCTAAGACTCATCAATATAAGGACACAACATGGAATATTTGTGGCGACTTAAAGTTGTATCATTACTTCTTGGGTTACAGTTGGGCTACACAAAGCATATGTGCTTTTTGTGTCTATGGAAACAGCAGAAGATGACAAGAACCACTACAAAAAACATGATTGGCCATCTAGAACTGAACATGTTGTTGGTAAATACATGTGAAACCCCAGCACTTATTGACCCTCAGAAAGTACATCTTCCACCACTTCACATTAAACTTGGCCTTATGAAAAATTTCGTGAGGGTATGGATCATCAAGGTGTGGTTTTCCAATATTTAAAGGATAAATTCAAAGGAATATTGACAGATGCTAAGCTAGAAGCTGGAGTTTTCACTGGACCAACAGATCCGCGTGTCTCCACGACTCATCGTTTCCATCTAACCTAAATGAGAATGAAACTAGGTGCATGGACATCTTTCGTTGAAGTTGTCAAAATTTTCTTGGAAACCACCAAGCTGAAAACCACCATAAACTCGTAGAAAACATGCTTAAATCTTATGAAATAATGGGATGCAGAATGTCTTTGAAAAATTCATTTTTACATTCTCATCTTGACTTCTTCCCGGCCAACCTTGGGGCTGTAAGTGAAGAGCATGGGTGAGCGCTTCCACCAACAGATCTCAGTTATGGAAAACAGATACCAAGGTAATTTCAACCCAAATATGATGGGAGATTATTGTTGGTTCCTGCAGAAGGAGAGCTCGTCATCCTACAAGCGACAAAGGAAGAGGACAACACCAAAGTTTCACTTAAGAACAGGAATTTGCCTTTCAGTAGTAACAACAAAATACTAACGTGCTTTGGGTGGATGGTGGGCGCAGGGTGTGTAACTCCGCCAGCGGAATTCTGCTGTCTGTCTTAAGCCAGAATAAAGGAGGAAGACATCCTGTTCACTAATTATTTAAGTATGCTTAACATAAAACGTGGCATGGAAAGTAGCTTAGACGCTTTCGTAATAGAAGCGGGTGAGAAAAAAAAAATGAAAAATAGGGGTTTTCGGTTACACAAAATCTGGACATGATAGAGAAATTTTGATATCAGATCTGAAATCAGCATCAGCGCTTTAGTAGGAATCAGTAGTTCACGTGTCGTAACAAAAAAAAAGTTGAAATTTGTTGCCTAGTGTTAATAGGTAGTGTAAATATATTTGACTTGAATGTTTCTTTTAATGGACCAAAGTGTAGCTTAGTCAAATAGTTTACAACCACCACATTGTTTTGAACCCATAAGGACAAAAAGAAAAGGAGGACCAGTAACAGTGGAATAACAACATGTCTGGTCACCATCCAACTTGACTTTAACTCAGCTTATATTTCTGCCCAGAATCATGCAAAATCTGTTGTTCTTAGCAAAAATTCCTTCATCTGACAAAAATGTGAAAATCTATCCAATTCTAATTTTTCTCACTCTTTTTGGCATCTAGCTAAGAATGTCTTCAACAACTTTACTACTTCTTTCCCTCCCCTTTTCCATTCCAACAGCTCAGTTGCTGTCTGTTCTCCTGACAAAGCTGAACTCTTCACTCAAACTTTCACTTCAAACTCAACCATGGATGATTCTGGTGCTGTTCCTCCATCTCCTCCTCCCTCTGACTTTATTATGTCAGAAATTAGAATCCTTTCCAAAGATATTTTTTCTGCCTTATTTTCTGGGCTCAAATCTAGGAAGGCGTACGTACAGTCCTGATGATATTCTCCTGTTGTTCTTAAGAACTGTGCTTCTGTGCTGACACTCTGCCAAGACAAACTCTTGTCTTTGTCTTTCATCTGGTACTTTGCTTTGATTCTTTGCCTTTCTAAAGCTTTTGAATCTATGCTTAATAGGAAGATTCTTTAACACCTTTCTTCTCACAGTCTTCTTTTAGATCATCAGTATGGGTTCTGCAAGGGATGCTCAACTGGCAATCTTCTTGCAGCTCTCTCTGATTCTTGGTGATCCTCCTTTCAGGATTTTGGTGAGACTTTTGCTATTGTGCTATTGTCCTCCTATGATGATCTTTTTCTGTCTCTCATCTACTCTGTGAGCAGTTTAGCATGCTCTCAAACACACACTTCTCTCCCTTTTCCTCACTACATATACATGCATCTTACACACTACATAATCTTTTCAAAATTTGGAAAAAAAATGGTAACTTCTAGAGCCTCTGAGTCCCCTGGGGAGGGGACCATAAATATCCCCACTTCTGGCTCCCCCGCTGCCAATCAGGGATGGGGAGTCGGCCAAAAACAACTGACTCCCGACTCCTGAGTCGGTATTTTTAAAAACTGACTCCGACTCCCGACTCCTGAGTCGGTATTTTTAAAAACTGACTCCGACTCCCGACTCCTGAGTCGGTATTTGTAAAAACTGACTCCGACTCCCGACTCCTGAGTCGGTATTTTTAAAAACTGACTCCGACTCCCGACTCTTTCAAATATATAAGTATAAATAAATATAATAAAGTAGGTACGATAATAATACAGTTTAGTAATTTAATACAATTTAATGTTGTATTACACAAAAATAAAAATTAACAGAAAAAGAAATTGATCTTGTATAAAATATTTATAACCTCATTTGGTTAACAATTTAAAATTTTAATGTTGCATACGGTACCGTAGCTAAATAAAAAAGGTTGGTAAAGAATATTTTGTTTCCATTATATATTATGATATGCTAATATTGAAGCTAAATATTAAAAAAAGGCTTAAAAAATATACTTAATAATTTTAACTCTCTAAGGGAATTTGTTCTTAAGAAAAGTATAGCATCAATTATGTCTTCTTCAACTTAGCCCGTAGGTGGGATTTAATTAACCGAAGAGCTGAAAATAATCTTTCAACGCTGACTTGTGTTGGTGGCAATGCAGTAACAGTTCTGGCTACATCTTGCACTAATTCAGGATACTTGGTATGGCCATTCATCACATCAAGTTTTAATGAATGATCAAATTTCTCTATTTTTATTAAAGCTGCATTAAAGTCTTCTCTGATTTGGTCAATGGGGTTATTTTTATAGGTTTATCATCTTGACTCAACGGCATCGCTTAACTTTTTTTTGATTTTCTTCATTATCAAGATATTTTCAAAATCCATTTCTTCTCAGAGTTTGAGCAGGAGCTTTGCATAATGGCAGGACTAGAGCAGCTTTCAAATTCTGAATTACTTGCGGCATCTGTTTCATTTAACATTTTCATTCGCACAGCTACATCACACAGAGCTGACTTTCCTCTAGCAATCTGTTCTTCAGTTTAAAAGTACCCTGTGCATAGGTCTACAAAACTGCAGCCAATAGTACATCATTATTCAGTAAATTTTCTTCTCTCCGCTGCATAGACATTCTTATACCATCTGCACAATGCCCGCAATTTGAGATATAGTTTATATTAATATTTTTCCATTCCTTGTAAAATGTGCCAGGTGTCAATTCAGCTGCTTGAAACTTCTTTGTAACCACATATGGGTACTTAAGTAATGCCTCAAGTTGACTTGCCTGCTGCCACTGGATATCAGTCATTGTTATATCTGGGTTTGCCATATCGATAAGGTATGGCTTCAATTCAAGAAGGCGCTTAATCATTTATAGGTACTCCCCCAATGTGTAGCTTGATCTATAACTGCACCTTTTCCGGGCCGACTTTTATATTGCATCAAGTTTTAGGCATTCTTGCAACCACTACTATGTTGCGTAACCTACCTACTACATTAGCAGCATTCCTTTCTTTTAACCCATCACGAATTGCCAGTTGCAATGTGTGGACTGCACATCGCATATGGGGGATATTTGAGAATCCAGCAAAATCATTGTCTACAGTGTCAACACTGTCAAGTTGTCAGCAGTTTCATCCGTATCTTCTTCACTACTGTCTCAAAAAGATCTCCTTTTACTTCACCATCATTAAGTTTCTGTACTGTACTTGTCATATTTGAGCGTTATCAGAACAATTGATAATATTTGCTCTTTAGTGATTTCATATTCTGTCAAGATGGTTTCAATTACTTGGTTAGGTATTCGCTTGAATGTTGAGCTTCAGTGTCCTTCACTGCCAGAGTAGTATAACTAGTTTTCCTTCATCATCAATGAACTGAACATTTATTGCCATATAATTAATTCTTTGTCTCGTGCAGGCATCCATCTAAGAAGAAGAATTTTCCTTGCAGCATTGTTTTCAATAAAGTTTTCTGGCTTTCTACTTCCTTTAAAATCATGTTTCGAATATCATGTCTCTCTAATGACACTCTAGTTTACGCCTTCTTTTTGCCGCCATTTCTCCATTTAATGGAAGCTGGGGAGGAAAATAATGTAAGTGCAACCCCATTCTTTACAACTAAATCTATAAGGTATTTTTTAAAATTTTTCTTTGTCATTGCTATTGTAATTCTCTCACTGTGGAAAAATTTTGTAAGAGAGACTTGTTTGCTTTTTGAAATAGAGGTACTGGCCTGACTAGAAGTAGGTTTCTGGATTTCCTTATCATGCTGATCTACAACCTTATAAATATTGGGATGTTTGTTTCGTAGATGGCGTTTCAAGTTTGGGGCTCGAGTTGGAGCATTAGCATGTTTCCCAGTGTAAGCACTAATTTTTGCATTACACTCTTTACCATCCTTTTCTACTTGACAAATAAAAATACTTTCATCCTCATTTAGCTTAAAATATTGAAAGACTGCTGATTTTCTACTAGGCCCACGACTCATTACTAATAGGGGCTAATTAAATTAATAATTAATATATTGCTAATTTTTATATGGTACCTAGTATCCTAAAATAGAAATATGAAATTCATTTGCTAAGATTTATCAGAACAATAAATCAAATGTGGAAATGTGAATCTAGAATTAGTTCAGGAAGATATTTATTTAGGGCAGAGTAGTAATCTGGTAAATTGTTGGCATATAGAAATTGAATCAAAGAGTCGGGAGTCAGTCATTTTTACCGACTCCCGACTCTTCAAAAAAGCTCCGACTCCCCATCCCTGCTGCCAATACCAGGAATGCAGACCCAGGATGTGCTACGACCCATTTGAAATGTTCTGGGGCTCTGCCTGATTCACTTTTCATTAATTTCTGCAACATTCATGGCCTTTCCTCAAATTTTTAATCTGTTGAAAATCCTCTAAACCTCATCATCATTTCCTCACTGAAACTTAGGTGTCTGGGGCGACTGACAACAACCCCTTTTGTGTACCCTCTCACTTTCTCTATACTCAATTTCACTCCAAATGTGGATGTTGCATATATGTATGTCAGGGTTAGCAAAAACCCAACTACCCAGCAAAAAACCAGTTCGGTTTTTGCTGGGTTTTTTGCCAACCCTGCTGTATGTATGCAATGACCTAACTTGTTCTCATATTCCCAAACTCAAATCTTCTGAATTCTATACCCTCTGGCTATGGCTTACATGCCAATCTCAAACTAAATACGTGTGTGCTGTCTACCTTTCTCCTAATTCTACTGACCATCCAAAATTCTTTGACTACCTCACTTCCAAAGTGGAATACATTCTATCCTACTCTCCCTTTGCCAAAATCTTCATTTTAGGAGATTTCAATGTTCACCACCACCTTTGACTTTCCTCCCATTTCACTAACATCCCTGGTGAACTAGCTTACAACTTTTTTATCCTAAATGACCTCAAGCAGATTATACAGCACCCTAGTCATATCTAGTGGTGCACTGAATAGCAGTTTAGCCAAATACCAAATATTTGGCTACCTACTATTTGGTGAATATAGAATATTCGGCCCGAATAGCATTTTTTGCCTACCAAGTATTTGGCCTGTTAAAAACTGACTGTTTGGCTTGCTTATTAAAACTGAATATTCGGCATGTTAAGTAAGAATACAGTAAACCCTCATTATTCACAGTAGATGCGTTCCACTTGCGCCGTGAATAAGGGAAATCCGCAAATATGCCATACTCCATTGATTTTGTGCCTAATGTACAGGAAGGTGGTTCATATCCTTGCCTTTTAGTGCTTGTGGGCAGCAGAGGTGGGGAGTCGGAGTCGGGAGTCAGGGCTTTTTTGAAGAGTCGGGAGTCGGTAAAAATGACCGACTCCCGACTCTTTGATTCAATTTCTATATGCCAACAATTTACCAGAATACTACTCTGCCCTAAATAAATATCTTCCTGAACTAATTCTAGATTCACATTTCCACATTTGATTTATTGTTCTGGTAATCTTAGCAAATGAATTTCATATTTCTATTTTAGGATACTAGGTACCATATAAAAATTAGCAATATATTAATTATTAATTTAATTAGCCCCTATTAGTAATGAGTCATGGGCCTAGTAGAAAATCAGCAGTCTTTCAATATTTTAAGCTAAATGAGGATGAAAGTATTTTTATTTGTCAAGTAGAAAAGGATGGTAAAGAGTGTAATGCAAAAATTAGTGCTTACACTGGGAAACATGCTAATGCTCCAACTAGAGCCTCAAACTTGAAACGCCATCTACGAAACAAACATCCCAATATTTATAAGGTTGTAGATCAGCATGATAAGGAAAGAGTCGGGAGTCGGAGTCAGTTTTTAAAAATACTGACTCAGGAGTCGGGAGTCGGTTGTTTTTGGCCGACTCCCCATCCCTGGTGGGCAGGCTGCCTTATGAATTAAGCCAGGCTTCACCATGTGACCTGCAGCATTGGCACAAAAGAGATGAGTTACACAATCCTTTGCGACTTTGAATCCCAATGCATGACACTCCTCCTGACTAATTTAAGTGTGATGGCAATTTCTTCCAAAAAAGGGCAGTCTCATCAGCGTTAAAGACCTGTTCAGGCTTATACCCCTGAAATCTTGACATTGTGCAGCAAAAAACATTTTTTGAATCTTTCAAACCAGCCTTTACTAGCTACAAAGCTTGATTCAGGAGTAGTGCTCATTCCTTCTCCTCCATCAGCAGCCTTGAAGCAGACTGCAAATAATTGAAGCCACGAATAGCGAGAGTTTACTGTAATTGGCTTCAATAAGCTGAATACTCATTTTTTTTTTAGTTTAATTTAACCCCAAATGTTCCTTGTGCATTAGGGATACTATAGTGTAGGCTTGCTATTTTTGCCCAAACTGGCAACAGCATCCTGCAGCTAAGTCCACAAACTACAAAAAGTTGAAAATTTAGTTTATAAGGTTTTTATGGGCACAGTTAGGTTAAGTTTGTTCAGGTTAGCACAATGATTTAATTGAAAATTTGGTATTATTTTAGTTTTTGAACTTTTATTATTATTTTACTTTTTTTACCTTTTCAGCAGCTTTTACCAAACAATTATTGTATGTATAGGCTTATGGCCTTATGCTTTATGAAATGTCTCAAAGTAGAAGTATAGTATGGAAATATTTCAAACCTTGTGAAAGTGATCCAACATGCTGCGTGTGCAATTTATGCAGTGCCAAGGTTTCAAGAGGGGGAAAGACTTCCAAATCTCTCACAACTACAGCAATGTTAAACCACCTGAAAAGTAAACATACTGAAGAATACAAAACAGAAGGGTTAAGAAATCTAAAGCAGAAAAAAGAGCAGCATCACCCAGCAATGCTGGCCCAACTGAGTCTCCAAAAGTTCCAAAGCAACAGCAAACATTATTTGAGACTATAGAGAAAAAAAAATATGGAATATTAATGACCATAGAGCTGTTGAACTTCACAAATTAATTGGAGAGATGATTGCCATAGACATACAGCCATTTTCGTTTGTTGAAAATGAGGGTTTCAACTGCCTTATGAAAAAAGCTTGCCCTAATTATACCATTCCAAGTAGGAGACATTTTTCCAAGAACATTGTCCCTAATATATATGATAAATTATTTACTAACGTTAAAGATGTAGTAGTATCATCTGCAAAATATATTTCCCTAACAACAGATATATGGACTGCCACTACAGCGAACACTCCATTCATCTGTTTAACAGCACAGTGGTTGTCTGACAACTTTGAGCATCAAAGGGCAGTCTTAAGAGTCAAACATTTTCCAGGAACTCATTCTACTTTAAACATTAGTGAACAGTTGGTGAGCAGTCTGGAGTTTCAACATTCC
Source organism: Bathynomus jamesi (assembly GCA_023014485.1). Classification (NCBI taxonomy): domain Eukaryota; kingdom Metazoa; phylum Arthropoda; class Malacostraca; order Isopoda; family Cirolanidae; genus Bathynomus; species Bathynomus jamesi. The sequence goes on from JAJOZX010003914.1 coordinate 335,268, forward strand.
TCTCAATAAAATCAATGTCATTCTGAGGGACAACGCTGCCAATATTTACCTTCCTTATCTTGTTTTATCCACACCCTGCAACTTAGCATTTCAGATTCAATATTAACTCAGAGGTCTGTAAAAGATATTTTGACTATGTCGAGCCACAGCTACACATCTAAATCATTCACCATCAGCAATGACCAAATTTGAATTACTACAAAAACAACTCATAGTAATAGGGCACAAGCCTGAAAAAGGCTGGTAGCATGGACCAAAATGAATCAAGCAACTTCAGTGGCATTTTAACAATGCTTGAAGAATTTAAATTACAATTGATGAAAATGAAAGTGTGGCTCATTGAGAGCATTGAAGAACAATCTATGGGAAGCCCTAGCCCTGAGTCATCTGACACTGATTCACCTTCAGAGATTAGTAAAACACTTCCTGGATTTTCCAATTATTTCAGTTTAAATGATTGTTTCTTAGAGTTGGCAAAATCTAGTTATTCTAGTGAAAAGGTAGACAAAGACACTGATGCAAGCTCTGCACCCTCTACATCAAATATTAGGAGTCCTAAAACTAATTCTAAAAGACTCACCATTGGCAAAGAAGTTGACACATATTTGTCTTTACCTCTTTTGGAAAGATCAAAAGATCCTCTAGGATGGTGGAAGCAGAATAAAGCAGGTTTCAAGAATTTGCAGAAGCTCACTCTCAAATATCTTTCAGCTCCCTCCTCATTGGTGGAAAGTGAGACACTTTTCAGTACAGGTGGAAATATCTACAAAGCTAAGCGAAACAGACTAAATTCAGAAAATGGAGAAAAGCTTACATTTCTGCACTACAACCTTCCTATATACAATTTTGAGTACTGAATCATGGGTGTATTTTTTTCTCATTTTCATTACCATATTTGGTTATTTGATTTGATTTTGTTAATAAAGTTGAATAAAAAAGCCATAAAGGCATAGCTATAGCCATATAAGTAGCCTGATGAGTCACATGGTGGTGATGAAATGCCTTTATTAGAAAAGGGAAATAAATATAAAAAAACACCATTTGGTGCCAAATATTCGGAAAAATGTCCGAATAGGCTGAATACCAAATAGTTACCAAATATTCGGTGCATCTCTAGTCATATCCCCAATCACCTTGGAGATAGGTAAGAAATAAATCTAGAATGTTGGGCCTTTCATCCTACTCCTTACTCTATTAAACTTTTTTTCTCCATTGGGCTCCTGTGGCCACAATCTTATATCTGTTTCCTATACTATCACTCCAATCTGGCCCTTGGACCCTCTCAAGAGGAGGCACCTTTGGCACTTCGGTGCTGCTGATTGGGAGGCCCTTAGGCAGTACTTCTGTGATTTCCCATGGAATGATTACTGCTTCTGTGGCTGGGGACCTTCTGAGTGTGCTGAGTGCATCATGGAGGTGATTCCAGTATGGAGGTATACATTCCATATTCTATTCCTACTACTAATGCAAAAAAAAAACCTTACTTTAACTTTACTTGTTCTAATGCTACCATCCAACTCCTGACTCTCAGCTTATATTTCTGCCAAGAATCATGCAAGATCTGTTCTTTGACATCAAAAATGCCCTCATCAGCAAAAAAATGTGAAGACCTATCCAATTCTAATTCTTCTCATTCTTTCTGGCATCTAGGTAAAACCCTCTTCAACAACTTTACTTCCTCCTCTTTCCCTTCTCTTTTTCATTCTGATGGCTCAGTTACTGTCTCTTCTGACAAAGCTGAACTCTTCACTCAAACTTTCGCTTCCAACTCAACATGGACAATTCTGGTGCTGTTCCTCCATCTCCTGCTCCCTGACTTTATTATGTCTGAAATTAGAACCTCTTCCAAAGATATTGCTAGGAAGGCATGCGCAGTCCTGATGGTGTTCTCCTGTTGTTCTTAAGAACTGTGATTCAGTGCTGACACCCTGCCTAGGCAAACTCTTTCATCTTTGTCTCTCATCTGGTACTTTTCCTTCTGCTAGAAGTTAGTTTTCACTCAGCATGTCCCTAAGAAGGATGACCACTCTTAACCATCCAACTGTCATTCAATTGCTTTGATTTCTTGCCCTTCTAAAGTTTTTGAATCTATCCTTAATAGGAAGATTCTTAAATGCCTTTCTTCTCACAGTCTTCTTTTAGATCATCAATATGGGTTCTGCAAGAGACGCTCAACTGGTGATGATCTTGCATACATCTTACTTGGTCAGCCTCCTTTTGGGATTTTGATGAAACTTTTGCTATAGTGCTGGATATCAAAAGCTTTTGATAGAGTCTGGCACAAATCTCTAATTTCCAAACTACCCTCTTTGGTTTCTATCCTTCTATCTGTGCCCTGTGCCTTTCTAATTTCCTTTCTAGCTGATCTATAGCTGCAGTTGTCAATAGCCACACTGTTCTCCTAAAGCTATCAACAGTAGTGTTCCTCAGGGCTTTGTCCTGTCACCCACTCTTTTCCATTTATTTATTAATGATCTTTTAATTCACACTTCCCATACTATTCACTCCTATGCCAATGATTCCACTCTTCACTCTTGCCACTTCCTTTTCTCATGATCTTTCCTGGAAAGATCACATGTACTCTCTTTCCAAAACACCTTCTGAGATTAGGTGAGTTGCACTGACTTCACAGTTTCTTCACCCCTGCTCAGTTGCTGTCTCTGTAATGGGGTCTTCTCTACCCATGTATGAAGTAGGCTTCTCATGTACAGTGGTCCCCCAACCTGCATGAATTCAGAGACAGAACAAGGACATTTCACTACCCTTTTTTCAATCTGCATGAGCTAAGATTGAAAGATAGATCTGCCCAAATTTTTTAAAATTGTGGTAAATACTAAAAAATGACAACACTTTCACGTATGCAGTACAATACGATACTTACAATACTTCAGCATTTGCAGCAACATGCCCAGTTAACCTACCTGAGAACAAAAAAATAATGTTAGATTGTCAGGAATATTTTTTTAAAATACTAAATTTATATCAATTAATTCAAGATTAATAATTTTAATTTTTGAAAGTCTTGACTATAAATTTTCTTAAATGATTCAAATCTAGACTTATCTTTTTCCTGAACTTTCATCTAAATAGGGTAAAATACTAACAGAGACAACAAGCAAGACTTCACACAACCGGAACTTTAAAAAGTAACTGGCCAGTTACTCTTTTATAGCTCTATGTAGGCCTAGTTATATTACGTAGGTGTACATTTATTAATGTAGCTGTGGGGTAATTTGTAGTGAATATAATATATTATAAGAAGCTGGCAGCCCTGGATGTTACTTAGCACATTCATATTTTCACAAAATTCATATTTTTTTTTTTCAGATATCATTTAAAGTTTTAAAGTAAATTTTCTATAAAGTCCTTTTTAAATAATACATATAGAGCTCTCAATTTTTTATCACATCATACAGGGTGTCCCAAAAGTCCCTATCTATTTTGTTGAAATAGGCTGAATTTCAAATAAATGTCACACTGACCTGAATACAGATGTATTTCTATACAAATTACAAGTATTACACCATTAAAATCTTTAATTAGTAGTTTCCACATGTACTCCATCTGTATCTCTGCAAATCTCAAAGTAGTCAGCTGCACTGCAGAACACATTTCCGAGCATTTCAGGGGTTATTTTCTCAACTGCTTGCCTAATGCAATCTTACAGATCTGGTAAATCTCAAATATTTCTGCGCTAGACCTCTGATTTAATGAAACCCCAAGCAAAGAAATCCAATGAGGTCAAATCTGGAGATCACACTGCCCAGGGTCTATTTCCCCCACGTCCAATCCAACAATTTGGAAAATGCTCATTTAGGTATGTCTGAACAATTCTGGCATGATGACATGGTGCCCCATCCTGCTGAAAGACTACATTGTCGAGAATGCCATCTTCAAGAAGTTGAGGTTCTAGAAAATTTTGAAGCATATCAAAGTAAACAGGCCCTGTCACTGTAGCCTCTGCAAAGAAAAAGGGCCCGTAAATTTTAGACTTCGTCATTCCAAGCCACACGTTGACTTTAGGCGAGTTTCTTTCCCATTCAGTGAACTCAGTTGGCTTTTCATTAGCCCAGATGCAACAATTATGTTGATTGATTTTACCACAGGTGTGAAAAGTCACCTCATCACTAAACAAAATGTGGTCCATTAAGTTGTTATTTTGGATTTGTTCGACCAGTTCCACACACATTGGTGCTTGTTTGGGAAAATCTTCCTTGTGTAAGCTGTGTAACAGCTGAATGTGATAACACTTCTTCAGCATTGAACACAAGATTCTATGAACAGTTGTTTTGGGTATATGGTCAATCTGTGGGATGCATGGCAAACTGACATTCTTTGATCATCTTCGAACATTATGCGAACAGATTCAATATTTTGTTGTACTGTTCTTGGGCATCCACTTCTTCCTTCATCATGCACAGATCCAGTCCTTCTGAATTTGTTCACCAATTGCTTTATCTGTCGGTCCAGGCTTATGAAACTTTCTTGAGAATCGGTCTCTAATTTCACAACATTTCATTCCTCTGATGCAACATGTTACTATCATAACGCATTCATGCACATTCATCACCAATGATATGGATCTGAAAAAATTAATTAAAAATTTAACCCTTTCATACCCAAATTAAGTTGAAAAGTAAAAAAAAAAAAAATTGGGATATAAAAATCATTTAATTGGACCCAAAATAACTGAAAAATATATTTTACAAAGTTCTATTATTCATAATTAATAAAATACGAAATGTGTTAAATTTCATACATTGGGAACTGGAAGGTCTAAAATTGCTTCCAAAGTTAACGATGAAAATTTCACACACCAGGCATTAAAGGGTTAAAAATAATTAAAATAGAAACCTAATGCATGTATTTATCTAGAAAGGTGCATGCAATCAAGTCATTAAAACATTCATTTGAAATTCAGCCTATTTCAACAAAATAGATAGGGATTTTTGGGACACCCTGTATTATCATCATTAGCCATTGACTAATACAGAAGCATTATGTCCTTTATTTGGAATTTCTTGTGTAGAAGATCAGGCTGATGAAGTTGCAGAATGCAAATTATGTAAAAAGGGCATAAGGAGAGGTGGAAAAGGTGGTCTTCCTAAAAACTTTAGTACCACACCATTACATAAGCATATGAAAGCAAAACATATGCTTCAATATAGAAAAAATAAAGAGGCAAATTAAAAAAAATCCAAAGCAGCAGGAAGTGAAGATGCTCAACCACCCCCCAAAATGAAGGAAACTGGCCGCAATGGAACGCCAAATGTCTCTGGAAGAAAGCTTCAATAAAAAAAAGATTTAGGATATTAATGACCAACGAGCCATTGATATTCATCACAAAATTATAAACATGATTGCCATGGACAATTAGCCTCTTACCATTATAGAAGATTGAGACTTCATCAAGTTAATTGCCCACCTTCAGCCAAGATATATGGTACCAAGAAGCTATTTTGCTGATGTAATACTTCCTCAAACTTATGAAGATGTAAAATGTTGAATTTTGAAGGAACTGGATACAGCCAATTGTGCCATATATATCTTTCACATCAAATATCTGGACCAGTCAATATTCAACTGAATCATTTGTGTCACTAAATGGGCATTGGGATCAATAAAAGATTTTCAAAAGAGGAATGCAGTACTCTTTGCCAGACATTTTCCTGGGACACATTCAGGAGAAAATATTGAGTGTATGATTTATAATATGATGAGAGTGGGAAATTAATACTGAAAGACAACAAAATATCTTTCATAGCTAATGGTGTTAAAATGAGAATAATTTTAGTATATGAAGTCCATTTATTTTTCTGAAATGTAAATGCAGGCCTAATTATAAAATTAAATTTAATAAATTATAATTGAGTCATTCCAGCTCAACTGGTACAGATTTCAGAAAGTTGGTCGGGTGACCATCTCTGATTTTCTTCAAATTTTCAGGGTTGATTCATAAACCATTCAATAGCTTAAATCTAAAATTTTAGCTTCCTCAGTCAAAAACTTTAATTTTATGGTCGCTTAAATGGCCCCCACCTTCGACAAAAAATGCCCATGTTGGGCTTGATCAGCCAATGCCTTCATTTTGAGAGGCCTTGAAAAGTGTCTTCTAATAGGAGTAGAAGCTTCAAATTTGTCATGCCAATACAACTTCTGGTGGGCTTTTCAATTTTGCAAGCTAAAAGGCTGTGGAACAAATAGTTTCTGAGTTACAAGGGCTTAAACATGGCTCCATTTTGAAGCTTGCATCAATTCCTCCCACTTTTACGACTCTACCATTTTCAAAAGTTTTAGTTCTACATCAATCACAGCTGTTTTAATACTCCTAATAGTCTCTATGGGTTGTAAATTTATGAGTGAAATAAAAAAATAACCAAAAAAGGATTTTTTTATTTTTAAAAATTTCCAAAAGTTGATATTTTCACAAAATTTGCAAAATTAACATCAACTTTGGGGCTTAATATAAAGGTGTCCGAAATTAGTCAGGGAGTTGATACTTCTAGTAAAGAAAGATACATATGTGTACAAAAACATATATTAAGGAATAGATCTCAACTCAACTCCTTCATATAGTTTTGGCTATTCAAAGAAAAGTACTTTTTGTGAAAAATTCTGAATTTTTTCAAAATTTTGAAATGTTTAAATTTCTTTTTACAACATTGAATTGTAATTTTACTTCCATTTTATTACTTGGTAAGTTAATTCACAAATGTTAAATTATCTAAATAAGTTTTACTCATAAAAAAGACATAATATACCTAGATTACTACATTTGCAGTTAACACAACAGATGGACCAGCTTGTAGGCTCAATACTTGGATCTACCTAAGTAAATCATGTAGAACCGTGTTCTACTGCTCTTTAAGCACTTCCTAGTAATTTAAATTATGCAGTTAGTACAGATAAACTAGCAGTAACCACCATTTTCAGTACAAAACCTTAAATTTAAGTAGCTTTGTTGTATTACTTCCCTTAATACAAGTGTACAGTACTTAGCTATATACAATAATGAATTCCTGAGTTTTTAAGCATGTGAATTATTGGCTATAAGTTCATATTCTTTTTTTAATGTGTTGTTTTATGTAAATTGTATGTAAACTTATATATAGCTAATAACTCTTATGTTTAGACACTGACTCAGGAATTTATTATTGTACTCAGGCTTTAAGTCTGATTGTCTTCAACACTCCATGGCCTCACAGCCATAAATTGGCAATTTATTATTCAGCTTGATACAGGTCTGTAGTTACTTAGGCTTTTTTTAAAATACTCCTCAATTTTAGATAAACAATCATTTGATAACTTGTACTGTCTCCCCATTTTCCCAGCAACTGTAGGTGGTTCAATTGAACACAAACATGTTGGAATGGAATCCAGCAAACGTCCTCTTGTTCAGGCCATTTAAAAGGATTCTTTTTCATGAAATTTACTAATAGATCCTTCTCAGTATCACACACTTCAACTATGTTTCCAACAAACCAGTCACCTTCATAGAAACAGGCCACATATGTACCAGGTTTATATTGGTAAGCCACATTTTCTTGTGTAGCATTGAGGAAGGAAAGTTGTACGTTAAAGAAATTTTCATCACTAGAAATTTTGTACAGTTTAATGCCTGTTGATGAAGGTCTAAAGCAGTGATATGAACGGGTTCCTGGGATTGTCTTAATTAAGGAATACCTTTTTTCTAACTCAAATAAATTAGCATTTTCCTCAATTTTAGCTGAATCAATGTACAGAAATTGTATACCATTAATATTAGATTTGCACCAATCGAACATCTCTTTTGGATTGGTGATGTGACCTTTACTTGTTGCTTGTAGACTTGCCCGGGCAACTAACCTTTTGACGGTGCCACCAACACCATCACAGGGGCTCTTTCCGTGAGAGGTGGCAAAAAAGTTCCATTCACATGTTAGTTGGAAATCTTTTTCATGTAACACTGAATTAATGATGTTTTTATAGTTTTTATATTGACTTGCTGCGCCATCGCTAAAGTAACAAATATGTTTTAGTTTAGGATTCTGACTTTTAAGTAATTTCAAGGCTTCACATAAAAAAGAATGAACTGCAGTTGTGTTGTGTGTAAGTGAATCTGATATTACACAAAAATTTGTAACTTTTAGTTCACCATCAACTTTTTGATAGCAGACTACCGGATGCAAGGTAGCCTGGGTATTGTCCCAGTGATGCCCTTGTACGGCATCCTGAATTATAAAACTATAGTTTTCAGAGAAGTCAACAAGCACTAATGCTGTAGAATCATTGAGGTTTTCTTTACAGTCGGACAAATATTTTGATTGGGCTTTTGCTATGAAATGGTGTACTTTCACATATGTCTTCTACTACATTCGAAACACTTTTTGTCATTGTGACCAGTTGGGTATGGTCTGTATGAAGCCACTGCTTAAAGGAAACCTCATCATCCATGTCATAATCATTGTTTTCAAAAATGGTAAGAAGCCAATCCCGTAATTCATTTAAACCAGGACATGTTTTGCAGTTATTAATCATGCAGTTTCTGGTTTCAGTGTTGCAGACTATTTTCCCTAGTAACTCTCTTAATTCTACTTTGACGGGGAGTGATTCACATAAAAGTTTAAAGTTCTGGTGTATTTCACAAATGCATACATTGTGTGATCCTTTACTCCCCACACCCATACACCATTTTGGTCTCAGTTCAAAAAACTTTGATTTGGAGATTTTGTCATTTGGATATTTATTTTTGTAAAGCGTATATAATTCTCTGATATTTGTCAACAACAGTATTTTCTGCTTGTGAACCTTCCCTTGTGGTGTTTTTATTGATTTGTAGTCTTTTTTACCAGGGCATTCTCTAGTATATTCATTGTTTTGGAAAAATTCTATCACTCTTTCCTTTATTTCATCGCTTATACCCTTGCTACTCTTTTTATTTCTCATTATAGGAAGGATACCTTCTTTTCTCTTTAAGGCCCTCACAGCATTAACCATTCTGGCTGACACTTCAAATTCTTTCATAATTCTTTCTCTGGACCAGGTTTTACCAATTGGAAGGAGTGTTAGAATTTGTATCTTTTCTTGTCTGGTACTAGTTTTACACTTTTCTTTCAGTTCCTCTATCATATGCTGATAACACTTTTCTTCCTCACTCTCTATAGGTTTCTCCGCTTCCTCATCCAAAATGCTAGGCTTCATATGAAGTACTTTTGACAGCTTTGATTTTGTTGATGTTTCAATTTGCTTTAGTTTCCTTTTCGCGTAAAACTTTCGATCTCTTGCTCTTACATACTTAATGGGTGAGCATTCTAGTGAACCTAACGTTTCGTCAAATGTCTCCTTAACTATTTCTTCTGGAACATATTCATCACTACCTGAGTCTTTTTCATCTTCAATCGTCTTGGCTCTAGAGAAGCATGTTGAGCAAAGTTTCTGTCCTGGTATCAGATTCAGTCTAGTTGCTATGTCTTTGTCAATAATTTGTAGTGATTCTGCAAATAAAGTAGGGTAATGTAAACTCTAAACACATTGGAAAATAATTTTAAAACCTCAACATTTGGTTATAGGCTATTCGTATAAAATATTCAAAACATATGCATTCAGTAGCACAGTATATAGCCTACCCTATTAAAATTAAATAGCTAATTTAGGTTACAATTTACAATATAAACTTCTTTATGAAATATAAATATATTAGTACCTATATTTACTTACTTGTTATCTTCTTTCGATGATTTCTCCATGGATCTTGGCAGCTACGTTGCATTTGTTGGTAATGCATTCCAAACATTTTTTCATGGTGGTAGCATACAGTAGCACTATTTGGGTTGATTACAGTTGCTTTTGTTCTCCACAATAGCAGTTTCCTTGTTTCATCTGTCAGCTCATGTAAGGTATACATACCCACCTTCCTGGTGAGTCTGTGTTCATGACATGGATCATCCAAGTACATACCAAAGCTGCACTTTGATTCTTGATTAGAATAAGCCATTATTACAGGCAGTAAAATTAAGTTAATTGCTCTAGTTAAATTTTCTGAAAATAAAAGATCATGATCTATAAAATAGGCCTGGACATTAATGATTAACCATCATGTTTTACATTTATAAGAATATACAAAGCGAAATGAGCTACCCAGAGCCCTTCGAGTCGCTGGTTGTTTTGACAGACATATTAAATTTCTTGTATGTTTTAGACTTATTTACATATTATTACAATTGTAAATCAACTTAATAAGTAATAAAATGGAAGTAAAATTACAATTCAATGTCATAAATAGAAATTTAAAAATTTACAAATTTTGCAAAAATTTGAGATTTTTCACAAAAAGCACTTTTCTTTGAATCACCAAAACTATATGAAGGAGTTGAGTTGAGATCTATTCCTTAATATATGTTTTTTACACATATGTATCTTTCTTTACTAGAAGTATCAACTCCCTGACTAATTTCGGACACCTTTATATTAAGCCCCAAAGTTGATGTTAATTTTGCAAATTTTGTGAAAATATCAACTTTTGGAAATTTTTAAAAATAGAAATAAATCCTTTTTTGGTTATTTTTTTATTTCACTCATAAATTTACAACCCATAGAGACTATTAGGAGTATTAAAACAGCTGTGATTGATGTAGAACTAAAACTTTTGAAAATGGTAGAGTCGTAAAAGTGGGAGGAATTGATGCAAGCTTCAAAATGGAGCCATATTTAAGCCCTTGTAACTTAGAAACTATTTGTTCCACAGCCTTTTTGCTTGCAAAATTGAAAAGCCCACCAGAAGTTGTATTGGCATGACAAATTTGAAGCTTCTACTCCTATTAGAAGACACTTTTCAAGGCCTCTCAAAATGAAGGCATTGGCCGATCAAGCCCAACATGGGCATTTTTTGTCGAAGGTGGGGGCCATTTAAGGGACCATAAAATTAAAAGTTTTTGACTGAGGAAGCTAAAATTTTAGATTTAAGCTATTGAATGGTGTATGAATCAACCCTGAAAATTTGAAGAAAATCGGAGATGGTCACCCGACCACCCCTGTACCAATTGAGCTGGAATGACCCAATTTTAAAATAAATGTACTATATTTTAATTTTTATGATTAGGGCCTATATTAAAATATTAATATGTTACATAGCCTAATTAAATATTCTAAAATATCAAAAATTCTCAATAGAATATATAGATTAGATAACTAGCTAAATTGTAACCTTTTCTTCTGGTACCCAAATAGCAAAAATAACAAGCTACAGAATTTGTCAAGTCCTAAAGGAAGAAAACCACAGAGATTTCCTCAGCTATTATGATGAAGTGGAGGCTTCAGAGATCCTTCACTATTGATAAGTTTCAGAATAAAAGACAAAGTGGACCAAACATAACATACCTAATAAATGAAACAGAAAACTATATGAACACTTCATAAGTTCTTCTCTGACTGGTAATAGGAATGAACCAACAGTGGGGTCATTGATACCTGTTTCGAACTTGCTTTTGTCAATGTAGTTCCACTGTTGTAGAATCTCTTGAATAACAGAAGTTTAGGACCAGAAATTGCATCACAACAACTAGCTCCATGATATGATCCTGCATGCAAAGTAGAGCAGCTCTTTCGGCAACTTCTGCTCTAGGAGCAAGCAAACATCATCCTGAGTGATGGCCAGTGTTACCAGTGGCAGTGTCAAAACACATCCCCACCACTCTTTCACTTAGTCCCCAAGGTTGCAAGAGATTGAACACCACTTGTGCCTGCTGTTGCCCACTTCTCAAAGCTATTTTTGGCACTCCCAAGAGCTGGCAGTTGCCATCTGCAGTGAACACTAAGATGGGAAGCCAGTCCACCTGCTTTTTGTTGGTAGTGTCTAGCAGAAGCTTTCTGTCCCAGTGCACCACCACTGGTCCAGAATAGAATCCTTTTTGGACTGATTCAGCCTGCTACCTGATGATGATGATGATGCTCTCAGCTGCACTTCAGAGAAGATTGGCTGAGAGTCAGTTCCTCAAGGTTTTGGCCAAGGCTGAGAGCTATTTCTGATACAATGTAAAGTGCCATCCGGTCACTCACCCATATCCTGTCTAAGGCTGAAGATAATTTGGAGTTGCTCCCTCAAGAAACTTGTCATTGGCAGAGCTTCAAGGGCAGAGCTTCAAGAAGCAAGTTTGGCTGTTTGGGATGTCAAGGCTTGCTCTTTGACTGCTTTCCTCTTTCAGACATCTTCCTCTGCTTTCTGCTTGCAACCTTCTGCTCCTTCTCCACCAATTTTTTGTCAACAAAGCCCATTGTGCCACACCAACCAGGTTCTCTTTGAGAAAGAAGGAAGTTGCGATCTTTTTGAAACTAGATCATCTGGAGAGCATTTCCATGTGCAATGTCAAACAAATTGTTCAGCTTGCTTTTGAAATACATCTCATTTTGGACTTGTTTTGGATTTCACCTTCCTTTGTTCTTTTTCAAAGCCTGCCACTCTTTGAACAAGACCAAAAGCTTCGCCAAACAGTGGTCCTTCCAGCATGTTGGTATGTGGGCTCTTTCTCAAAATGAGAAAACCAGCACTTCTTTGAATCTTTGTTTGGTATCTTTCTTATTCACAATATGATGGTGCAAAAAACACCTAAGATCTGGCCATTTGAAGGCAGTTTACTGCCTAAAATCTTTTGGTCCAGTTTGTCCAACAAGTAAAAACCACGTGTTTTTGATATGTCCATGACCACCGTAAGTAAATGTAACCAATATAACCAATGTATGGTATACCATTATCTATTAAAATCTATTTCATATAGCTATATTTAACACTCCAACCTGTGAAAGAGCAGAAATGGCATTAATTAGCACCTGTAATAGATCATAGTAATGAGTGACCCGAGAAGAACATATAACCCATGAGTAACCACTAATTATGCACCATGTGAGTGAAATTTTTCATAATTTATTTTCTATAGTGACACAGATTAGGTGGGTAGGAGCTAGAAAAATCAAAAATTTGATTTTATGGACCACCCCCTTTATATATATATATATATATATATATATATATATATATATATATATTATGAAATAGTAGTGTCTGAAAAATGGATTAATATGTAATATTCATAAAAAAAATGTCTAATATCTTTTATTATAGGCTTAAACATATTTCAAATTCATAAGTTCCGGTACATCCCAAATGCTAAACCCAACTCAACTAACTGTTAAAGAGGACTGCCCCAAAGTCATACCAGCCAATCAAAAACCAGATTACAATAAGCATACAATTCAAACCAACCAATCAGCAGACAGATTTCAACACCATTAGGTAATCACACAAATAATCCCATATAACAATGCTACCACAAACAATATACCACAATGAATTAATCATAGATCTACAGATCTACAGAAGCTAAGGCTAACAAAGACCCTAAGATCCACTCTAAGGTTAGCCCGAGAGAAAGGAAAGAGTAGGGGGTTAAGAGAAGAGAAGAGAATAAGGGGTTAAGTAAGAAGCAATACCTATCACTCGTGGGTTAACATTCATTCAGAAAAAGAGAAAAAAGATTTACCATCATCATCCGCTGGCCACTGCCGACAAGTCAGAAAATAGTCGGAGAGAATGGGAGAGGGGTGAAAGATGAAAAGAAGTAAAATAAGAACGCTTACAAACCATGCAATACAGTCTTAACTCACTGCCATACCATGCAAACTACAAACATGCAAGTAGAGAGAGTTACAGACATGCAAAAAAAAAAAAAAAAAAAAAAAAAAAAAAAAAAAAAAAAAAAAAAGTAGGTACAGTTAAACAAAATGTGGGTTAGTTTACTCTACGAGCTACATCTATGTTCATGTTAGTCTAATTTTTTTTTTTTTTTTTTTTTTTTTTTTAATAATTTTATTGCTGGCATCACACGCTGGCATGTCACAAGCTGGCATTCATCGTCAACAGACTCATCCTCGAGCACCACCACCAGAGCTCCTGTTGTTAATTTTCTTTTTTAATTTTAAACAACGTTAATATTTTTAAAATGTCTGTCAAGACCAGGGTTGGCACTAGTGGGCCCAGCCCGAAAAAACCCACCCAGGTTTTTTCAAAAAAACCCACTTGAAAAAACCCACTATTTTACCCACTTGTGGGTTTTTTCATGAAACTTAAGTGCATATGCAATTATTTTTAACAATTGTCATATAGGCACCTATAATGATTTTACATGCAAAGCAAGCAAACATTAGTCAACAAATAGACCTACAGGTATAACTCTTTGGGTGAGGTAGCAGGTTATAGTGTAGACATTAGCCAATCAGGGTGTTATACATCCTGATTCTTCAGTCAACTGCATCTTCAAGGAATTTTCTACTTCTTCATGGATTGTATTTAAAAGTGGACCAGACAAATTTCGACGGGAAGGTTGAGTGTAGCCTGGTCTTAGAGTCTCTATCATTTCAATAAAATACTTAGACTCTGCACATAGAAATGGAATATTATTTGCATAAAAGAATTTGGCTATTTTGTTATCAATGACATTTTTCTGCAAAGTTGTTGTTGTCATGCCAAAATCGCTTACTTTCTTTTGAATTTTTCTTTTTTTCATCTGTAATTGTGTCAGTGGTGGTGAGAGAGTCTGGATCATCTGAGAGGTCTATGTCATGGCAGTAGAAGATGATGTACTGGCAGTATTGTCAGTCTTGTTTCTTGATTCCATGTGTTTCAAACATTTCATTAAATGCATTTTTATTCGCTCTATTTTATTACTTATTTCATTACTGCAATGTTTGCATCTAACTTTACTAGTCCCATCAATAATATTGACTTCACTCCATTCATGCCCTGATTTTCTTCCTGATCCAAAGGTCTTTGGCATTATTTAATGCAGTTATAACTTCAAACAGACTAATTCTGTAGGCTAGCAGTAAAGATAAATATGCTGTTGCCAGTTTGTTTTATTTAACTGTGAAATAAAAAAAATATTCAGTAATATGAATTAAATAGATATAACTAGCTGAATTAAGTTCCCTTTGGGAGCTGTAATTCATCTACTTCCAGCAGAAGACACAGGGGCCTGTCTTCCATAGGAATATAGCCTAACAAATAGGATAATTTACCACACCAAATTTAGTTCAAATTGGTCCATGTTTTCCAAATTTTGTTGTGAAGCTCAATCTGAGAAAATAACTTTTTATGCTTAATTGCCTGGAAGGCAACCTTTTTGCTAAAAACAAGCCAAATGTTATATTAATAGTGTACGTACAGTACAGTATTATTATAAAAATAAGAATAGGTAGGTCTAATATGAACTACCATATGGACATATGAAAAAAAACCAATTTTACCCGGGTTTTTTCGGGTTTTAGGTGAAAAAACCCGAAAAAAAACACCTGGGGTGGGCTTTTTCAAAAAAAGTGGGTTTCTTGCCAACCCTGGTCAAGACGGTTCTTAAACATATTAATGCTGGTAGAATGAACGACTGATGCGGAAAGATTATTCCATTTATCAATTACTTTAAACGTAAAGAAGTTTTTAGCAATATTAGTAATGAAACGTGTGCCACACAACTTAAATCCATTATTGCGAGTATTACTATTATCGAAAGTGAACAATTTGTCAAAATTTACGTTATCGATATTATTAACAATTTTGAAAACTTCAATAAGCTCCCCCCTTAATCTTCTGGTTTCGAGTGAATACAGGTCTAACTCTTTAATCCTATCTTCATAAGGCTTATTGCGCAATGACGGAATACGTTTTGTGGCACGACGCTGAACCCTTTCTAACCTATCAATATCCTCGCGCAAGTACAGGCACCAAAACTGAACGGCATATTCTAAATGAGGCCTGACTAGGGACTTGTAAAGGGGCAATATAATATCCTTCAATTTAAATTCGAAATTACGCACTATGAAGCCTAACATCCTATTAGCTTTTGCGCAAGACTCCAGGCACTGGTTCCTAACCTTTAAATCTTTAGTTACGCGTATGCCTAAATCTACTTCCTCATCAACGCTCACTAACTCCCTATCATCCATCGTGTACGCGTAATTATTGTTGCGAGAACCTATACGCAAAACTTTATATTTATCTACGTTAAATTGCATCTGCCACTTATCTGTCCACTCCATAATCCTATCTACATCGTCTTGGATCCTATTTCTATCATCCTCGTTAACAACCTTACCACCTATTTTAGTATCGTCCGCGAATTTTGACACGTTACTAGTCAATCCTACATCTATGTCGTTAATGTAAATTACGAATAGCAATGGACCTAACACTGAACCCTGTGGGACACCGCTACCTACATCTAACCACCCCGATTCACTACCATTAACTACGACCCTCTGTCTCCTAGCACAAAGCCATTCTTCTAACCAGTTAGCTACCTGACCGCGTATACCGTGCGCTTTAACCTTCGCAATTAGTCTCCTATGCAGAACTGTATCGAAGGCCTTTTTAAAATCTAAATAAATAACGTCAGCTGCTCTATGCCTATCGTATTCACGCACTATTTCGTTATAAAATTCTAACAAATTAGTTAAAGACCTATGGCATCGAAACCCATGCTGACTACTATTAATCAAATCTCTACTTTCTAAGTGATCGATAATACGATCCCTAACTACAGATTCCAAAAGTTTACCGACAATTGACGTTAAGCTAATGGGCCTATAATTGCTAGCTACCACGCGGCTGCCTTTTTTAAAAATAGGCGTGACATTAGCTAATTTGAAGTCTTCAGGAATAATTGCCATTTCGAGTGACTGATTAAAAATCTTCGTTAAGGGGCCTACGATAACTTCTTTCAAATGTCTAGGATAAAAAGCGTCACAGCCTGGAGCCTTGCTAACTTTTAGCCTATCGATATAATGTGCAATCTCAGCCTCGTAAACAGTTATTTCATCTAAAATAGTCTCACTATTAAATGCAACGATATCGTCCACGTCGGGGACATTATTTACGTCTTCTACGGTAAAAACTGTTGCAAAAAAGTTATTAAAAATACCCGCCATCACCTGAGCGTCAGAAGCCAAAGCGCCATTAACATCCACTAGAGGGCCTATGTTATCTTTTACTGGCTTACGATTATTTACGTATTCAAAAAACTTTTTGGGATTATGTTTACTATCAGCAGCTATAACTATCTCTAAATTATGCTTGGCATTCCTAACTGATCTTTTAACCTGACGCCTAAGCTCGATATATCTATTAAAGTTAGCTGCCGTGCCATTGCGCTTACTAAGTCTATACACTCTATTACGCTCTATTATAAACTCTCCTATTTCCCTACTCCACCACTTTGGCCTACCACAATTTCTAACACGCTTGGGCCTACGAGGAATAAACTCCCTTTCAATATTCCTAAAACTTTCTTTAAACGCCACCCAATGCAAATTTGTGTCATTACCCATAAATAAGTTATCCCAGTCCACTACTCTCATCCTATCCGCAAAACTATCAAAATTAGCCCTACAAAAATCAGGGACTTCCACTACATTACTATCCTGAGTGTTTTCTATCAATAACTTAAACCTAAGAATTTGATGATTGCTACATCCTAAACTCTCGCCTACTTCTAAACCTTCGACTATATTCTCGCCATTCATCATCACTAAATCTAAGATATTATCACAGCGCGTTGGTTCGGTAACTATCTGTCGTAAAAAGTTATCGTCCATAAACTCAACCAGTCTCAAACCCTCTTCATTACCCTAAAATTCTCATAATTAACATTAGGGCAGTTAAAGTCCCAACAATTATACTATTCCGATTGTCAATAAATTACCAAGAAGTGAGTAAAATCTATATCTATATCGAGGGGTTGAACAGGAGGTCTATAAACAACAACAAAATTAAAACTAATACTACGCGCCGTAACTTCAACACAGATCGCATTAATTGCTGCCGGAAAATCTAACTTAACCTCGATAGCCCTAAGGGAATTACGATGTACAGCAAAACGCCCTCCTCCAAATCTATGTAACCTATCATTAGTAAAGAGTTTAAAACCCGGTATATCAAGTTCCCCCAACAAGTCCTGAGTCACGGTATTTAACCAAGTTTTAGTGATAGCAACTATATCATAGTTGCCAGAATAAATTACCGCCTTAAATTCATTAATTTATTTCTAATACTACGCGCATTGCAATAAAGATGTTTAAGTTATTTTTTACCACGGGCCCGTTTTAAACTATTTATCATGTCCGGCCCGCGTTTCCCGGACCCACAACGTTTAAAGAAGGCTTCGACCTATACAGCTTTCGAACATTTTCGTCTATTAACCTACCTAGCCTAGCATTACCCATTTCATAAAATGCCCCCATCTTTTATAAAAAGGCTAGGATCATTGAATTTGGACCACAGCTTTACGAAGGGTACACTTTCCTCAGCACAAATCTCTTCTAATTTGTTATTCAAAAATATTGTTTTGGACGTAATTCTAAACCCAACCCGTGCCTAGGGGTAATACCTAGAACTAAAGACCTATCGACCTCGCCTTCAGGGACCTAATTAACCCCTATATCTCTCCAAAAGGTCAGGCACTCTCGTATCGGGCCTATATGAGTCGTTGCCTCCTACCATCGTCACCAACATTGAGTGACGGGAAGCAACGTCAACCCTATCCACTTCGTCTCTAACTCTGTCAACCCTGGCCCCTGGGAGACAGACCCTCCTCCTATTGGTTGGATTCCGTTTAACAAACTCTTTGTCCATGTGGCGCACTAGAGAGTCCCCAATTAAAATAGTTTCCCCCTCATTCACGTCCCTTTCCAAATGGCCGAAAGGATTTGAAACCTCGATAGGGGGGGATTCCTATCACCTAATGTACGCGCCTAGCTCCACCCTTAACCTCTCTAAATCCCTCGCTATCTACTACTCTCGGACTAACCTTAACCTCTTCCTCAACTCTATCTAACCTTCCCGACAAGCTACCTAAACTAGAAATTAAGTTACGCACCTCACCCTTCAAATTACTAATGTCTTCAACGTTAGTATTGGTTCGGCTTCCGTCAACCGTAGCCCTAACCCTTCCCTCATCAAGCGTTGCAAGTCTATCTGCTACCTCACGTACACTGCGTTTTATGTCAACTAATTCCTCCATGAACTCGCAAAAGAAACAAGCTGATCTATCGGTAATCGCCATTGGACCGCCGTTATAATCCTTAAATTCCGAATACCACCAGTTAACCCTACACCTAACACACGACGCTTTCTGTGACGGCATCGCGGAGTTAAAAATTTAAACCATCACAGGTATGTTAAATTAAGCCGGCACGCTATGAAAACTTCTAAATCGCTAAAAACCACTAATTCAATTATTTAACTATAACAACGTAAATTTAAACGCAAGTATATAAATTCAAAACTATCCAAAGTAAAATTCTCAGCAATATATAAAAGTAGATGCAAAATCAGAGAGCTCAGGAAATGCGTCCGTTCAGTACAGAGTCTGGCTGATGAATGAATACAGAGTCTGGCTGATGAATGATGATGATAACATAAGAAATAGAAATTATACACTATTATTATTTTATACCTCATTGGTTAGCTCCTAATAAGAATGTAATTTACAAAATTGTAAACTTTATATAGAAATGTTAATAACCAAGAAATAGTTTTCTTTGAAAACTGAAGATAAAGTCAATTACTGTACAATCACATCAAGTACACTCAAATCCTGTTAATTCACATTCTATTTTTACTTCAAGTTAATTCATACATTTCTTCAATCCTTCGATACATCCAAGGAATAGTCCCAAAGATCTAGTACATGAAAAGTGACCCTACTGAAGTTGAAGGTGAAGAGTTTCTATTTTCTTTAACAGTTCCTAATATGTACAAATAATGTGCAGTAAAATAAGAAAATAAATACTACATGTGATGTTTAGTGTTTGTGCCTGGAACCTGAATTAATTTGTGGCTATTCAGAATAAGATAGTTACCACCCACTTTGACATCATTAGACCAATAACTAAACTTCATAATGCACATACTGTAACACTATTACAGTATAAACTGTACAATATTACTATTAATATTAGAAGAAATAGTTTAAAAACTTTGCAATTAATTTTATACAGTACAGTTTAGTTACTAGCGAGTATATTTAAGAAATATACCACACATTCATAAAATGTTAAAATACCCAAGAAATTTTGTATGCAAATACTTTGATACTTTGTACAAAAGTTTGAAATATCCAACTAATTTCATACTGTCCAATTAATTTCGTACCTTCCCAATTATTCAACAAGGTAGAGCCCCAAAAGCATTGAATTAATAGGGTTCAAGTGTACTGATTACACGTGAAGAAGGTGTGATTGCCAGTTGACTACTTCTATGCGAGTCACATGTTAAATCTTATTTTATGCATTTTGTGTGTTTTCTAATATTTCTACAATTCATTGTCTATTTTCATCATTTTAACCATAATAAACAAGATATTTTAATGAAATATTTAAGAAATAAACCTAGTATGGTAGTTCAATAAATAACCAGAATCTTAATTAACTGTCTCAATAGTTATGGTACCATATATAATGCTGGGCCAACATAGTAAGGTGCATGGGTGTTTTAGAGTATGGCTTTTCTTGGTTACTCCAATAGTGGGGGAAAATGCCAACATCAAAAAAATCACTTATAGTCATAAAATTGAGATTTGTTTTTTCAAACTAAGTTTCCACTAACAAGAAGGTTTATAAACAACCTTTTTTTTAACTGATATTAATAGAAAAATGATAGGCCAACATTTTTCACTCAAATGATTTTTTGTCAGCAAGTATCCAAGAAGTCAAACTGTGACCTTTTGAGGTCACATTTTCAGTTATTGATTTACATCAATAAAAATGGTATATTTAGAATCTGCATACAATTCTGATTTTAAATATACAGGGTGTCCATAAATGTTTACCCTGAAAACAGTATGCTCTCATGTTTTAATGACGAATCTTACATCCGTTTTCTTTTTACAGGTGATCTCGTACACGCATAGAGTTTCTGTGCTGGTGTGTTTCGTCTACCACATTCGCCACTCAGAGTGCTGTAGTAGCTGTTCAGTTAAGATGGCGTCTGTGACAAAGAAGGCACAATGTGTTGTGTGGCTTGCAGAAACAAAATCTCCTGTCAGTGTTCAGCGAAGGTTCAGAACAAAGTATGGAAAGAATCAACCTGATGTGAAGTTAATTAAGTCATGGCTGAAAAAATTCTTGGAAACTGTTTCCGCAACTGTGTACCTGGATATGCTCACCAATTATGCCATCCCCCAGCTGCAGGACAGGGCAGGCTGTAATAGCTCTTTCACCATTGCTCAGTTGCCAATGTGCTACAATTACCTGATTTTGATGCATTATGGCATAATTCTCCACAAAATCAGTTTGCAGAATGATGTTGCCCTCCTTTTTTGCTTGTGATAGTGCGTGTTTGTATCTTAAGGTTGTATATGTGTTGTGTGTAGTGTCATAATTGATCTTGTAACATGTACACAACTGTTTTGAGTAAGTACTGGTTCCTAACTAGTTGCCCTCCATCCCACTGATGGGATGGGGGGAGGGGAGAGAAGAGGGGAGAGGGAGGGAGCTTTGGGGGGAGAAGGAAGGATGACCTCCCCCAAAAGGGGTAAGCCTTAACCTAAGAGAGGAAGAGAAAGGAGACAGAGGTGGTTTCAATTTACTTTACAAGTGTAACCAATATATTCTGCAGGTTTATTATATCTCTGTAATTCCATTGCCTAAGTTAAGGCAAATTTGTTTTTTCACCCCAGATGACCATACCTCAATTTGTAAACATTACAGTCATCTGGGGTGAAAAAAAAACAATTTGCCTTAACTTAGGCCTGCAGACTTTATTATTAGGGATGGACACAACCTGTATGTTTGCATTATAAAGGCCAGGTGTTATAATAAAATGGCAATAGAATTTTTTTTTTCCTACAAAATATTTAATTGATAAAATAAAAAAAAAAAAATTTTTCACCCCCATGGAAAAGGGTGAAAAAAAAATATAGCATTAACTCTGGTACATGGTCCTCAAAACATACAATATTGGTGTCACTGGAATTACAGATAAAATAAACCTTTTGTTGCATAACCCCTTTGCAACATTGAACATTTGCATTTCAACATTCCTGCACTCTCCCATTTTTCACCCATACTACTACATAAAACATAGGTTCGTTTTAACCCCAGAGAGGCTTCAACTGCATGGGGTTATAAAAAAACAGCTTCACAAGGCTTATGCCACAGACTATGTTTTATTTCTCCTCATGCATTACAAGATACACATCTTCACACTTTTCAGCATAAGTATAAATATTCTACAGTGAAAAATAATTCAGTGCCAAGCAAATAAAAAATAAATGCAAAAAAGTTTTCTTTACATATTTTTGACACTTTTTTCCAGTGCTCATTTCTTGGAAATGAACAAACAAAGACCATTTTACCAACACTTTTGAAGGATATAGTGGGCTACGGTACCTGAAAAAAATTTCTTAAAAATTTTCTTTATATTATTATTTTAAGGGGCCTGTTCATTTTCACCTCAACATACCCTATGTTTTTTTCACCCCTGATGACTATAATTTAGGACCATAAAAGTGAGTATACCCAATAAGTTAATTGGCTGATTTGAGACTGATGTTTTGCAAGAGTATTACTATTAAAATATAGCTCATGACTTGGATAGCCTTGATGGGCCCTAGTATCCTCATATTTTCCAAATGAAATGTAATGTAATATAATATAATATCCAGTTAACCTTCTAATGCCAACTGGGTCGAATACGTACCGTTTCAAATACACGCATTTAGACTTAACCCTACAAAAATGTTCAGTATTAAAGGGTTAATATTCATTTTAATGTCCCTTTTGTTTGAAAGTAAGTTAATTTTCTGCTATTTTCAACCAAAAAAAAGAATACTTTATTCTATACTAATTTTGGCAGAAGTTCCTATTTATCGAGAGATTTACTTTAGAAATTATTACATTTTAGCTCCATTATTCACTCATGAAACCATCTCATCCCATGTGTATGTAGTCCTGTTATTGTCATTAGCCAATCAGTGGCTACCCTATTGTCACATGACACCCCCTTGCATATCTGGTGCTGAAATTTGAATTCAACAGTTGCTTCAGAATGGCTGAGTAGTGCAAGAGCCCAGTGTTGTTAGTGAGACTGGCAGCTACTATCTGTTCCACTTTACCCCAGAGAAAGCAACTAAAGAGGAGTCACATGCGGAGAAGATTGTTAAGGTCCTGTTTGCCTGGCTGAAAGAGAGGGGTTATGATAAGACCTTGTTGGCCATTGGAGGAGACTCAACAAATGTCAACACTGGTGTGAAAGCTGGAGTAATGCGGAAGCTGGAGCTGCACCTGGGGAGAAAGCTGGTCTGGTTGGTGTGCAACCTGCACACTGTTGAACTTCCCCTGCGCCATCTCATTGTTGACCTTGATGGCCCTACTCTGTCAGACAAAAAATTATCCGGGCCAATAGGAAAGCTCCTTGATTCTGCTAGACTTTGATATCAATCCAAACTTCACCCGAATCTCTGTTGGCCCTCCACTGATCAAGCTTCCTGACAAGGTCATTCAAGATCTCTCAACTGATCAATACTATGGCTATAAAATTGTCTGTGCAGTCAGGGATGGAGTACTTCCTGCAGGGCTGGCTCTGTTAGAGATAGGACCAGTAAACCACAGCCACTGGCTCACCACAGTGAACAGACTTCTCAGGCTCTGGGTGTCAAAGCACAGACTTAAAGGAAAGAACCTGAAGATTCTGCAATTCATTGTGGAATTCATCATTGGAGTGTATTACCCATGTTGGTTCAACGTGAAGGTCAAGCACTCCTGGATCGAAGGGCCTAGGCACATCCTCTTTCAGCTGGACTGCCTCAAGTCCCAGAGAAAGGAGGTGCTGGATATTGTGATGCCAACTGTGAGAAGATGCTGTGGTATGCCCACAGTGAAGTCATCCTCCAAACACTACTCTGAGGATCAGAAGGAGAGGATTGAAGGGGTGGAGAGAATCCTGGCATCAGGGGAGAGGGGGGACCCGGACACTCAGCTGGGGGACTCCTCTGTTAGGAGCAGAAGGACACCTGACATCAATTGTGATGCTTCCAGCATCGGTGACTTGATCAGCTGGTCAGAAGGTGTGTCAGAGCCACCTCTCACCTGCTCTCTAAGCACCTCAGAGGTGAAAACTTCAACAACACCCCCATGGAGGTGCGCAACTGGCCTTGCCACACACAAAGCATTGAGAGGGTTGTTAAAATGGTGACTGAGGCTTCTGCTAAGTACTTCTCACAGGAAAAGAGGGATGGAGGGATCAGGGCTCAGGAGACCAGCAGGAAGCTGATGTCCAAGTCTGAGTCAAAGCAGGATTTGTGCAACCTGGCAAAGTTCAAGATGTCAGGAGAATGATCTTTGTAATTATATCCAGTGATATACATGCAGTTCACCTATTAATAAATATATGTAAAGTTGATTTAGCCTTGTCAATATAAATGATTTACCTTATATCTTTTAATATATTATAAAGGGGTTCAAAAGGGTAAAATTGGCAATTTAGAAATACAAAATGATGTAGGTTAGAGTTATCCTATCCAAAAAATAAGCTCATATTTGAATTCCCCATGTAAAAACACAATTTAGACACCCTGATGGTAGGATTTCCTTCAGATTCATGTTGTCACCTGAGTACGACCCGCCCTATTGTCCCTATCTCTTTCCTCAGTTAAAATTTTGCCATTCTGTCCTTCTCCAGGTTTTATGAGGAGACATTAGGTTAAGTTAAGTTGTTAAGTTAGGTAAAACACATTTTGGTTAATATTTGGCTGGACACAGGGGCTAACGAGAAATGAGAGGTTATGTTTTACTAGCACTATTTTTCATGCTCTTTACGATGGTACTCATCATTTTTTGTGCTTTTGTGCTAGTGCGTGGTTATAAAATTCATTTAATATATAATTTTTACGTGGAGACTATGTGTGTGTGTGTGTGTTAGCACTCCGTGTGTTTGTATGTATGGTAGGGTGTCCCAATTTTTTTTCTTAAGACGACCTGACCACTCGTGTCATGTCCGGATGTGGTTTGGGCTAAAGCATTGGCTGTGTGATTTTCAACTCGATCAGATGATATTTAGAGGTCCCGACGTTTGATGACTTTTTTTTGGTTTTCAGAATTGATCATTATGACGCTGACAAGATCAAACATCAAGTTGTGGCTTCTTGAGAGGTCTCTGATAGCAGAGCTGGCTAAATCTCGATTACCAAGTAATATGGACGTGTTGCTCCTTTTCTTCTACCATCACCGCGACCAACCAAAAGAAGACAGACTCCAACAGTGTCAAGGCTGTAATATCAGCTGTATTAGAAATCTGGGCTAGAGCCAACTCGAATCTGGCAACAACCTCCGTTCATGCCTCGACTAAACTGAAAGCTTTGGTTCAGAGGTATCGAAATTTGCATAAAAACAAGAACAAGACTGGAATGACTTACAATATGCAGCAGGATGTATTCTTGGCTGATATGGAGGATATTTTTGATGTCGCCTGCTCAGACGTTCTGGATAGGGGAGATATCCCTCTTGAAGACAAGGAATTCCTCATTTCCCAAAGGGCAGATCGACATACGAGTTACATGGGAGGTGAAGATAGAAAATATAATGCAGCCACAATGAAAAGACAAGAAAGGGAAAGAGCTCTTGAGCGGGCACACCGGCGTCAAACGGAGGAGGCTCTAGCTGTAGGAGTCACAGAAGAGGCTACCGACAGCAGTTCTAGCACATCGTCAGCTGACAGTGGAAACGAAGCCGTCACTTGTGGACTTAAACCTTCGAAAGCTCCCAAACATGACAGACTAAAAGAAAGTCTGAGTGATCTTGACCTGGCAGCAACTTGGGATCGCGAGGGCCTTTCTGTTCGACAGGCAACATCAGCATTTGCTGCGACTGCAAAATCCCTAGCTCTCGGTCCTGACAGTGTTCCATCAAAGAGCACGGTTCACCGCTTCCGACAAAAGGCCTGTACAATGATAGAGACCAATGTTATTGGCCACCTCGAGCAGCTTCCACCTCGACTGCAGATCCACTGGGACACAAAGATACTGACATCGAACAGGAGGGTAAGTCAGTCGATCGGATTGCTGTTGTGGTGACTGGGGATGGTGTGGAAGAGCTATTAGGAGCACCGAAAATAAATTAATAGACGGCACAGGACAGCAAATGGCAAGCGCAGTCCATCAAGCGCTCACCCTAGTCGGAATTGAGGACAAGATCATAGGCATGGTGTTTGACACGACGGCATCAAACACAAGGATAGTGCAAGGTGCGTGTGCGCGTTTGGAAGCGGCATTGGGAAGATCTCTTTTATGGTTTGCTTGCCGTCATCACGTTCACGAAGTGATTCTCAAGGATGTCTTCGTCGTGTGCCTAGGAACACCACCAAGTCCTCAAATCCCACTTTTCAGGAGATTCAAGGAGGCCTGGCCATCAATGAACCACTGTCAGTTGGATGCATTTGACAAGGATGAGGTTGCTAAAGCCTTCATAAATGACAATGCTTGCCTTTCACAAATGCGACTTGAGGTAATAGACTATCTCCGTGATGCCCTAAGAAGTGGTAATCATCCTCGAGAGGATTATGAAGAACTTCTTCGACAGCCTCTTGTACCTCGGAGACAACGTAGGACGTTACAAGCTTCGGCATCCAGGAGCTTACCATCAGGCCAGATGGATGGCCAAAGCTATTTACTTCCTGAAAATAGCATTACTGCAGTCCCAGTTCTCCGAACTTCGTCTCCAAGAACTGCAAGGGGTTCGCCATATGGCTCTCTTCGTGAGCCTTGTATACGTGCATCACTGGCACGAGGCTCCCATCGCCATCAAATCTCCCAAAAATGACATTAGGCTGTGCAATCTTCTTGTAGGTTACCCTGACAAGGACGTTGGAAACACAGCTTACCGGGCTGTGCTCCGTCATCTGTGGTATATCTCGGAGGACTTAATCTGTCTTGCACAGTTTGATGACAGAGTTGACGACAATGAAAAGCGTAACATGACGGCTAACCTGAAAAAGCGCCCTGGGAAAGGACTCAAACGGGTCCAAGGCAAGGGACTGCAAGTG
Organism: Bathynomus jamesi; assembly: GCA_023014485.1. Taxonomy (NCBI): domain Eukaryota; kingdom Metazoa; phylum Arthropoda; class Malacostraca; order Isopoda; family Cirolanidae; genus Bathynomus; species Bathynomus jamesi. Next base: position 362,323 of record JAJOZX010003914.1, read on the forward strand.
GATGGCCATTTAAGTCCGTGGGTGATGAGTCGATCCACCATACTCTTCCAGTTTCTCCAAATTGAGCCCACATTCCTCACCAAAGACCCTGAAACATGGCCTACTGACGAAAACTACCATCTGGCAAAGAGCCGAGCTGCAGAACTGATGGTGGTCAATGATGCAGCAGAGCGAGGCATCGCCCTCATTGAGAAATACACAAGCAAACCTCTGTGCCGTGATGAAGAAGACCTCCAGTTCCTCCTTCGAACTGTCCACTCACACCAACGGAATGTGAGCTGGATGAAACACGTGTTTAGTTAAAATGCATAAATGTGATGCTTTGAAATTGTTGTTTGTGTGTTAAGATTAAAATACATGTTTATTTTGTATAATCATCTTTGTGATGGAACTTTTGAGAGAAATATTTCAGTTAATTTGCCTTTCAGTTAAGAGGAGAAATAAAGTGTTCAAAGTTCGGGACCTTTACATTTCCTTCGATCTCTCTGAAATTTTACAGGAAGACTTCTAATGGGAAACATCAAAAGTGCGCAACACGAGCGGATTTGTATCCCGAAAAAAAATTTGGCCCCCTATGAGTTTGGGACACCCTAATGTACGGTAATGCATTTCATGGATGTATCACTTGTTTTCAGATTGTCACATGGCTGGATTGGGCCAATTAGACACTTTTTGCGACATGCACCATAGGAATTTCCTTTGCTTCACACAGTTTGAGGATAATGGCTGAAGCTAGTGAAGGTTTTGAATGTGACAGTTGCGAGACTGAGTATTACCGCACCATTTCTAAATATGGTAATTATGTATATAGACACGTTCAGTCAGTTTACATATCAAAATACATTTTTCTAGTAGTATTTGGGATCATATGTAGAATTCGGACCCCTACCAAGGTTGGGGTCCGAATTCTACATTAGCGGAAGGTTGGGGTCTGTATTCTCCATTTGGCTTGTTTAAGCTACTCTTTAACTATTTGAGTTTCTACATTTGCCTTAACATCCGAGGCCATGTTTAAGCTAAGCTTTAACTATTCGAGTCAGTTTTAGCCGAACCATTGTTAAGATTGGATCAAATGTAGAATTTGGACCCCAGCCTTCTTTAGTTAGCTTTATAAGGCTAACTAACAAAAATATCATGACAACCTAACCAATCGTCAAGGGCGTACAGTTAACCTAACGATTGGTTAGGTTAGGTTGTGATATTTTCGTTAGTTAGCCTTATAAAGCTAACTGAAGGAGGCTGGGGTCCGAATTCTACATTTGATATAAGATTTTACAATTGTGTGATTTTAATGGTTTTTATTTGTGATGATAATAATAAAATTTTCTATGAACCTTTAAATTGTTTATTGATGTCCTTATACGATTCGTTTGGGGTCTGGCTTCTATAATCTATACATTGGGGGAAAGTTAGGGTCTGAATTCTACATTAGGGTCATTCTCTGTCAGATCAACCAGTGCCTAACACCCTCATCTCTCAGATTTTGCTGAAATTTGGTTTATAGGGAGGTTGTGGGCCCTGAATCCATTTCTGAAATTATAAGGTCAATCCGACCAACGGTTCAAGAGATATGACCTCGGGAAATTTGAGGTCACTTGCGAGGTCACTAACATTTGGCGACCCATAACTTGGGTAATAATGGTCACAATTATATAAAAGTATATATATTTAGAATCAGAAAATGACAAGGAATCCAAATATGCAAGTTTTAGAACTCTAGGTTGAAAAATAAAAGAGTTACACTGTAACCAAAATTTGAGGTCACGATTTGACCTCTGGGGTATCAAATGAGAATTTTTTTTTTAAATGTAAAAAATGAAGGCATAGGCATTGGCTATTAGAATCAGCAAAAAAAAGTTTGTTTATGTTAGTATTTTTCATGTACTAACATATAAGTGAACACCATATTCATAAGTTGTGCGTCAATTCTACCTATTTTTTTCACACTTAAGCTCATAATTTGACCTATAGAAATTAAAATTACATTTTTTTATAGATATAAAAACAAAGGCAAAAAATGTAAAATTGTATTTCACTGCTAATCTACACTGACAATAATAGTTATAATAGTGAAAGGGGAAGACCTACTTAGAGGATTCATGTGCTAGCCTAATACAATTTTTGCATGCTTGATGCTCTCATCAATTTCTTTTTGTGGAAAAATGTATTGAATTCTGCTGCCTCCTCTTAGGGTAGGACAACTCATTACAGTTAATATATGATGTCCTGGCACTGCACATGAATCCTTGTTTGATGGATAATAATATGCACTTGATCCTGATGACCCAGAGGGATGTAGAAAGTTCACAGTGAAATCATCAAACTCTTCACAATATTCCTCCACAATTCCATACCAAACTTGCATGTCATAAATGCAGCCAACATACTCTCCTGGTTTGACACATTTTAGGTTACCAAGCATTGCAGCTTCATTAGTAAAATGACTTTTCCTTATTCTTTTCTTTTCTCCAATGCCACTTGAAATGGGATACACCATCAGTTCTTCCTTGTTTAGGGGAACAAATCTATGATATTTCTGAGTTCCAGGAATAGCCCTACTATCCTTGAATCGATGTTCCAACCGTTCTTCTGCATCTTTCAAATCAGCTGTAGTTACAAAGAAAAAATTTATCTTCTTGCTCAAGTTTTCTTCACAAAACTGAAACATGTGTTCTGGTGTAAGAATTTGCCTCTCTGTAGTTCTCTGCAAACTGGCACGAGCAGTAGCTCTTTTCACTGTTCCTCCAATCCCATCACATGCATTTTTGCCATGGGATGTAGCAAAGAAGTGCCATTCACAAGACAGACCAAAATCCTCTTCATGGTAACAGAGATTTGTGAAGTTGTATCTGTTCTTATATTGGCCAGCATCCATCTGAGAAATAGTGCACCTTCTTCAATTGTGGGCATCTGAATTTAACATATGTCATAAGCTTCAATATGAATGAGTAAACCATTATAGTGTTGTGTTTTAGTGATGCAGATAAGAAACAGACACTAAAATGGCTAAGTTCCTGGTCTGCAGATGATCTATAATAGATGACAAAAGGGTGAACTGTACACTATGAATTGTCCCAGTGAAACCCTTGGGCAGCATCCTGGACAATGAAAGAATAATTCTCAGAGAAATCACCTACTATAACTACCTCGCTCTGAGGTGGTAGTGTTTCTTTCAACTGCTTGAAGTACTGTGATTGTTGCTGAGCAACAAAGTGATGACGAACCATGCGGGATATTTTCATGCTTAGGGATGATAAGTATTCATGAAGTGGCTCCACCTTATCAACCATTGTACAACGGTCAACAGTCACCCATTGCTTGTAAGATATTTCATTTGGAGCTGATTTCACACTGTCAAGTAACTCAAGAAAATCCAGGACACCCTCTTCTCTTGGGCAATCATTGCAAAGTTGCATCATGCAAGTCTCTCTTTCTGTACTGCAGACACTGTAATCCATAAGATCCTTGTATGAAAGACCTTTCTCCCAATGCAGCCAGCTGCAATTTTGGATTTTGATGGTATGTGCAGACACAGACAGAATGAGTCCCACCACTACCGGCAAGCACACAATATGATGGCCGTAATTTTGCAAATGTGGAAAATCCTATTTTGGGATTCTTTTCATCATTTTTATATAGTTCAAACATCTCTCTTAAATTCCCGAGGACCAATCATTTTTGCACCTTCAGCACTGATAACTTTCACGCAATCCTTTTGGCCAGGACACATACAACTAACCTCTTCTGACTCATAGAATCTTCTAACTATATCTTTGTGTTCTTCAGATATCACTTTTCCTTTGCTCATTAGTGGAATCTTCGGAAGGATTCCATGTTCTGATTTAAGTGAACGGCTTCTTTTCACCATGTATGTTGTAGTTTGAAAGAAACTAGCTGTTTTTTCAATTGTGTATGGTGAGTGTCAATATTTGTAGTTTGTGATGGTGACATTTGCTCTCCAGGAATGACTGTTTCAATTCATTCATTAATTTGTCTAGATGTTTTTCAGATTTAGTTTCAGGTTTTGAAGTATCACTTACCTCCTCGGTAATTTGAACACCATAACTGAGTTCTAGCCTCTCCTTCAGGTGTTTCTGAGCAGATGATAGCTTACCATGAGCCTTGCACTTTTTCTGGCTTAATGACAACCCTTCTGAAAAGAACAGAAAAAAAGGTTTCACACACCTGAATATTAGTAATTAAATATTAATTATAGTACCTTAAATGCTATATAATTGGCTATATAGTAGATCAAACAGACCTTGTAGTAAAGTATAAGTTATATTAATTTATTACTTACTTTTTTTAACTGGTGTTTGGTCCAGAAATGCTAGAACTGGTTCAACTGAAGTTGAAGGATTTTCCTTTATCAAGCAATCACTGTCATTGTCCAGATCTTGAATTGAAGAGATGTTACTCAAGCCACTGATAGTAGATGATTCATTTGAATCCTGCTCAGACTCGTTGTTTTCAGTGGTACTAAGTATAGTGGGTTTTTCATTATCAGTGTCCAGCAGTTCACACACAACAGAGTCTTTTTTCACTCTTCCAGCACATTTTTCAACAAGTACATCAGTCACTTTTCTAAGATTGATTGTTAGGCGTTTCTTGTGTTTTTGAATAGGGTCCTGGCAGTATTTCAAGTGCCGAACCATTGTATTTTGATCTGTAAAGATATAGGATTTACAATTAGGTAATATATATTTTTTAGAAAATATATAGCTATACACACTTAATATTTTAGGCCTTGATAGTCTCTGAGGCTCATTAAACACCATACCCACCAGCCACCCACAGTGCTGGCTGGAACTGTACTAACCTGTAGACAAGGAATTTTGCAACTATCTGTGTTGATCTGCACTTAGACAAGTAGCAACATGTTTCAACAGGTTTATTTAGGCTACATGTGAGCTTAGTCTTCCCCTTTCACTATTATAACTATATTGCCAGTGTAGATTAGCAGTGAAATACAATTTTTATTAAATTCTGGAGCTTGAGGTCAAATTGATAGCTAAGATATAAAAATTCCTTGAAATGACAAGCAATTTATAAATATGGTGTTCACTTATAAGTTAGTTACATGAAAAGTACCAACATAAACAAACTTTTATGATTGTTTCTATTAGTCAAGAACTCTGACTTTGTTTTTTATATCTATAAAAAATGTAATTTTAATTTCTATAGGTCAAATTATGAGCTTAAGTGTGAAAAAATAGGTAGAATTGACGCACAACTTATGAATATGGTGTTCACTTATATGTTAGTTACATGAAAAATACTAACAAACAAACTTTTTTTTGCTGATTCTAATAGCCAATGCCTATGCCTTCATTTTTTACATTTAAAAAAAAAATTCTCATTTGATACCCCAGAGGTCAAATCGTGACCTCAAATTTTGGTTACAGTGTAACTTTTTTATTTTTCAACCTAGAGTTCTAAAACTTGCATATTTGGATTCCTTGTCGTTTTCTGATTCTAAATATATATACTTTTATATAATTATGACAATTATTACCCAAGTTATGGCTCGCCAAATGTTAGTAACCTCGCGAGTGACCTCAAATTGCCCGAGGTCATATCTCTTGAACCGTTGGTCGGATTGACCTTATAATTTCAGAAATGGATTCAGGGCTCACAAACTCCCTATAAACCAAATTTCAGCAAAATATGAGAGATGAGGGTGTTAATTTCAATTTTTTTTGGTTGATCTGACAGAGAATGACCCATTAGAGGAAAGTTGGGGTCTGGATTCTACATTAGGGGAAAGTTGGGGTCTGGATTCTACATTAGGGGAAAGTTGGGGTCTGGATTCTACATTAGGGGAAAGTTGGGGTCTGGATTCTACATTAGGGAAAGTTGGGGTCTATATTCTCCATTAGGGTTACCTGGGGTCCGAATTCTACATATGATCCAGTATTTGATATAACTTGTTCAAATCTGACCTCCATTTCCCTCAGAAATGAGATCCAACAAAGTTATAGTACTTTGAAGTTTGGCTCATTTTCAAGGGAAATAGAGGTCAAAATCTAAGCCAAAACATATCAAATATTACTAGAAAAATATATTTTGGTATTAATTAACCTAACCTTGCCTAACCTTAATTAACCTAACCTTGCCTAACCTTAATTAACCTAACCTAATATTCACACCCTTCACATGTCATCACGACCAACATCTATGAAAAACTAACATAAGTGGAAGTAGGAACCTAAAAAACCTAGCTCATATCATGTTTTCATGACATCACCAGGCAAATATTGGAAGGGCAGGAAAAAAAAGCCGCAAAAATAATCATAATATTCAAATCTACATAATTTGGTAAGGACCCATCTGCAAATATAGTGACATATATCAAAATGATGAGAAAATTATGCTTTAATATTTTATAATTATATTTGATTTTGATATTCTGAACATGATGATACTCATATTATCCTTAAATATTTTGAAAATAACAAAGCAGCAGTGGATTATTTTAAATGCCACAGTTCTGCCCACTTGTGTACAATGCCCAAAATGTAACAATTCCTGTTCTTATCGTGCAGACAAACATATATACTATTGTCACCAGCAGAAAACAAACCCCAAGAATAAGCGTGTAACCCGGTATAATTTCTCTATGAGTGTCTATTCTGGGGCATGGTTAGGGAAGCCCTGCATTCAGCCATGGCAAAACCTATTGTTTATTAATGCATATCTGCATTAGGTTAGGTTAGTTAATTTAGTTAGGTTAGCTAATTTTTTATCAGAATTACATTTTCCTAGTGTAGTTTTCTCTGCTTTGTTGGAATTTGACACACATTTCTTGTGCAAATGAGTAGAAACACTCCATATTTTGGAATGAAAAAAAAGTTTTATTCATTTGCACAAGAAATGGGTATCAGATTCAAACAAAGCAGAGAAAACTACACTAGAAAAATATAATTTTGATAAAAAATGTAGCCTCTGTGTCCAGCCAAATATTTAGCTACATTTTCCTTATTTTTTTGTTTAAATTTGGTTATTATTCATTTTTTGACCCAGTCACACCCAGCTATAATAGCAATATATATTAAATAACCAATCAAAACTGAATAAGAAAATATATATATTATCTTATATAAATTTGTATAAAATATGTTTTGTTATTAAAATATATTTCCTATTTTTGATATTTTTTCAATATACATGGCATCCCAAAAAAATGTATACACACTTTAACAGCTGATAGCTCAATTGATGTTTCTTTCTTTCCAAGTTAAACCCATTAGAATTAATAATGGCAGTCAGACTAAGCTTTGAACAAAGGAAATTCATTCTAAAATGCTACTGGAAGTGTGAAAACGCAGTTGAAGTGCAAAGACAGTTTAGGAGGGTTTCAAACAGATCCACCAACGCGACTTACCATCACTCGAATTAGAGATAAGTTTGAAGCCGATGGAACTGTTCAGAATGTCCACAAGAAGCATTCCGGAAGACCACGGACATCGACAAGCCCCACAAAGCAAGAAAGAGTACTGGAAACGTATCACCAAAATCCAAGAAAATCTGTGCGGCAAGCGAGTCGTGAGGTAGGAATTTCAGAATTGTCTGTCCAACGCATTTTGAAGCGCTGTCAATGGAAAAGTTACATTCCAAGATTAGTCCATGCTATTAATGAAGATGATCCGGACCAAAGAATGGAGTATTGCGAGTGGTACTTGGCACGATGTGGATGTAGATTGGACGAAGGGGTTTCATAGAATACCCTCCGCGTTCACCAGACCTCACACCACTAGACTTTTTTTTATGGGGATACTTAAAAGACAAAGTCTACGCTATAAAACCTGCAACAGTCGCTGAATTGAGAGCAGCCATTGAATGAGAATACACACAAATACCAAACGAAATATTTCGTGATATTTGCGATTCCATTGCTTCGCGTTATCAGCAGTGCCTGGACCAGAACGGACGTCAGTTTGAAAACAGGCATTGACAAAATAATTAAATAATGTCTATAGATTCTATTACATTTTGAAAATGAAATATATTTTAATAAACACTGCCTTTATAAATATTTAAAGTGTGTACACATTTTTTTGGGACACCCTGTATATATATTGACTATTTGGTAAATATTTCTTATTTTTGGTGATTCTGGCTACTTCTGCATAATTCAATTTGTCCTGTTTTACAAATAAATCATTTTTAGCAATTTTTCGTCTGTTCAGTTCGATCTTTTTGTGACGAAGTATGACGTGTCGACGTGATCCACCATATTGCCCTTGATGAAGACAAGAGTTTAGACCTTTTTCTCAATCACGGAATAATTAAGACATCCGTGACCTGCCCTAAATACAATAGTACTTGTATTTTAAGAAAAGACCAGAAGGTCTTTAGATGCCATAAAAAAAATCCTAAAAATAAACGTGTCTCATTTCAGTTTAAGGGTAGGCAAAATTTAGCGGACTACCCATGCAAGGTTGGCACATGTTAATACATTATCATTTGTATAATTTGTCTCAGGGGTACAGGGGTGGAGCCCCCGTAAAGATCACGCATCACAAATTGATCGGTCCTAATGTTTTGTGGACAGTTCAGTACGTGACACCGGTTAGGTCAACTATACACCCTAGATGATTGGTTAAGTCATGATATTTTTGTTTAAATTCGTTAGTTTAAACAAAAATGAAGAGTGCAAACTTTTCTGGTTAATTTTGAGGTGTTTTGTATGAAACTGCCATCTGTTTCCTATGCAAATGTGTAGTTTTCAAGATGACAATCTCAAAAACTACGCATTTGCACAGGAAATGGATGGCAGATTCATGCAGAGCACCTCAAAATTGACCAAAAAAGTTTGCTCTCATTATAAAGAGAGACTGGGTCAAAAAACGAATAATTACCTTAAATTTAGCCTTCATTTCTTTGGAATATGAGCATTTTTGAGAAATTTTAAAATTGAAAATTTCTCAAAAACAGCTCATTTCCCAAAGAAATGAAGTTCAGATTTGAACAAATCACACCAAAAAAAAACCCAGAAAAATGTGTTTTGGTCCAGAAACGAGAGGGAGCACTAAAATGAATAATTACCCAATTTTATTATAAAACATAGACTAGTTTATGACTTGGATAACCTTGATAGACGCCGAATGGTTTCAAATTTTCCAAATGAAATTTAAAAATTAGTCCATGTAACTTCAAGTGTAATATAGGCTAGCTTAACCTAATTTGTTTAAACCCAGGACCTATTCTACAGAAGTAGGCCAACTCAGTACAGTCTGGTGACAATTGAAACTTAACCGAGGCCAAAGCAAAATTACATTTTCCGTGACTTTTTATACCTTCAGATATTCCTATAACTATTAGTTTGTATTTCATAAAACTTATTAAAAATTTTAAAAACAGCAATAAGTTAATAACTATTCAAGAAATAAGAAACAAATTTTAAATTTATTGACAACAAGAATTAAAGTGTCTGATTGGTCAATACAATTCCAAATTGAAATGAAGAGGTGTTTCCAATGTGGTTCTAATCCAAAGTTATATATAGCTTCACATTATGACGTCATTCTACCTAACGAACCATCCATAACCTTAGACTGGCCTAGAGACTATAAGGTTCCGCATAGGAGACTTCTGTATAAATTAAAAGCTCATGGGATATTCGAATCACTTATAAACGAGGCAGAAAAATATTAAAAGACAAAGAACAGAGAATAATTCTAAATGGTCGTGAATCTGGGTGACAAAACGTAAAAAGTGGGGTACCATCAGGGATCAGCAGAGCTGGACAATAAATACATTGAATGTATTTAAATACTAAATACTAAATACATGGGAGAAATGTATTTAAATACTAAATACTAAATACATTTTACGAATGTATTTAGATACTAAATACAAAATACATCAATTGTATTTAAATACATTTGTAAATACATTTTAAATACATACAAATTTTAACATATGCATTCACTAATTCATGAGTAACAACAATATAAAATGCTTGATAAAGGATAAAGAAATAGTACAATCTAATTTCCGATTATATATTTTCCTTTTTAGAACAAAACAAAAACAAAAGAACTTAGAACTTACGATGGTCAACCAGTGACATATTGTACTCATTATATCATTGCAAAATGAGTAACAATTAATGAGTAGATGAGATCAAAACCAATCTTTCAAAAGTTTTGTCTGAAAGAGAGTTTCTTTTGGGAGTCAAAGTGATTCCCGCGAATGAGAATATTCGCTCTACCGGTGCCGAAGATGGTAATGTCGTGTTATAGCGGAGGAACAGTCTTTTTATGAGAGGATGTTTTCCCAAACTGTTGAAACATGAACCATGCTGTACTACACTGTCGACGCGTCGTACTGTGCTAGTACAGAACGTGTATTAAACCAGTAAAAGTATTTACATTTTTATATTTTGAGTATTTAAATACTCATTAAAGTATTTAAATACTATATTTAAATACATGAAAAACAATGTATTTATAAATACAGTTCTAAATACACAAATGTATTTAAATACAAATGTATTTAAATACTGCCCAGCTCTGGGGATCAGTAAATACCAAACTTTAGATGTGAATGTGTTTTTGGCGTAAATGCACCATTATGGAGATCAGAGCCGGATTTAGACGTGTGGAGGCCCTGGGCAGCCTCCATGTGGAGGCCCCCCCTACCTAGGGAAGACATAATTGAAGTCATCCATAAGATTCATAATAAATTAACATACATACACTTTCAAACATCGTGCACTCTTGTGTCTGTCCATTCCACTCATTTCTGCAAAAAATGAAAGCCTCGGGTTACTCGGGTATTCCATTATAGTGAGAGTAGGCCTAAAAGAGTAATAAAAACAAAATAATAATCAGTACACAACAAATAGTAATTGGTAAAAGTTTATGTACTACAGTGGTATTGGATGCGCGTGTTTTTTTTGTTGATCATCTATCGGGTTTTTCTAGTTTCGGGTTTTTTCTATTTTGATAATGGCTTGTCAATATGGGGGAGGGCCCCAAGATGTGGAGGCCCATGGGCAGCTGCCCACTTTGCCCACTCCTAAATCCGGCCCTGATGGAGATACCCCCACCCCCAGGCTTTGAAGAAGAGGGAAATTGTGGGCTAAAAAGGCCAGAATCCTATTTTCGTAAGGTTGGGTCATTGTCGGTACCTTTCCGGGTCCCGACAATGACCCAACCTTACCTTCCCGGGTATAATCAGGGATGGGCACAAAATACTTTAAATGTAATTAAATACTAAACACATTACTTCCTTAAAAAAAGTATTAAATACCAAACACATTACATATTTTCAAAGTGTATTTAAATACTAAATACATTACATCAAAAATGTATTTAAATACATTTCAAATACATTTTTAAATACTTATCCAACTATATCATGCCAGAATTTTTTCTAAAACCTATCTCTTGGTAACATTACTTTATTGATATTATCATCTATTAGACTTTATAAACATACACTGCGCCCTCGATATATGCGAGGGATAGGTTCTGCTAAAACCTCGCATAATGCAAATTCGCATATGTCGAACTTATAGTTTAATGAAAAAAATAGGGATGCATTCTACAACCAGTTTTTATTTTACCCTCCCGGCACCCCCAACAATAAATATGCCACTTTTTTATACCAAAAACTTTCAACAAGATAACAGTAATGTTAATTTCCAGCTTCATTTCAAGCGTTAATGAGGTCCTCTTACGCTTAGCTGAAGGCCCAGTATGAGGCAGAGGACGTTTAGAAGCCATGTCTACAATAAACAGTAAGACAAAACTGGAAAAAGCACTCAAAAATAGTGAAAAACACAACACAGTCTATAACGGTTTATGCGAGACTGTTGTTGTTTGGCGGGAACACGTCGGTGCGCTCAGCGGCTCAGCAATATTTCACACTAGTGGCGCATAAATGCGAATTTTTTCGGCATATACTGAATTCTTGGTAGAAATAGGGTCTTCGCATAACAGCGAATTCGCATATGCTGAAGGTGCATATATCGAGGGTGCAGTGTGTATGCATAATTTATAAGTAGGGCAATTTTTTATTGACCTAAAAACAAAAACAAAATTGACTTTATTGACCTAATAAATATGTATCATTAAATTGCCTAATTTGACTCATTGTAAAGCAATTTGTGATTACAAACTATTAGTTGTGTAATTTAGTGATAAATTGTATAATCTATTTAGATTGATACATAAAACTAATATATTAACACACTCCACATGCAGTCAGTTAACATCTTTAACTACAATTTTTCCACATCTGCATTATAGTACAACACCGCAATATAGTTTTTAACATTTTCAGATTTGAAGTTTCTGTTTTTGGCTAGGAGTTTTCGAAGAATCGAAAACTTCTTTCGACTGATGCTGAGTTTGGTTGACAGTTTTTTAGTACAACGTATAATGATGGAGATATAGCATTCCTGGTCATCAAAATTATATCCTTGATATCATTTGTTTGCAAACGCTTTTTGATATAATTTTTTATATTAACATAATCTTCTCCAAAATATATGGTATTGACTGCTTCGTATGCTTCTTTGATAGTAAAATCTGTGCTCTCCATTTTTTTAAACGAGAACATAATGAAGAGTACTGTTTTTGCAACTGTAGAGCTGAAAACCTAACCCATCTGATTTGATGCCAGCTTTCGCTCTTTTAACGAGGATCCCCCGTTGCCTCGAGTCCTTCCACAATCTGTCTTACTTTTGGAAGATGCCGTGCGTAATAAACGCTGCATTCGACCAACTGGCCCATCTAGTACACGATTGGATCAGGTAGCTTCAGTAGCGTATCCAGAGGGTGGCAAATGGGGTATTTGCCCCCCCGTTGGAGGTGAAGAGGATGTATCTAAGGATAAGTAAATTTCCGTAACATTCAGCAAGCTAAGACAGGTAACTAGGTTTATTTTGTCGTTAATTAATTGTGTGATGAAGTCAAATGATTCAGTACTTTTCACCGTTTTTAGTCCTGATTATGCACTTTAAAAGAAAAATATGGTAAAATTACTTCTCTCCCGGGGCGGAGCCCCGGACCCGCTGGGAGAGCTCACAGCGCGCCCCCCCGACCCTCTAGCTGTATTGGCCTCGCTACGCTCGGCAGCACTACTTTGCATTTTGCCCCCCCTTTCGGAAATCCTAGATACGCGCCTGGGTAGCTTAGATGATTAGAAAGATTTTTGTATTTTGTTTCAGGGCGCAAATTGTTATCTGACAGTTTGAGGCTAAGAAATGTATTTGCGAAATGTATTTAAAAATATGTATTTTCAAATAACAAATACTCTTTCAAAGTATGTAAATACGTATTTAAATACACACCGAAAAAAGTATTTCTAAATACAAGTATTACAATACAAATGTATTTAAATATGTATTTAAATACATATGTATTTGAATACTATTTAAATACATAAGTATTTAAATACTGCCCATCTCTGGGTATAATCGCTCATGGCGTTGGATACCACAAAGGTTAATTGAATGCAGTGGCGGTTCCTCATATGGGCAATATGGGCAGCCGCACAGGGCGGCATTTGTGGAGGGGCGGCATGAGCGCCTGCAAAAAAAATAAAAATAAAAATAAGAATAAATAAATAAAGAAATAAATAAAAATAAAAAATAAAATAAAATAAATAATAAAAGATCAATAAATATATTTTTATTAATAAAAAACCATCTATTGCATTTTCCATAAACCTTCCCATAAAAGACCTAAACAATGCAAAATGCTTCCAGATTAATATTATTGGGAATAAAGGCCCATACTTTAACATATGTAATGTTATTTTTCTGGGTTTGGTTAAATAGTGAAATGTATATTATTTATTACAGAACGAATCTTCACACTAAGCCACTAAGGTCTGTCAAATAACCGCAAATGGATAAGAAGAGGTCAAAGCTATCAGGTGCTCAGTTTAGAAAAAAGAGGAAAGAAGAAGAGGAGAAACGAGCAAAAGATAAAGGTATAGAGCTATGTCATCTACTCTTCACTGCTATATTGCACTGCTATTTTGTGATATAGCTTTCTGAGTCATTTGAAGTGTACTATTATGTATATAATTAGCCATTAACCAAGGAGGTTGTATTATTCATTTGTTTCCTATTCTAAAAGTTTAATAAATTGTGCTTAATAACATGTTAAATTAATTGTACTAGCCTATTCATGCATTGGTCTGTTATGTTCTATTTTACTATTTGCAGGGGCACTTTTGAAATATTTTGGAACACCCTCTGCCACTAGCCAGGATGAGAAGCCGTCTACTTCTGCCATTATTGAGGCTGAGGAGCCATCTACCTCCTCAGCCTCACATATGTCTCCACAAATGCAGTCTGATCCTGAGGATGAAGACCCATTTGCTTCTACTTCTCCCCGGCAGGACTCTTCAGGTGAGTTTGTGTGCACATATGTCTGTGAGTGTGTGCGTGTGTGTGTATGTGTATGTGTGTGCATCCCTGCAAAGCATTTTGCAAACAGTTATAAATTATAATGTTATTATCACTGGGTCTGGGTTACTGGGTATGTGTGGTGTTTCACCACCATAATTCCATAACACCACCACCATAACAAAGTGCTGTGAATAATGTGTTATCTAACTTAGGTGTGTATACTAATGAGTAATGCTCTTGTTCTTTCTATTAGAAAGCCTGGAGCAGAATCGCCTCCTGAGGATGAGTCTCTGTCCACCGACCCTGCTAACTGGCCTTCAGTTCTGACTGAGAGAATTCGGACACAACTGGTTTCCAGGGGACCAAGTCAAGTACCATCTGACTTTGTATTCCCTAGAAACGACAGTGACGGAAGAAGTTTCCACCATCAATACTTCAGGAAGTCATTGGTTAGTGGGGAAAATATAACCAGAAGTTGGTTGGTCTATTCCTTAAAAAACAACAGCCTTTTCTGTTTCTGTTGTACATTATTTTCCAAGAGGAAAATAAATTTAACAAGTTTGGGACTCTCGGACTGGAAGCATGCAAGCTCATTGCTCACATCACATGACAACAGTTCAGAACACCTAAATTCTATGAAAATCTGGAAAGAACTGGCAGTGAGGATGAGAAAGGGGGAGACCATTGACAAGCAGGAGATGGCACTTCTGGAGGCTGAGAAGTTGAGATGGAGAGCGGTGCTGACACGTCTCACTGCTATTGTGCATTCTCTGGCAGTTAGGAATTTGGCACTAAGGGGACATACAGAAAAATTGTTCTCACCATCAAATGGCAATTTTCTGAAAGAAGTTGAACTGATGGCACAATTTGATCCTATAATGCAAGAGCACATTAACCGTGTCCAAAAAGGGACCTCCAGTCACACCAGCTACCTCGGCCACCACATACAAAACGAACTCATTGATTTGTCGAGCAGCAAGACCATTTCAGCAATGGTGAGCGACATCAAACAATCAAAGTTTTTTTCAATAATTCTAGATTGCACTCCAGATATCAGCCACACTGAACAGTTGTCAGTTGTGATTCGGGTTGTGTCACTGGAGGGGAAGCCCCATATAAAGGAACATTTCATGGGGTTTTTGGAGGCAGAGGAGTCCACTGGTCAACATTTGGCATCTCTGATTCTGAAGAGACTGGAGGAGCTAAAAGTTCCTTTCATGGACTGTAGAGGACAATCATACGACAACGGGGCCAACATGAGGGGAAAAAACAAGGGTGTTCAATCCAGGCTCCTAGAAATTAATCCCAGAGCTCTGTTTGTTCCATGTGGGGCTCATTCTCTGAATTTGCTTGTGGCCGATGCTGCTAAGGGATCTATTGATGCCACAAGTTACTTTGGCATCTTGCAGAAGCTTTACAACTTGTTTTCAGCCTCCACACAACGATGGGCCATTTTGAAAAAACATGTGAACATCACATTGAAGATGTGGTCTGATACAAGGTGGGAAAGCAAGATCAAGAGTGTGGAGCCCCTGAGATATCAGGCAGCTGCAGTGAGAGATGCACTGATCGAGGTGAGGGACCACACCAAAGACTCTGTAATAAAGGTCGAGGCTCAATCTCTGTCAGAGGAGGTTGGGTCATACCGCTTCGCCATTTGTTCAGTGGTGTGGCATGACCTGTTGTGCCAAATTCAGCATGTGAGCAAGCAGATGCAGTCTCCTAGCATGCACGTTGATGTGTGCAGTAAATCTCCTAAAAAAAACAGAGAGAGGTCTCCGCAATTACAGGGCAACAGGTTTTGTGGCTGCACAAATGGCAGCCACAGATATCTGTGAACAAATGAATGTGGAGGCTGTGTTAAAACAAAAACGGCTGAGGTCCACAAAGCGGCACTTCTCCTATGAAGCATCTGATGAGCCCTTGATTGATGCTTTGAAGAAGCTGGAGGTGACATTTTTCAATGCAGTGGTTGATGCTGCAACATCAGCCATTCAGGAAAGATTTTCCACGTTGGAAATTGTGGGAGAGAAGTTTGGAGTGCTGACACATTTCCAAAATCTCACATTTGAGGAGCTGACAGAACAATGTGTGAACCTTAGTACTACACTACACTTTAAGGGACAATCTGACTTGGATGGCAGAGAGCTTGCACAGGAGCTGAAGAACTTGCCTGACTTGCCATCAAAGACCATATCCTTGCTTGAACTGCTGACATTTATCCATGAAAGGGAGCTCTCTGAAATATATCCAAATTTGTGGACTGCTCTCAGAATTGGTCTTACTCTTCCAGTCACTGTTGCTGAAGCAGAGAGGAGCTTTTCAAAGCTGAAGCTCATCAAATCCTACCTGAGGTCAACTATGTCACAGGAACGCCTTACCGGTCTGGCCATCATCAGTATAAATCATACAATTGCTGAGCAGATTTCATATGATGATTTAATTCATGACTTTGCATCAAGGAAGGTAAGAAGAGTCAGGCTTTAGATGGCAGTTGTGCTGTGGTGCAATTTATTTTGTTTCTTGTTCAAAGTGTAGCATAATAATTACCCTCTCTTAAGTGTCTTATTCTATTTATGTGATAGAGCATTTGTACAATTTAGAAATTTGATTCTCTAGTTTATTTATGGCAGTTGTGCAATTTAATTTGTATTTTTCCTGTTCATAGTATCATAATTACATTCTCTTAAGTGAGTTATTCTATTTACGTGATGAAGGATTTGTAAAATTCAGAAATTTGAGTCTTTGTTTTGGTTCTGAAGTTCCAACAATTAGTCCAATAAAAAGTTATTTTGTGAAAGAGTTATGTCTGTCCTTTATTTTGGGGGGATTCGAATGTGTGTGTGTTGGCGAACAGGGGGGGGGGGCGCTGAAGGTGAGGTTCGCCCAGGGCGTCATGTAAGCTAGGACCGCCACTGATTGAATGCCTGGTTAGGTCAACTGTATGCCCTTGACAATTGGTTGGGTTAAGTCGTGATATTTCGTTAAAACTAACGAAAATAACATAACTTAACCTAACCAATTGTCAAGGACATACAGTTGACTTAACTGGGCATTCAGTTAACCTAACCGGGCATGGGTACCCCATAATGAACTCGGGACCCGGAAAGGTAAGTAGTACCCCTAACTTAACCTAGGCCTAGATGACGTCCCACTCGGACTTGGAGCTTCCACCACAGAAATAACAGAGAACCCTGGATAAATCTGTCTATTAAGAAAGGAATAAGAGATAAGAGAAAGGCCTTCAGCAAATTTAAAAGAACTCAAAATGAAATGGACCTTGAAATCTATAAAAATAAGAGACAAGAAAGCAAAAAACTTATAAGAGATAGTAAACGCAATTTAGAGAACTTAGCAAAAAATTGTAAAGGAAATCCCAAAAAGTTCTTTAGTCATTTCAATCTGAAAAATAAATCTAATAAAAAAATTGGACCCTTTCATGTTGACGACCAAATTATTGAAGAAGATTTTGAAATTGTTGAGGAGCTAAATAGATATTTCTGCTCGATATTTACAAAGGAAACTGTAAATAAAATTCGAGATTTTACATTAGTAACACGAGAGAGAGAGATAAATCATATATATTTTGAGGAAGTGGATATTTTGAGAGCAATTGACAGGGTAAACATAGATAAGTCACCAGGACCTGATGAAATTTATCCTAAAATAGTAAAGGAAGCAAAATATAGCATAGCCTAAGCACTTAAAATACTTTTCAACCTTTCATTGATTAACAGCGAAGTTCCAGAAGACTGGAAAAAAGCAAATGCAGTCCCACTTTTTAAAAAAGGAAACAAACACCTAGCTAAAAACTATAGACCAATTAGTTTAACTTCTATTATTTGCAAATTACTTGAAAGTGTCATCAGAGACAAAATTACAATATTCTTAGAAGGAGAAGGATTAATTAGTAATAGCCAACATGGCTTTCGAAATAACAGGTCATGTTTGACGAAACTTAGTTGAGTTTTATGATAGTATGTTAAAGCATCTGGATAAAAAAGAATCTGTAGATATTATGTACTTGGATTTTATTAAACTTTTGATACAGTTCCTCATAAGCGGTTGCTTGTTAAAGTTAGAGCTCATGGAATAAAAGGGACAGTAGCAAATTGGATTGAAGAATGGCTTAGAGAAAGAGAACAGAGAGTCCAGTTAAATGGGACTAGGTCTACATGGAGCCCTGTTCTGAGTGGAGACCCACAAGGGTTAGTACTTGGACCTCTACTTTTTATTATTTATATTAGTGACTTTGAAAGGGGTCTAAATAGTAACACCTCAATATTTGCAGATGATACAAAATTGAGAAAATGTAAGATCTTTAACAGGCGCCATGAAAATGCAAAAGGACATTGATAAAGTAGTTGCTTGGGCAGATAGATGGGAGATGAAATTTAATGTAGAAAAGTGTAAAGTTATGCATGTTGGTCATGACAATCTAGAATTTGAGTATAAGTGTATAACATGGATGGAAGTTGGATAAATAAAGAAAAAAAGGAGAGAGATTTGGATGTCATTGTGAATCATGATCTTAAACCTACAACTCATTGTATTGAAATTAGAAATAAGGCTAATGCTAGATTGAACCTAATGCAGAAACATATAGAATATAAATCGCCAGAAATTATAAGTAGGATCTACACTTCATATGTGAGGCCTCTTCTTGAGTATGGCATTCAGTTCAGTAGTTCTTATTTAGAGCAAGACAAAGACAGACTAGAAAAAGTACAAAAGAGAGCCACAAGGATGATACCATGCCTTAGACATAGGCTGACCATACGTACCGTTTTTTTTATGGGTTCTGTCACTGAAGAATAATTGTAAGCTCAATATGTTTATGTACTTACTTTTTCATGAATACAGAATATTACATAACCCCCGTCCCTTTTTTGCCATCCCAATGTCCCGTTTTTGTCTCAAGGAAATATGGTCAGCCTACTTAGACACCTTAGTTACAAAGAGAGATTGGAGCACCTAAACATGTTTTCCCTAAAGCGAAGAAGGTTACGAGGTGATATGATAGAAATGATAGAAGTATATTATATAAAATAATAAATGAGTTAGATAATATAGACTTCTACTCTCTTTTTACAAAGGATCACAATGATAGGACAAGAGGCCATAGCCTTAAGCTTTTTCAGCAAAGATGTAAATCACAGTTAGTACCAGGGCCGGCGCTAGGAAGTGCGGGGCCCAATTAGAAAATTGTTAGCGCCTAGCGGGGCCCTCTACCCGTTGTCGTTTCAAAGTTGGACTGACAAGAAATTTCGCTAGAGCACCTCTTTGTTTTTCATTTTCAGCTGCCTTAGCCTTGGCCAGTGCTCGTTTCTGATTGCCGCTCAAATACTTTCGCCCTTTGTCTCTATCTCTGCTTGTGCTTGCCATGATGACGATGATGTAAGGGCTTTTTCAATTACTTTTCTTTTAAAAAAGCTAAACGGCGACGATAAACTGAAATTACAAAACAAAAAACAAAATCATTCACAATAAAGACTCCATGGCACTGAAAAAATAATAAAGATGTGCATGTATGCATCTAATGATTAAAGCAAAAGATTCATGATTTTTAAAAGCCTGGGAGTAAGAAGAAAAGCGCAGGGGGCAAAAGAACAAGCTCTAGTAAATAGAAATGTAAATGCTCTCTATGATAATGAGGCAAAAACTAGTTAATTTAATATGTAGGATCTACTTACCACCACGTTTCTCTGTTACATGCAGGCTTAAGACATTTCAAGTTTGCAGTTTGGACATATAAACAATTTGGACATATTTAACAAACAACACAACTTTACATTCCAAGCTTTATGTTATATAATCTCATTAACAGCGCTCTTTCTGTGTTGAGGGTTTGAATATCGTCCACAAATTACCTTTTTTTTAAAAAAGCTAAACGGCGACGATAAACTGAAATTACAAAACAAATAAACAAACGATTAGCAATAAAACATTGAAACATAGATATACGAGGACGGACTGAATAGTTTCACTGCCTTCACAGTAACAAGAAACTTCGTGCACACTGGACACTCATTAATTCATCATAGCGTCCCCCACTCGAGCGCGTGCGCGGGGTCCCCTCGGGGCGCGGGGCCCAATTTGAACAAATCGGTCTAATCGGCTTAAAACCGGCCCTGGTTAGTACAACATAGTTTTTCAAATAGAATAGTAAAATTCTGGAATAGCTTAGATGAAGAAGTTGTGAGTTCCCATACTTTGGAGACTTTTAAGAATAAACTAGATAAATTAATGACTGAAAGAGGTATTTAGTAATGACGTTTTGCTGGAACTGGTAATGGTGTAGAGAAGAGGTTTGTGAACCCTTCCCACATATACATATATATTTATATAGTTTATTTTTTATTTGGGTAAATCTCATCACCCACACAGAGTGATGGGGTGTTGGGAGGCAGCATCTTGGGTTAGGGATACTCTCTGTCTTTATCCCCCCCACCCCCATTTAAAGAGATTCTCTGCTGAGTGGTGCCCCCCATACAGTGATGGGCAGTATCTAGATACATGTATCGCCGATACGTATCGATCGATATTTTTGTATCGGTATCGGTATCGCTTTAGCTACTTGACAAAAGTATCGATTTATCGGTATCGCTAAGGTCAATTTTCTTAAATGTATCGAAAAAATCGATACTTCGATACATCGATACATTAATAAGAATTTTTAAATATTTAAATAGATGTTATAATATGACACTACTGAGTTATATTTATGAATATACATAAATAATATATTATTAAATATTTATTTAATGACAGTACTACTCTACTGGTCACGTCACACAGTACGGCGCAAACGTTTAAACACGTTTGTACTTGTGTTATTGAGATTAATTAACCATAATATAGAAACGCTCATATAATAAAGAAACGCTCACTGGTGTTGCAACACTATTGGCCACGCAAATTGGCAAATTTAATACTAACATTGTCAAAAAGAGGTTCAAGAAATGTTGGTTATGCTGTTAAGAGCCTCAGCGAGCAGACCCCCAGCAACAACTAAGTGATGCTGCATCTGACGGAAGTGCAGATGATTTCTTCTGTTATGAGTCTGCTTCCACTAATGTCTCTGCAACCCAAGATTCCACTGAGATGGAAGTTTTACAGTATCTGGGTGACGGAAGTCGTTCTCTCCAATCTCTGAGGCAGTACCAGGAATTCTACGGGTCTTCCTGAAGTATAACACACCACTACCATCCTCTGCTCCTGTAAACGGTTGTTTAGTTTGGCTGGTCACATTCACGCTCCAAAAAGGAATAGACTGTCTGACCAGATGTTTAGCCAGCTGGTATTTTTGAAGGGTAATAGTAATTACTTTTAATTGTTAGTGTAATATTTCAGTCATTCATGTATCCTACAAAATTAAAACATACTTTCATTAAATAAAGCAATTGTTTTTATTTACATCTATAAAACCCATTAAAATGTCGTTGATTTTACTTACAGTGCGTACAAATTACTAGTATAAACAATAATATCTAATACCTACATATTAAATGAATAATTATAAAAATGTACCGGCGATGCATGTATCGGTATCGGTATCGCTTAAGACATCTAGAAAGTATCGGCGTATCGGTATCGCCTAAGACGTTCTTCATGTATCGATGTATCGGTATCGCTTTAGCGATTTTCATGTATCGATGCCCATCACTGCCCCCATAGCACTGTGAGGTATGAAAGACTCATTATGACCCTGTATGGGTGTACATTCAAATACTCTATACAGTCTTTACAGTCCCACCTACTCCTTTTATCTTAATTGTAGAACTTGTATTATATTATTCAGGTTGTAGCTATGTAGATATATGGCTGTATAGATAACCATGTGATGTCTACAATTAGTACAGTAATGGTATTGATGAATGATCCACAATATCCAGTTTTGAAGTTAATGTACAGCTAGTAGATGTGTGACAATTTGCAATTAGCAGAGATCAATTGGATCTTAATTTTGCATGTAACTGTATTTATGGTTTGTTTATATTAACAATGGAGCCACCCAGATGGGCCGAAGGGCCCCTAGTGTGCCCATTATAAAATTTTTACCATGTTACCATGACAGCCATTCTAAAGCAACTGTTAAATTCACATTTCAGCCGCCGGACCTGCACGGAAGTATCACGTGACAATGGGCAGCCGTTGATTGGCTAATAATTAATAATAACATGACTACATATATCATAGGACGAGATGGTTTGACTAGTGAATAATGGCGCCAAAATTTAATAATTTCAAAAATAAATATCTCGATAAATAGGAATTTCCGCCAAAATTAGTTAGAATAAAGTATTCTTGGTTTTTTATCGCTCTATCTCGCTGTATAAATATCAATATCGAGTTTCGTGGATGTGTTCTACCAAATCTTAACCGAAGTTATTTAAAAAACTATATAGGGTTATGGTTTATTGCCGTCACCCTCATCCACTGGAAATTTCCAGCAGATATCGGTGGAGAGTTAATGACAGAAACCCTACGTTTTTTCGTTAAAAAGTTATGTTTGTGGAGGTCTTCAAAGGACCTCGTTAAGTAGTATTTTTTGGTTAATGTTAAATTTATTTGCCTTCGGTGTTTTAGCGCTGCCTAATGGTAAAGAAGGAAATTACCATACCTTATTATTTCGTTGGGTCTCGCTTCTGTTTGTAGGGCGCGCAGCTCTCTTTCGATGTAGGGCCGTAGACGATGGAGTTACGCAACGAGTTTATTGGGTTTAATTAATATGGGCATTCACTACACTTAAATACCTGAAGGAATAGGCCTATCCTTTTGAGTTATTAGGTTTATATTACTTGGTATTCACTCGGAACTCATAGGAAGATTAAATACGTCTCCCTCGCTTAAAGCATCGCTGTCACCAAGCAGCTCTGATGAGCTAATATAAATTTTTTTTTCAGAATTCGCTGACTTTACAAAGTCCCCAGACCTCTCGAAGTAATTTTCATGAGTCAGCAATGGAAAATTTTGATACGAAATAATTCGTTTTTCTTGTTATGCAGGCCCAATGCCTACATATGGGGTTCTATGTATGACAATTAATTTCATTCCCAATAGGCTATGTCGCCAATCCCGAGGCAATTTTGTAGATATTTAATTCAATTAATTAATAATTTGTATTTAATTAAGAAATAAAGGTACCATATATGATACCATATTGTAGGCATGTATAGTTTTTCCATAAGTTATTTATGAAAGTTGTAAATCGTAATTTCCATCAGATCTTGATGCTGAGTTGACGGCAAAACCCTACGTCTTTTCGTTAAAAAATTGTGTTTGTGGTCTTCAAAAGACTTTGTTGAGTATTCTTTTTAGTTAATGTTAAATTTATTTGCCTTTGGTATTTAGCGCTGCCTAATGGTGAAAAAGGAGACTACGATACCTTATTATTTCGTTGGACCTCGCTTCTGGTTGTAGGCTGCCTATCGCGCCTCTTTTTTGATGTAGGCGATAGAGTTACGCAAGAAGTCTATTCTAATTAATATAGACAATTCACTATGCCTAAATACCTGAAGGAATAGGCCTATCCTTTTCGGTTATTATTTTTATTTTATTAATTTTTCACTCAAAACTTGTAGGAAGATTAAACACGTCTTCCTCGTCTACAGCAATTCTTGTCACTAAGCAACTCTGGCTGAAGTAATATAACTTTTTTCTTAAATTCGCTTACTTTGCAGTCTACAGAGGTCTAATTTTCTTATTTTCATTATTTCTTCTCTCAAGTAATTTTCATGAATCAGCGATGGAAAATTTGATACGAAAAAATACATTTTTCTTGTTGTTATGTAGGCCCAATGCCCAGTGGCGTGGTGGGACTCTCATCACTGGTAGGGCCAGAGAGCATTTTGGCGTCCTCTCGAAATGATTCGAAATTTTTAATTTTAGCATTTTTTGACCGTTTTGAGACTGAGACGTATTTGTTTACATTTTTCGTTTTAAACGTTATAAACAGGACCAAATTGTTAGATTTTTTCGGTTAATAAATTTATAGAAATATAGGTTGTTTGTATGCAGAAAATATTATTATTACAAACTTCTTACAACAATAGAAAGCACAAAACATTTTAAAACAATAGAAAGCACAGCACATGTGTGTCATGTATGTGAAAATAAATACTTAACGTCTCTACTACATAATTAGGGCTTTCGAGAGAAATTTAGATGATTGACCAAATCGAACAATTAGCCGGTTTGTGTCTAGTTTCTTTGCTATATTTCGTTCGACTGACATCAGCATTGTACCCAGCAGCATTTCTTGCGACATGGAATTCCTTATGCGCGTTTTGATTCGCTTCAATGCTGAAAAGGATCTCTCAGCCGTTGCTGATGTAGCGGGAATTGCCACTAATATGCCATATGATTTTGAAAGAGTTGGATAGGCTTCAGTAAGAATCGTATCATAATTGAGTACAGTGTAGGTGTTGTAAATCGTTTTTGTGTTCGATAATAAAGGGAATACGGAACTGAAGCTAAGAGCTCCAAGGCACATTCGTGACTATTGATGCTGTAATTACTGCAAAATTCATCGATCTCATTCTCCAATGTAGAAATTTGAGCACCAATATTAGAGAAATTTGTTGGATAAAATTTTTGTGTTGAGTTTAGTATACTTCGATTTGTAGGAAATCGATCGTTCATTGCCGAGTTAATTTTGTCTAGAACAGTATAAAATGTTTCACGTGTCCATTTTGCCTGACTATTTTCAGTGATTTCAGTATCGTTCTCATTGATCTGTCTCTTCTTTTTACGTACACGTATGATTGGCCACTGTGCTTTATCGTCGATTTCTTCGACAGCAGCAAGAAAAGTAGCTGGGTCATAGCGAATCTTCTGTAGCTGCTGCATCGAAGCTGAGACCTTATCAAGTGCTCTGACAACATCCACATTGACTGTCTGTAGATAGCGACTGAGTGGGCCTGTTATCATGAATATTTTATGAAACAGACAAGCTGTTGCCAGATATGCTCGACTCTGAACAATGTGAAGTAGACCAGCTGCTTCTGAACGCTGTTTCTGACAAAACTCTTGAGATGTGGTGATCTCATTCAAGGTTTCACATATCGATGTGTATCTAGATATGAATACATCTAGGGGAAATTCACGAGCCGTCCAGCTTACTGTATTCAGTCTCTTCAATGATTCTATGTTTCAACCAATTAGTTTATTTTGGTTTTTGACAGTTTATAATACCAAAAACAAGAAGAAAAATATTTGACGCTGAAATTTTAGCTGTAAAATCGAATGTAGTTATATTTTCTTATAAAATACATTTATTAATAAAATAAATATACGCAATATTTATTTTATTAATTTAAAAATAAATAAATATAGCCAAGAGTTAAAAAAATCAAATTTGTGACTCAAACAAGACTATAGTATGCATTTTTGACACAGCATGCAAAATAAAATTTTAATTCTTGACATTGAATATATATATATATATACACTATATTTTAAAATTTGACTTTAAAAACTTCCATACAATTTTGGTATAAATTTGGGCATAACTCCCCCCCCCCCTTCAAATTTTTTTAATAATTTGGAGTTTCTATGTTGTAGAGTAAGTCTTCCTTTGTGTTCTGTGCAATTTTGAAGAAATTCATAGTCATAGTCTCCAATTTTTTTTCATGAATTTTCTAAAATAGAAAGTTGTGTTTTTTGAAAAATGGATTTGAAAATTGTTTTACTTTATGAATGGTTATAGGTCCCCCAAATTTTAAATCATAGCCAAAGATTATGATTAAAAATTTGTATTACTAATTTTTGTAATATGTAGCAGTCATATTACTATTATTGTTGGCTTTATAATTTTAAAATTTTAAAAATTCTAAAATCTGGCCCCTGGTGCGGCGCCCTCTGAACCTCTGTTATGGAGCCCTTTGGCTAATCGTCGCTGGTCGGGTCGCCACTGCCAATGCCTATATATTTGGTCCTATATATGGCAATTTTTTCCATTCACAATAAACTTTGTCGCCAATCCCGAAGCAATTTTGTAGTTAATACAATAAATTAATAATTTGTATTTAATTCTGAAATAAAGTTACCATATACGATACCATATTGTAGGCATGTATAAGCCTGGGTTTGAATTAGGTTTTGTTGTGAACTGAAATGTAAAGTGTACGACAGGCAGAGATGGGCACAAATACATACAAATGTATTTAAATACTTAATACATTACTTTCCAAAAACGTATTTAAATACCAAATACATTACAGGTTATGAGGATGTATTTAAGTACTAAATACAATACTACCAAAATGTATTTAAATACATTTCAAATACTTTGTAATTGTATACACACACACACACACACCCTTGCGGCGTATAATTCGCTTACTTGCTGCAGCCATTGGCCTTCATAAGCACAAGGCTTTCGAATAATTGGTCGGATAATTTCCATCTCTTAGGGGAATGTGTGATACCTGCAAAGGAAAAAAGTCGTTCTACCGGTGCTGAAGAAGCCAGTGTAATATTGAACCTTAAGAACATAGATCGAACTAATGGATGATTGTACAGAATCTTGATGTTAGTGTCGGGATCCTTCAGATACGTTAAAGCTTTCATTTCCGGTGTTCCAGATCTAGAACTATTTAATGCTTTCTTATCGAAGGGAAAATAATCATGATCGGACGAGTCGGGCAAGGAGTCGTTACTATCTTGGGAGAAGCCTGACACTGCTACCATAAAGGCATCTTGCACAGATGAAATTTTTGCTTGAACCTCCCAATTTCCTTTCAATAAGTAATACGACCAATCTTACTGTTGCCTCAGGCACGACTGACTCGTAACAGGCCTGGTAATCTAGGTCGCTTTAGTTTGGTTTATTCTACCGCTTTGCCTCAATACATGATTGGCGTTCACCAAATGTATTTGTAAAATGTATTTAAAATAAGTATTTATAAATACTAAATACTTCTCAAATGTATTTAAATACATATTTAAATACAAGCCCCAAAATGTATTTATAAATACAGTATTTAAATACATTATGTATTTACATACGTATTTGAGTTATGACAGGCATGCCAGGCCTCTGACGACAGGCATGTATAGTTTATCCATAGCATTTTCTTCGTACAATGATTGTTAATCATCTGATGTACGCAGATGATCTAGTTCTTGTTTTTCAATTTGTAAAAGGGCTCAGCACATATAGAAAAACTATACATGCGTGTCATACACTTTACATTACAGTTCACAACAAAACCTAATTCAAACCCAGGCTTATACAATGTACATGCCTACAATATGGTATCGTATTTGGTACCTTCATTTCTTAATTAAATACAAATTATTAATTTTGTATTGAATAACTACAAAATTGCCTCGGGATTTGCGACAAAGCCTATTGGAAATGGAAAAAATTGGCATAAATATCCAATCTGTAGGCATTGGGCCTACATAACAAGAAAAACGTATTTTTCATATCAAAGTTTTCCATTGCTGATTCTTGAAAATTACTTCGAAGAGAAGAAATAATGAAAATAAAAAATTAGACGTCTGGAGACTTTGCAAAGTAAGCGAATTTAAGACAAAGATTAAATTAGTTCAGCCAGAGCTGTGTAGTGACGAGCATTGCTGTAGGGAAGGAAGACGTGTTTAATCTTGCAACAAGTTTTGAGTGAAAAACTAATAAAATTAATAACCTAAAAGGATAGGCCTATTCCTTCAGGTATTTAGGCATAGTGAATTGCAATCCATGCGCCCTACAACCAGAAGCGAGAACCAACGAAATAGGAAGGTATGGTAGTTTCCTTTTTTCCCATTAGGCAACGCTAAATACCGAAGGCAAATAAATTCAACATTAACTAAAAAAAAAAAAAAGTACTTAACAAGGTCTTTTGAAGACCTCCACAAACACAATTTTTTAACGAGACGAAGGTTTTTTGCCGTCAACTCTGCACCAAAATCTGGCGGAAATTTTCATCGGATCGCCAAGTTGATAGCAATCAACCCATAACCAGAGGTAGGTAAAGCATTTTCATTTGTTACTTAAGTTAAAGTACAAGTAATCTTTAAGAAATGTACTCAAGTTAAAGTAAAAGTACACGTTATCAAAAGTACTTAGGTTGAAGTACAGAAGTAAGTGTTTTATAATGTACTTAAGTACTGAAAAGTAAGAAGTGCTTTCTCAAAAATGAAATAAAATACACTACAAATATATAATACTAGCTGAGGTACCCGGCGTTGCCAGGGATAAATTTCACATTAGATCCCCAGTTTAAATAAAATAAAGTTTAAGATAAAAGTTTGAATTTCATTAAAATGATATCTTAATTCTTCATCTCATAAGAGGTTTCCGTGCCAAATTTGGTAGCTCTAGGTCAAACGGTTTGAAGTCGTCCTAAAAAATAATTATATGTGAAGCTCAAGGTTTTCATGACTGTTCTTTTCTAGTTTTATTGACCAAATAATCAAAATTTTCACGGCTGCGTTCTTTTCTGTAGATTAATCGCGGTGCTGGGGCCTTCAGGCCCAGTAATTTTAATTATTTAATTTATTAACACCCAGGTGCACAACCTGGGAACCTAATCAATGTGTGTGTGTGAAGTTTCATGTTTGTAACTGCTTCCATTTTGGAATTATGGCTGGAACACACACACGTCCTTTTGAGGTACCCGGAGTTGCCCGGGATAAATTTCACAAACATACAAACAGACAGGCTGACCGATTCTGTGTTGACATTCTTCATCCCATAACAGGTTCCCGTGCCAAATTTGGTAGCTCTAGGTCAAATGGTTTGCGCTTGCACAAAGGACAGACAAACAAACAGACAGGCGAAAATATATATATAAGATAAAATAAATATAATTATGGCAAACAGACTTCATTAGGATACATAATTAGGAATTACTATATTAAGAACTATAATTTATTATCTAATAATTTATTATAATAAGTATGCATTATGTACAAAAATTCTTAGAGTTTTAACAACAGCTGATTTTCAAAGTTTTTGCAATCTATTCTGGCTCTTTTTGGACTAAAAATTAGTCCAGCAACACTGAACAGTCGTTCACATTTAAAAAGTTGTCCCAGATACGGTCAAGGATGGCGATCACTATTTTCTGAGTTTGAAAGAGTCGACAACCTCCAATATGCTCGACATCCGATTATTTATAGGTTATAGCTACATACTCAAGTACACTGTCTTCCAATTTCTAAGTCTAGGTACGAGCGGAGATGGAGAGGAGCGCGCATCCATGAAACAAGTGACGTCATCAGCTATCGAAAAAGCCGATTGGCTACCTTAAAATACTGTACTGAATGACTCTTCTGATTGGTTAATGAAACCCAAATGTTTTGGAAAACAAAATCTGGAATAATCCGGTTTCGGTGTCTTCCCCCTCTCAATACCTGACATTGAGAGGTGGCAGATTGAAAGCGGGTTTTTCCAGAGACGTAGCCAAGGGGTGGCTGAATGGTTTGTTCTTAGGGAAGCGTAGCTTAGCGAGGAATAGGAGGCCGAAAAGATGGTAATGTTTATTTACAGACGGGATCTTTTCCGTTCTACTCCAGCAACAATTTCTAGTGTAGTTTTACTTGCTGAATTCAATAATATATATTTTATTTTGGAGAAAGTATTCGTGCTTTAATTAGTTATGGTTATAATTATTAATTTTTCTCTCTCTTTTGTAGATAGTGTTATGGATGCTAAATGGAATTTCATGAACATAGTTAAGGAAATAACGTTCTACCCCAACCTTCTTTAGTTAACCTTATAAGGCTAACTAACGAAAATATCACGACCTAACCTAACCAATCGTCAAGGGCCTACAGTTGATTTAGCTAAACAAAGGAACAAGAGACATTGGGGGAACATCTAGAAATATGATAGATTCTTATTTATGTGAATTTCTATGGAGAAGACAAAAAGGAAAGGACATTTTTATTGAAATCTTAAATGCAATCTCTACTTTTAAATAAAATAAACGGACTATAACTCTTTTGTTATTAATTTCTCCAAAATAAGATATATATTATTGAATTCAGCAAGTAAAACTACAGTAGAAAATAATATATAATTTCATTTTTTGTTGCTGGGGTAGAACGGAAAAGAGCCTACAGAGGTTTTGCAAAAGTTCAATTTCCATCATCAGTGCTAAAAAGTTTAAAAACAAATAGAAATAAATAAGTATAATAAACAAAGACGAACATTAAAGTGGCGCGACAATTAGCGAGAATTAATAGTATGGTTACAATATCTATATTATAATGGAGGTAAGTGCGATATATATATATATATATATATGTAACCAAAAAAAAACTATAAAAAAGAACGCAATCATAAAAATCTTAAGCTTCACATTTGAGCTCATTGTATCAAGATTTGTGAAGCTTTAGATTTTCATGGCTGCGTTCTTTTCTATAGTTTTATTGGCCAAATAATTGAACCGACAGTAATTGGGGCGCCGCAGGCACCCCGATTACTGAGGCCCAAGGTGAGAGGGATAGGAATGATGTTTAAAATAAAATACGCCGTAGGCCCACAATTCGATTCGGTTTGGGCCGAATGCCCAAGTACCGCAGTTCTAGCGAAATCGGGGCGTAGCGGCGATCTTTTGCTGAGTCGACAGAAAGAAATGAAAAGGGAGTATTTGTTGACAATTATGTCTACAAGGAGATTCTTCAGTAATTAAATAAATATAAGTTTATGATGAAGTGTTCTTTTTTATATTTTATAACAGGAAATAATACCTTGAGGTAAGAAAATTCATTTTCCAGATGAAGTAATTGGCCGAGAGCTCCAAGCCTTTCGCAGGAAGTAGCAAAAACTGCCCGTAGGGCGGTATTTTTGCTAGTATATTAAATTAGAAGATTAAAAATGAAATGATATAAAGTATAAAAGTATGGACAATAAGTAAAATATAAAACGGTTAAAAGGTGAAACAGAATTGAGGGGGTTCTTACCAAATTGTTAACGTAATGAGAGACTAATTGTACAGAAGATTGGGAATGGTTGCTTGTTGAAAAAATTCCATGTTAGAAAGATGGAGCCAGGCGGAGTGATGGTGGATTTCTTTTGAGTTTGAGAGTTTATTTGGCGATGTTTAAATTAAAAGCGGAACTGTAGTCGTTGAGGGTTGGCTGGATACTGAGGATATAAAGGGACTCAAGTATGTATGCGGAGGTCGATTAGTTGGTTGGCTGAATTAACGATTTTGAAATTGGAGAGAAGTAACGGGTGGTTGTGAAGGTGGCAATGATCCCTTATTGCTGACTTGGAGGGTTTGTTCAAGGGCTGTGAAGTTCTTGTAGAAATCCCACGATGCTCGTCCACTCTTGTTTGATATTGGCGGATGGTACTGTCAATATGGTTCGCTTTGCAGCGAACACAATTAAAAGCGTAGATAGTGAACGAAGCAAGTGGCTGGGTGGGATGTTTTTTCTTTATTTTGAGGTAAGATTTGATACTAGTGTTGTTGATGAAGGCGAAATGAAATTTAATTTGGGGGTAAAGCGGGGTGAGTAAGAGACAGAGTTCTGAAAGTATTTTGTGGCTAATGTGGTCGTAATAGGGGGAATGAAAAATATTGTACATTTTTTTTAACAGTGGGAACTTTAAGGGGGGGGGGGTTGATAAATATTATTAAGAAAGTTTCTGGTTAAAGATTGTAACAGATGTTTTGGGAAGGAGCTATTAATGCTGAAGTTATGAATGAACTCTATTTCATGGTGGAAAGATAAGTACGAAGAGCATAGATGATAGGCGCGGTGGATTAAAATTTTAATACTGTTTATTTTATATAGCGAAGGGGTGTGGCTTAGGAAATTAGTACTAGGCTTGTGTACGTGGTTTTCGATATATGGAAGTGCTGAATTTGTTGTTTTGTTAGTTATTGTAATATCTAGAAAGGTAAGGTGTTACTGGATTCGTCTTCTTTGGTGAACTTAGTGTTTTTATGTTTTGGGAATTAAGGTAGTTAGAAAAAGGGGGGCGTGGTTGGCATTGTGAAAAAGGAGAAAGGTGTCATCAACGTATCTTTTATATAGGTGTCGTTTTAATGAGTGGGCAATGAAGTAGCCAGTTATTTCGTGATGGCTGAGGAAGATTTGGCTAAAGTGGCACTTAATGTGGATCCCATAGCTAGTGAGTCGGTTTGTTGATAAAGTTGTTGGTTGGTTTCATTTCGCCTTCACCAACAACAATAGTATCAAATCTTACCTCAACCATAAAGAAAAAACACCTCAGCCACTTGCTTCGTCCACTATTTACGCTTTTAATTGTGTTCGCTGCAAAGCGAACCGTACTGACAGTACCTTCCGCCAATATCAAACAAGAGTGGACGAGCATCGTGGGATTTCTACAAGAACTTCACAGCCTTTGAACAAACCCTCCAAATCAGCAATAAGGGATCATTGCCACCTTCACAACCACCCGTTACTTCCCTCCAATTTCAAAATCGTTAATTCAGCCAACCAAATAATCGACCTCCGCATACTTGAGTCCCTTTATATCCTCAGTATCCAGCCAACCCTCAACGACTACAGTTCCGCTATTAATTTAAACATCGCCAAATAAACTCTCAAATTCAAAAGAAATCCACCATCATTCCGCCTGGCTCCATCTTTCTAATATGAAATTTTTTCACCAAGCGACCATTCCCAATCTTCTGTACAATTAGTCTCTCATTACGTTAACAATTTGGTAAGAACCCCCCCAATTCTGTTTCACCTTTTAACCGTTTTATATTTCACTTATTGTCCATACTTTTTATACTTTATATCATTTAATTTTTAATCTTCTAATTTAATATACAGGTGTACATAAAGTCAGGATCTATTTTTGTGAAGCACTTGGAAATTATATGGAATTCAATCATAAAATGATAAAGGGGTAACATTTATTAAATAATTAAGAGTAGGATTCGACGTGACCCCATCAGTATCCCTGCACAGCTCAAATCGTTCCGCACATTTCTAAACACATTCTGGAGCATTTGCGGGGTTATGTTATCTGCAGCAGTTCGTATACGTGTACGTAAGTTTTCAAGACTCGTAATCTTCGTCTGATAGACGTGCGACTCGATAAAGCCCCATGCAAAGAAATCTAAAGGGTTAAATCGGTCATCTCGCGACACAAGGTCTGTTGCTTCCGCGTCCGATCCAGCGATTTGGAAAACGTCCATTTAGATAATCCTGAACAATTTTGGCATAGTGACAAGGAGCACCATCATGTTACAGACGACGGGGATAGGATTGTTAGTACCGTCGTCTATCAACATGATGGTGCCCTTGTCACTATGCCAAAATTGTTCAGGATTATCTAAATGGACGTTTTCCAAATCGCTGGATCGGACGCGGAGCAACAGACCTTGGCCAGCGAGATCACCAGATTTAACCCCTTTAGATTTCTTTGCATGGGGCTTTATCAAATCGCCGTCTATCAGACGAAGGATTACGAGTCTTGAAAACTTACGTACACGTATACGACTGCTGCAGATAACATAACCCCGCAAATGCTCCAGAATGTGTTTAGAAATGCTGCGGAACGATTTGAGCTGTGCAGGGATACTGATGGGCGTCACGTCGAATCCTACTCTTAATTATTTAATAAATGTTACCACTATCATTTTATGATTGAATTCCATATAATTTCCAAGTGCTTCACAAAAATAGATCCTGACTTTATGTACACCCTGTACTATTAATTCTAGCTAATTATCGCTAGTTGTTGCGCCATTTTAATGTTCGTTTTTGTTTATTATACTTATTTATTTCTGTTTGTTTTTAAACTTTTTAGCACTGATGATGGAAATTGAATTTTTCCGAAACGTCTGTAAATAAACATGTACCATCTTTTCGTCCCCTCTCTCTCTCTCTCTATATATATATATATATAGTTGGGCACCGTTACATTAAATTGGGCGGCGTTACTGTTACTCGTTACTTTTGAAAATCCTTAAAGCGTTACCGTTACATCGTTACTTTTGAAAATCCTTAAAGCGTTACCGTTACTCGATACATGTAACGACGTTACAAGTAACTAGTTACATTTAATATTTGTTTATGTGTCTTCACACGTATTTTGAAACTACAGATAAACTTACAAATGGCAGCCATACCACATCAATTCTAACAGCTACTGTTATTGACTATATAAATGTTGTTCTCTTAAGAACGATATATTGCACAATAATTTGCACCCCAATGATTTTTGGGAAAGATGAAGAGACCTAGAAAATATAAATTTAGTTGTTGCCACTAACACGGAATAGTGAATTGCATTCAATAGTCCTCATGAATGGAATGGCAATGTTATCAAATTCAAATGTCAAGTATCGAGTAACGAGTAACGACAAAATCCATTACATTGATAAAAAATTTGCAAAGCGTTACCGTTACATCGTTGCTTTTGAAAATCTTTCAGGCGTTACCGTTACTCGTTACTTTTGTAACGATCGTTACGTAACGTCGTTACATGTAACGCGTTACTGCCCATCTCTGTGTGTGTGTATATATATATATATATATATATATATATATATATATATATATATATATATATATATTTAAGTGATATTTTGATATTTTGCATTGTTTTTTTAAACACGTATCGTACTGAACTACTGAAATATGAAGCGAGGGGAAACTGAACACAGCTCGGCGCCAGTTAGTTTTGCATGCACTGCAGCATAGTGTAGTGTGACGAGTGGGGCGTGTTGCATCATTGCATGTTGGTCAAGCTTCGTTAATTCGTTATACAATATTGCGATGGATATAAGAAAATATTTCAAAAGAAAATCAGTTGAGTCGGTTGAAGAACACAATGGTGATACAGCAGAACCTTCCCGTAAAGTTATTAGACAAGCGGAAGACGATGCACATCAACAAGAACTAAGCGATGAAAATGCAAGTGTCAGCATTGAAGTACAGGTTGAGGTGCCGTCTGAAGTGAAAGCTTCACAGGACCAACCGACCACTGCTAAGTTGATCTGGTATAATTACAAATTTACAAAAGAAATGTCTGTTTGATGCATGTAAAGGCAAATAATAAAACAATATAATATACTTAGTAAATTGCAGTGGTGGGCACCGTTAACCAAAAAGTTAACTTCGTTAACCGCTAATCCGTTAACCAAAAAGTTAACTTCGTTAACCGTTAATCCGTTAATTCGTTAAACATGTAACGGAAGTTACCGATAAACCGTTAACGTTAACTTTTATTATAAAAAAAATGAAAAACACAATATATATATATAATTTAATTTTCCC
Organism: Bathynomus jamesi; assembly: GCA_023014485.1. Taxonomy (NCBI): domain Eukaryota; kingdom Metazoa; phylum Arthropoda; class Malacostraca; order Isopoda; family Cirolanidae; genus Bathynomus; species Bathynomus jamesi. The sequence continues at coordinate 397,922 of JAJOZX010003914.1, forward strand.
TCTTCTTCTCGTTCTCCATTTTGTCCATGAGATGCATGTTGCCCTTCATGAAAATTAGCATATCAAAGTTTTCATTAGACAGGGATGATCTCTTGGCCCTCAGGATGTCCTTGCCCATAGAGAACAAAGTGACATGAGAATTGAAATCTTACCTGATCAGTTTTATGGTTCTTGAAATGTATCAAGGAGACTACTAATAAGGTACTCACAGACATATTATAAATATACATGACTTACTTGACACGATTATTTTTAAATATTCACTAGCACAAACATGTTGCGCAAGAGACAGACTGCAAATGAAACGAATGTAGTTATTTGTTGTAATTGTTACATATATATTATTGAAAGTGCCTTAAAATGCTCGTGACATTTCTTGAAAGAAATTGAAACATTCAACTCAAATGGCAAATCTTTCCGCCTGATTTTACAGTCAACCATGTTTTGCTCAAACCAATGCCATAAATAACTACCATATTTGGTAAGACACAAATTGTGGCGACGGAAACAAATATATCGCCTGATTTTGCACTGCGGAAATGGAAATTCGTTCATCACTATTAACAGTGGCGGATTAATTGCGCACCTGCTCAGCACTGAAAATAATATAAACTTTTAAATGTTTATTTATGAATTTTTTGGGTTAACGGACTTGAGTTAACGGAAGTTAAATGTAACGGAAGTTAATTAGTCCGATAATGATTTTCAAAGTTAACTTAAAAGTTAAATCGTTAACGAAAAAGTTAACTTCGTTAATTAACGATTAACGGATTAACGGTTTGTGCCCAGCTTTGGTAAATTGCTGGTCAATGAATGGAGAATTATCAAATATGTTGCGAGTAATTTAGAATAACTAGCAAATATACATATGTAATAATATATTAAAAAAATCGGATAATCGTTAACACAAACGACACAGCAAACAATTGTTATTGCCATATAATGTTATCGTTATGTACCTTCTAATACTGGGCTGCTATTTTGCTAGATGGTTGTGATCAGTGTCCAGTGATTTGTTACTGGAATAAAACGGACGTAATAGGATTTTGTGGTGACCTATATGTAAATTGCGTATTTATTAAAGTATTCGATTTTGATTTAGTAAAGTAATTGCGTATTTGATAAAGTACATATTTTTTTGTCAAGTAGCCTCTAAATTATTTTTCCATGCGCTTATCCTGTTTAAAATTTTATATATGTTAAACAGATGTGCGTTTCTTCTGTCTCAACTGATCTAGCTGTTTCTGTATCCATTTGACTTGCCTTATACGTGAGAGTTTCATTTGGATCTCTTCTAATGATTTTGTTATTCATAGATGTTATACTGTTAAACGTGGATACAATAAATAATTGTATGCATGAAATCAATAAATGTGTGAATAAAATAGTTACTGTCTTTGTTAAATATGAAACTATAGGATCAATACCCGATTTCAAATTTCAGAAAATGCAAATAATTACTGTATTTCCCGGCGTATAACGCGCGCCCTAATTTTGAAGAGAAAATTTAGGAAAATAAAACTAGAAAAAAATATACCTCCTACCTCACTTCATATGTACAATTTTAACGAGTTAATTTTAACGCAGGGTAATTTTTGGAGTATTTTTGGGGAAAAAAAGTGCGCGTTATACGCCGGGAAATACGGTACATCATAATATAGCTTAGATTGCACCAATGTAACTGTCCTATCCAAACTTTGGTAATTATTCGTTTTAGTGCTTTTTCTCCTTTCTGAACCAAAACACATTTTTCTGGGTGGTTTTTGGTGTGATTTGTTCAAATCTGAACTTCGTTTCTTTGGGAAATGAGCCGTTTTTGAGAAATTTTAAAATTGAAAATTTCTCAAAAACGGCTCATTTCCCAAAGAAACGAAGTTCAGATTTGAGCAAATCACACCAAAAAACACCAGAAAAATGTGTTTTGGTTCAGACCTAACCTAACCTAACCTGACCTAACCTAACCTAACCCGCGTTTTTCGCAATTTCTTACCTTAAATAGCACCGTTGGGGTGTTTATACAATCCGCGGCGACCAACATGAATTTGTGGAGACGTTGTTGAGAGGGATATTCACGGTTAAACAAGTACCATGCAAGATACTTTGAATAGGATTGGGTTTTGTTGCCAGACCGTAATATCCAGCTCTTCACGTCTTTCCAACAACGCTCAATATTTGAATGTGAACGGTGTCTTCCACGAACGCTGTGAATGGTTGACTGTCCAGTGAATGTAGCCTAGATTTCCGAGTTGAGAATACGCACGCCACTCGTCGGAATAGATTGTAGTCCCAGGCCTAATATGTTGCTGGATCAGGCGAACAAGAGTTGTTGCGTCTCTCTGAGGAACCGCAAACAACAGTAGTTTTTTGGAACTGCGTTCCAAGGTACCAAAAACCCAGGCAATCACAACCTCCGCAAACCATAATGAAAACCAGACTGAAAAGCATTCTTGAATGAGTCTACATTATGAGAGATTCAAAATGTACGTCTCTGATTGGTTGGATAAGGTCACGTGAAACAAAAACCAGATTTAATTGGCTGATTTGACCTATGTTTCCTAATTTTGCCACGAGATGTCTCCCCATAAAACTGGAGAGGGCGAGGTTCGTTAAAATTTTAACAGCGTTAAGAGCTAAATACTCGGTCAATGGCCTATAATGGCTGCTTTTTACGTCTAAATTTTTTTTTTCCATAAAAAATAATTATTACATTTCCTTGATTTTTATCAGTTTCCCTGAGGTTTCAAGGTGTCCTGAATACGAATTTATATGTTAAATTGTCATAGAATGTCTCCTTCTATCGAAAACGAACAAAGCATTAAAACGAATATTAACCCAAACTTTTGTTGGAAAGGGTACATATTTCATGTGGATGGCTGTATAGTGGCTGTTCAAAAATGGCAGTTGCACTGACATTTTCAGACAGTTTTTACACAAAATAAGCTTAAAATGCGCTGGCTTTCGGGGCTCTGCCCTGACCCCACTGGGGGAGCTTCCAGCTCTCCTCTAGACCCCCTAACTGTATGGGCTCACCCGATTCACCACGGAACCTGACGAACGTAGCTCAAGTTCGTCCCCACCATGGGACATTCCTGGCAACGTCCCTGCCCCCTGGGTTTTTCCAGAATTTGTTTACCAATTTTGAGTGAAATTGTCAAGCATACAGCTGTTTTGTTACTTCATATTTTTCAGATTTTCGCAACATTGTACTTAAGTTAAAGTACAACATTTTTCCCAAGATTGTACTGAAGTTAGAGTAAAAGTATTACAAAAAAAATGTACTTTCTAGAAAGTACATTCTCGAAAAAGCTACTTAAGTATATCTACTTCACTGCTACCCACCTCTGCCCATAACACTACATAGGTTTTTTATATAGTGGCCCGTGTGGGGACCCGCCCCCTCTAAAATTTACACTAACACTAACAAAAGCTAGGCTTAGCTCGTTAGGCCTAACTCTAACTGTACCTTACCATACCTAACGTAACAATCGGCAAAGGCCAAGGCCGATGATAACCGAACAAAGCCTCATTCATTTAATAGGCTTAACTAACTTTTAGTCGTATACAAAATAGGCCAATTTACCCTGGGCCTATTTAGTTGTCCCACTTCACCTTTAGCATATTTAGTAGGCCCTACTCTTCAAACTCAACACAAAACATCATTTAACAAGCTTAACTCGCTTTAGGTAATATAAGAAATAGGCCCACTTCATTCTAAGCCTACTTAGTAGGCCAACATCATAGGCATATTTAATAGGGCCGCTTTACTTGACCTTAATTAATAAGCTTAACATACTCATACACCTAGGCCTACCTTTCAAAACTCAAGGCTTATCCTAATTAAAATCACTGTAAATTTTTAATTTAACTTGTGGTGTAGGTTATATAAAACTTATTACAGCAATTTAACTTACTCATAAGACTCTCTTAATATCATAAAATTAAACTTAGATCTTTAAACTAACAACAATTATGGAAGACATAGAAAAAAGGGTAAAAAACCCAGACCAAGAAAACAAAAACACAGACCATGGACCTATGGCGCCATCTTAAAACTACAAATTAATGAGAAAAAATCAGCACGTAAAGGTGTCATCAAAGGCGTACCAATACTTTTTGCCGTTCGGGGCGAAAATGCCAACGCCGCCCCCCCCCCCCTGCAACAATTTTCAATTTTAAAAACAATTCCTTTACAAAAATACACTTCTAAACAAAACTTTTATTGGAAGAAAAACTTAAATAAAGCAACTTCAATTTTAACAATACTACATAATGTACCGTACATAATATACTACATAATTTTAACAATAACTATATAATGTATAATGCCTAGTTCAATTTTCGGACTTTCATAACAGAAAATTCATGAGTGATTTTTTCTGTCCCTTGTCTCTGCAACTTCGCGTTCAATTGAAATAATCGCCAAATTGCTCAGTCTAGATTGACTTATAGTTGACCTGAGGTAAGTTTTTATAAGTTTCAGTTTCGAGAAACTTCGTTCGCAACTTGCCACGGACATGCATGTAGTTAGACAGATCCGGAGGGCAATTGTTATATGAGGCAAAGATTCCACTAGATCCCATTTAACGATCCACTGAAGTAGTTTTAACATATCCCAGTTCTTTGGATCATCGTCGACGCTTATGCTTTCGAAACTGAGCAAATGTCTGCGCAAAGGCTTTATTTCTTCCAGTAGACTTCCTGGATTAATGTCATTGTAGATGGAAGAAAAATTATATATATAATTTATATAATTTATATATATAATTTTTTGGAGGGTTGCATTTTAAAACATAAAAATCCAAAATTTTGCATACTGCGCCCGCCTGACAGTAATTTGCCGCCCCTCGGGAAGTGCCGCTCGGGGCGGTCGCCCCTCTCGCCCCTCCCTTGATACGCCACTGGGTGTCATCACAAAACTGTACAGTGATTACAAACAGAAAGAACCTACAAAATATGAACTTCAAACATTAAATTATATTACCGTAATACCTTGAACATTATCGTTTTGTGCTTTTGTCATTGCTATGTTTGCGAATAAGATTTACATCATTGTCTTCGTTTTGCTATTTCGTCGTCTTACGCCTGGCAGCATCACCCTTCTCTGCAGAGAAGTAACAAGTGCGGCTAAGATGCCATATTGTAAAAAATTTTTACTAAAATATAATTTCCAATTTAATTTTTCCTTTCGTATTATAAATTTTCATGTTTAATAAAAGGTTTGAATTGAACAGCAGACAAATGTTTTGCTTAAAAATAATTTCCAATTTCATTTATTCGTTCGTATATAAATTTTCATGTTGAATAAAAGGTTTGAATTGAACAGTTTCTTGTTGTTGTTGTTGTTGTTGTTTAGCCGATCAGCCCACCCTGATCGAGCAAGCCGGCGGCACGCAGGTAACCGATCGCCCTCTCCGGAGTGGACCAGAGGGTCAACGCACTAGTGATGTTGTGTTGTGTTCGTTGTTGTGCTAGAGCGGTACAGTCTCTCATAATGTGTTCAATTGTTTGTAGTGTGTCCTGGCACAGGTAGCAGGTGTCGTCTATGGAGTTGTCTAGTCTGTGTTTATATGTCCGTAAGTTGGGGTGATGTCCACATCGGAATCGTGCTAAGTTAACTCGATTCGATCTGCTCAGGCTGATCTGTGACCTGTTAATGGGTGGCGGCTTCGCACCTAGGACCGCATTCGGACCGAGTCGTGTCAGTGCTTTGTGGGTTAGCTGTGTGTGTGTGTGTGTGTGTGTGTGTGTGTGTTTTCTGTACTGTGTGATATCTGTGGGGCGTGGTATGGAATGGAGTATTTAGTTATAATGTCTCTCTGGTGTTACCTTAATGGTGCCAGGTGTTGGTGCATGATTGTACATGTAGCGGCAAGGGTGTTGTGGGTTAGTTGTCGCTGCTGCCATGAATTGTGTTCCCCTCATGTCTAAATGGTCCCTAACTTTTAGTATTTTTGTTTCTGTGTGCAGGTGTTCTATTGGTGTTGTTTGAGTGCATCCTGTAATGATACGAAGTGCGTTGTTTTGTATTGTCTGTAAGGTGTTTATGTGTGTGTTTGAGATAATGGGTGCCCAGCATGGGCTAGCATAGTCCATAACTGAGCGAATATATTGTTTGTATATGAGTGATGTTGTTTCCTGCTGGTGTCCAAAGTTTGTGCCTGTTAGTACCCTAAGCGTGTTAAGTCTTGACGTACATTTGTTTTTAATGTCCTGAAAGTGGTTTGCAAAAGATAATGATGTGTTGTATGTGACCCCAAGTATTTTGGTCCTGTGAGTGTGTGGAATGTTGATGTTGTTTAGCGTAAGCTGTGGAATTACCTGGTGTTCTTTTGTGTTGCTTGTAAGCAAGGTGATGGTTGATTTTGTGGGCGCTACTTTGAGTCTATTGTGTGTGAGCCAGTCTTGTATACTGTTTATGTATGTTTGTAGGTTATTTGTAGCGGTGTCGATGTTGTTGTGGGTGGATGTTAGAGTGATCTCATCTGCATATGATGATAAGGTAAGCTTGTTATCTATGGGTGTTGGAATGTCATGCATGTATAAGTTGAAGAGTGTTGGTGAGAGAACAGAGCCTTGAGGGACCCCGTTCGGAAAAAGCTTGTTTTTGGATGACTTGCCATTAAATGTGACATGTGAGTATCTTCCTGAAAGATAGATGCTCAGCCACCTTTTGGTGTTATTGTGCATGTTTGTGTTGAGTATTTTGTTTATGAGAGGGAAGCGTGGGATCAGGGCCGGATTAAGACCTTTAGAGGCCCTAAGCACTTAAAAGATTTTGGTGCCCCATATATATGTAATTCAAAATATAAACAAAAATAAACCATAAAATAAAATTTTATTTTTTGAAATGAAACAAAACTTACAGTAAGATGGAAAATAATGTTTATTTTTGTATACTTCCACTTCATTTATATTTGAAAAGTTTTCTCCTACTTTTTTTAATTGCAAAGTCTTTGATCAGATCCTCAAAACTAATCTTACGTAACACATCTGCTTATATACTTAGTAGAGATAAGGCATCCAGCCTGCCTTGTTGCATAGTTGTTCTGTTGGTATTTTTAATATACTTCAACTGAGAAAATGAACGCTCAGCTGAGCAATTTGTGACCATTAATGTTAAAAATATACGAAAGGCAATTTCTACATTTGGGAAGGCACACTCAATATTGTCTTCTACAATTATTTTATAAAGTTCAGTATGACTGAATCTTGTTTTTACATTTACTATAGCACACGAAATATTTAATCTATATGTATTTTTAATATGGCGCTCAAAGATTTGATATAAACAAAATAATAACGCAAAGCGTAAAGTGTGTGATTACAACGAAATATATTTATTCTCTCAAAAGGGTTGTTGTTCACTACAAATTCAAACAATGAAAAAAATAAATACTATATATAAATATATATAATTCAGTTTTCAACAGCTTATAGGCTATAAGCCGCGATTATAATAGTATAATAAATCCATGGTAAATCCGACAATGGAAAATTTCTGTGGTGCCCCCCTTCCCTTGATGCCCTAAGCACGGGCTTATTTTGCTTAATGGTTAATCCGGCCCTGCGTGGGATAGCATCAAATGCTTTACTAATGTCTATTGTTGCTAATAGTGTACGTTGAGCTGGTCGTCTGGAGTTGATGCCATCCATGATGTGCTGCGTGAGGTTAGTGAGTAATGTCGTGGTTGAGTGGTGAGGTCTGAATCCATGTTGAGTAGGCGATAGTGGAATGTGTGAGTTGGTGATTTGTAAGATTAGTCTTTCTGTTACTTTGGAAGGTGTGCATAGTAAAGTAATGGGTCTGTAGGAAGCTGGTTCTGTTGGATTTTTGTTTGGTTTGAGTAGTGTAATAATTTTACCTTGTTTCCATATGTTAGGAATAATACAGTGTTGGTATGAATATGTGCTGATATTTGTGAGAGCTAGTATTCCTTGTGGGCCCAAGTGTTTAAGGTGTATGTTAGATATGTTGTCTGGTCCAGTAGCCTTCGAATTCTTAATGTTTTTGATGACCTTGGTGGTCTGGTCTGTATTGAAGGGTGTAATGGTCGTGTCGAGTCTGTAGGTTTTCTTGTGTCTGGCTGTTTGTCTGTCTGCGTGTTTCTGGTTGTTGTTTCTGTTTAAGTGACTTATCTTTGCGTAGTGATTAACTAGAATGTTAGCTTGTTGTATGTATGTTGGGATATTATTTTGGCTGCGACAGATAGCCGCGTGTGAGGTGTGAATGCCGCTGTTAGAGTGGGTAATGCTGTTTATAGTCTTGTATAGCCTGGATGTATCTGTGGAGTGGTTTAGTGTTGTTATGAATTCCCTGAATGTTTCTGTTTGTTTTTCTTTGAGTTTGTTGTTTATTTCTGTGTTGAGCTGTTGTATCTGCTGTTTTATGGCTTCTGTGTTTGGTGTTTGTGTGTTATATTTGAGGTTGTTACGTTGCCTCATGAGGTGGGCTATTTCTCAAGTGTAATTTGGGTTGTATTTCCTAATGTTGCCCTTGGGTATGTATTTGTTTGCATTATTGATGATCTGATTAAATGTCTTGAGTGTTGTATTGATGTTTATGATGGGTGTGCTGTTTAATGTGGTGAATTGTTCCTCAGTCTGTATTTTGAACTGTTCCCAATCAGCTTTCTTGTAATTTCTATAAGTGTGCCTAAGGCTGTTGAGGCAGAGTGTAGAATGTGTTGTAATGATGATGGGCCAAGCGCGGATCCAGGGGGGGGGTCGAGGGGGTCCGGACCCCCCCTGCTCACGGTGACCAACGATTTTTCGATTGCGTTTGTTTGCTCCTATATATGAAAAATAAGACCTGAAGACTTAAAATGGCTTAAGGTACATGTATCCCTGTTGCCACAAAATTAATTTCCTTAAAAAGAATAAAGAAAAAAAAGTTTATGTCCGAAACTGAGACATTTCAGACCTGGCCTGGGTGTGTGAACAAGCAGGATTTTGATAACGGAAATATACTTCAAATCCATCTAAAGCTATCTTCAAATATGAAAATTTCCTACCGAGGGGGGGACACACCCCCTCGAGCCCCCACCTGGCGCTCGCTTCGCTCGCGCGTCCTCGGCCGAAGACATATCAGTAACGAGCCTCACCAAGACTGGACCCCCCTCTGCTTAAATTCCTGGATCCGCCACTGTGGGCAGGTGGTCTGATGACAGTTGTTTTTTTGTTCTCCATTGTGTATGTGTTGCTAGTGAAGGGGAACAGAACGTTATGTCTGGGGAGGAGTTTGGGTATCCTGCTTGATGTGGTATGTGTGTATGTTCTTCTGTATTGTTAAGAATGAAGAGGCTGTTTAGTTGTGTGGCTATGTTGGCGCCTCTGGTGTTGCTTTGGTTGTGCAGGTACCAACTAGTGTCTTTGGCGTTGAAGTCTCCTCCTAAGATGACATTAGTGAGAGAGGCCAGATTGTGTAACTGTGATTTGTAATTGGCTGGCACCTGAGGTGAACTATCTGGTGGGATGTAAATGTTGATTAGTGTGGTGTTGTGTTTTGCGCGTGTTTTAATGTTAACTGCCTGTATTTCTATCGTGTTATCTGCTTGGATTGTGTTTGTAATGTTTTGGGTAGCATCAGTGTAGCTAATGCTTTTACGTATGTAAGTGATGAGTCCACCCCCGTTATCCCCAGTACGATCTTGACGGATCGCCGTGAAGTCAGGGATGGTGGGTGTTTTTTGTATGCGTTTTAGTTTTGTTTCTTGTATAAGTGCTATGTGAATGTTTTGTTTGTGTACGAATTCCCTAAGCTGCATGATTTTGTTTGTGAGGCCATCTACGTTGTACTGTAATATGTTAATATTATACTTCTCTATGTGTCTCATGGGGCTATTGTGTCTATGTCTTTGTGTATAGTGACATGTGTAAGTTGTAGTGGGGCCTGGATTAGTCTTAATGTCGCCAGAGAGTAAGAGTAGTTCGGGGAGCCCGCAATTGCTCCCTGTAATTGAAAAAATAGCACGCTGAGAATAGGTCCGGCCGCGGGAACCGATCGGCACTCTGACCGTGCCATGCAACAGGCCGTCGACTGCCAGTCTGGCCAACCGTAGACAGCCGGCTGCACGGAGATTTGAGGAAGTTTGGCCACCAGCGCGTTGATGTTTTGGTTTGACGTCGCCTCTTCTTCGCGTTGACGTGTCCCGCGCTGGAGGATGCAGCCACTGTTAGAAGCTTTCTCGTCAGCTGCTAACACTTTTTTCACGTTGTTCTAGCTACCTGCTCAGAGGTTTTTTATAAACAAATTTCAGTTTTCTGCTCAAAACGGCTCGTTCTAATTTTAAAATTGATTAGTCAAGGAAGGAAGATGTTGACTTCTATTTTGCGGCAACAGTTGATGATATTTATGTTACTTTACTGATTAATGAAAATGATTAGGCTCTTCAAGTTATAAAAGATTTCTTTCGTAATAATTGATAAATACGAAACACAAAACGTATATGCAAACAGGATGATGATGCTTAGACTACTCAAGTTGATGAAGTTTTCTCTTTCTCATATATTGTATCGACGTAATACTGTAAATATATTTCAAGTTTCTGCATAAATAAACTTGTGTTTCACAGAAAACAAAGACTTCCCTCAATCTTCTATCACATCCAAACAGTCCAAACGGTTGTACAATATTCTATCAACAGTTTCTTGTTGATGTTTTTCCTGTGATTGAGCTGTTAAAATGAGTGTATTTGTACTATATTTGTAATGCAAAAATCCTGATTTTGACACAAAAAAATCTGAGAATGGAACCTCTTATTTCCCATAGGTTGCATTCCTTGAACATCGTTGTTTTGAATATCGTCGCCTTTTCCAGGAACGCATTAGCGACGATGTTCGAGGTATTGCTGTATTCGTAACAAACAAGAAATTCTAACACGAGAGGAGGAAATAATTACAGAAATTGATGATACAATTGAACTGACAGATGATGAGTATTCTACTCCCACTCTACAAAACTTTAATGTAACTACTTCTGAGTCTAACCCCATAACATGCAAATTTTGTTTTAACAATGAACATAGTAGTACATATTGTACTACTATTACATAGATAACCTCATTGGTTCCACTGTAACTGAAGAGGAATTGCTTGAAATTTACGAAATGTCACAACCCATAATGAAGCAAGGAAATTTTGGACTGAGAGAGTGGGTTTCTAATTCTCCTAAATTAAATGAACAGATAATTAAAGACACCAAAGGGAACAGTGAACCTAATAATTACACAAAAACACTTGGAATGTTTTGGTTTTTAAAACAGAATTCCGAACACAATGACACTCCTTTCACAAAGAGTTATAATTTAAATCCAAATGCCAATGCAAAAAGACAAGTCCTTTCAGAATCATCCAAAATTTTTGACCCCATTGGATTGTACTTACCAGCAACAATAAGATCCAAAATCCTTTTGCAGGATTTATGGAAAAAGAAAATTGATTGGGATGAATCACTTTCGGTGGAAGACCAACTCTATTGGAAAAAATTGGCCACAGATTTAAACAAAGATCCAAACTCTTACGTACCAAGATGTGCTGGTTACACATTGAAACCCCAAACACTACACATTTTTACAGATGCCAGTACACAAGCTTATGGGTGTTGTGCCTACTTAACAAGTGAAAATGAAAGCAACTTGGTTTATTCAAAGGCAAAAGTGGCACCCTTAAGCCAAAAGAAAACTGGGATCTTTTCCGTTTGACACACATGGTTCGATTTTATTTAAAATTTCTACACAGACGTAGTTTTGCATGCCGATTACGAAAATCAGAACCATTTTATGGAGAAATTAATAATAAAAAAGTTACAACTCTTTAAAGTATTTTATTAGACACGCCTTTCGTGCGGGTCGCGGGTAGCAAAAATTAACCAAACTATCACGACTTAACCTAACCAATCGTCAAGGGCGTACAATTAACCTAAAAAATAAATAAAAAAATAATTTTTTTTTATTTATTTATTAATACTATAAACACCCAGGAATGTCTGTCAGTCAGTCCGTCCAGCTCAGTTTGTCAGTCGGTCACGCTGAGGAACGTTTGTCGGTCACGCTCAGGAATGTTTAGGTTAAGTCGTGATATTGTTTTTTTATTTATTTTTTTAGGTTAATTGTACGCCCTTGACGATTGGTTAGGTTAAGTCGTGATAGTTTGGTTAATTTTTGCTACCCGCGACCCGCACGAAGGGCGGGTCTTAGGCTAGTTGTAACCTTTTTATTATTAATTTCTCCAAAAAATGGTTCTGATTTTCGTAATCGGCATGCAAAACTACGTCTGTGTAGAAATTTAAAATAAAATCGAACCATGTGTGTCAAACGGAAAAGATCCGGCTATTGGCCTATAGTTATCTTTACTGTTGATTTTACCCTTTTTATCTTTTAGTATTGACACCAAAACAATGGATAACATTGTATCCGGTAAAACACCATGTACGGGGCTCCAATAAACCTCAGCCCCCCCCCCCCCCCCGCTCATGGCCTAAACTATTAGAGGTACAGTAAAACTAAACATACCTTACAAAAGAGAATTTAATCCTGCATTTAATGAGAAACAATTAAAACTTGGTGTTCCCGCCATTGGCTTCCAAGACAGCCTGAATTCGCTTTGGGTAGCTTGCCAAAAGTGACGTGAATAGATCTTGATCGTTACGCATATTTGCTAAAACAGTTTCAATGTGTTGCGTCATTGTATCCTTCGAAAATCGATTTGCTGCAGGTTCTTGAAACAAGAGACATTCAACCTTGTCCTTTATAACTGATCCAATGTGTTCACAGACGTTCAGGTCAGGAGAATTTCCTGGCCATTCTTCATTTCCAAAGAAATCAATCTCATGGTTCCGCAACAACTGTTGAGTGGCTAATGCCTTAAAGTAGGGGGCCTTATCGTGCAGAAGTGTGACCTGATCGACATCCATAACATTGTTTGGGTTTCTTAGAAAAGGAATGACATGCTGGGATAGAATAATATCACGAAAATACTGTCCATCCCAACTCTGACCATTTGGCTTCAGCACCCACATGAGCTTCTTTGCAGTGAACAAAACAAACACACCAACACAGTCTGGACTTTTTAATAATTCGCGATAATGTTCATCGTCATCGATTTCATCTGGTGTTGTGGCCCATACTCGATCATTTTGGTATTTTGGTAGTTAGGCCGACGTGTTACGTAAACAAACAATTCATCGGAGACAGCTAAATGCATGAAATCCTCCACATCCCAATCTTCAAGATGATGGGCAAACCACATTATGTCATCGATGTTAAGTTGAGTTTTTCTTAGCTTTGGAAGTTCATGCCAAGGCTTTAAACCTTGCCTATGACGGTACAGTCGAATGATCTCACCACTAACGACCTTTCCTCTCAACACTTCGATCTCTCTAGAAAGTTTAGCACAGCTGTTTTTTCGCTTACGCGTACCGCTTTCAATGATGTCCTTTGTTTCCTGAGAGAGTGGCAAATTTGGGCGCCCAGATTTGGTTGTATCCATTTCACATTCATCCAAAGTTTTATTCCAATTTCTTTTGACGAAGTCCTCACTTCTTCGCAACTTTTTGGCAACCCATGAACGTGTTATAAAGGTGGCTCCAGCATGAGCTTCCCGAAATGTTATTGCTCGTATGTGATCTATCACACGTTGCCTCTCCGAATCACCAATTAATTGAGAAGCCATTATATTATCACTTTATCAGCTAGAGTAATTTTAATACCTGCAATAAATAAAGAATTTTATATATTTTTATAATCACTAAAAACTATTTCGATATAAGTAAACATGTAAGCTGCAAATGGGGGGGGGGGGCTAAAGTTTTTTGGAACCCCTTATAAGTAAACCTGTAAAGCACAACGCTAACAGAGGCACTAATCTGTCACTACTAAATTTCAGATGCTCAACAGAAATACCATCAATACCATATGATTTATGCAAAAAACTTCACTTTTTTACGTGAAGGTCAAAATATGAGAATAAAAACCCACTCTAATAGACAGAGTTTATTTCCACGACAGTTTCGACGCCCACTGGCATCCTCCTCGGGTGGATACAGAAACACAAATGAAACAAAACAAGAGGGAAAAACAGTTCAGGGATCGACCGTTAAGAAATTCGCACCTAGGTTAGATTCCATTCTCTCGAGACAGGAGGGGCATTTTCATTAAGTACATTCGCACAAATTTTTTATAAACTATCTTCCTGTTCTAAACATACAGATTCTATTATTTTTACATAATTATTACATTTATAATTAAATTTATTACATTTAATATTGCATAATTATTAATTACAGAAATTATAAATTTATTATTACATTGGTTATTACATTGTTGTTTATTATACAGAAATTATAAACCGAAAAACGAATGAAAAAAGGCGATTAGGAAATAATCCAGAGACCATTGAGAAATTCGCACCTAGGTTAGATATCGTTCTCTCGAAACCAGAAGGGCATTTTATTACAGGGTCAGCTTATAACTACATTTCCACAAATTAAAAATATCTTCTTGTTCTATACATACAGATCCTAATGTTTTGAAAATGCCCCTCCTGTCTCGAGAGAATGGAATCTAACCTAGGTGCGAATTTCTTAACGGTCGATCCCTGAACTGTTTTTCCCTCTTGTTTTGTTTCATTTGTGTTTCTGTATCCACCCGAGGAGGATGCCAGTGGGCGTCGAAACTGTCGTGGAAATAAACTCTGTCTATTAGAGTGGGTTTTTATTCTCATACCATATGATTTGTTACAATCTAAACATTTTATGGCTTGTTTAGTCTCAAGTACACTAACTCTTATATCTGGACTATAGGTAGCATCACACTTAACATTATTGTTCTTATGTACAGAGTTGAATAATTCACTGTAGTGTTCCTTCTATAATTTGACTATATTCTCAGTCCCAGTTACATTTTCACTATTAGCAGGGAGAGACATTACATTGCACTATTATTCATTGTTTTTAATTCTTCCCAAAAGTTTCTTGGATTCTTACTGGCAAGCTTTCTAGCCAGAACATCCCTGCTTAACTCATCTTCATGATTTTTTATATACCTTAATGCATACTTGAACCTGGCATTAGCCCTCTGTTTTTGTTGTAATACAGGGCCTTGCCTTGGCTTCCCTTGTTCAAACCACATTAAAAATGCATCTCTGGATGCATTATGAAGTTCAGCCACATAATCGTTCCAGCCAGGTTTACATGTATAATTTTTTCTTCTAAAGGTATTCAAGTCTAGGCTAGCATTATTGAGAGAGAAGACAATTTGTTCATACATGTCTTTAAATGCCAAAATATGTGTTTGAATTCTACAGTTTACATCCTGACAAGCTAGAGCTTCATTAGGGATAGATATATTACTTCGCAATACATCAGACTTATTACAATACTGTTGTCTGCCCTCATCATCAACTTTGGACCAGTTTAACTTCGCTTTACGTGTATCATTTACCTGTGATAGCATTGGAATACAATTAATGTCAAACTCAATTAATAGGGGCATGTGGTCATAACTAGCATACGAGTACAAAACTGCTATATTCAGAACTGCATGATTTGCATCAGGTGTACAAATGCAATGATCCAACTATGAGGTGGTGTGCCAACCAGGTGTGTGCTGGGACCGGTTCGGTCCGGTTCGTCCGAACCGGTTGTTAAAGTTTGATTGGATCACCGAACCGTTTGTTTGTTTTTAAAAAATATTTAACAGTCAGTAGAAATTTATCTTGAAATTTGCAATTTGTCAGTCAGTCTTGATGAATTTTACAAATGCTCATGCCACTCGGGATTCGTCTCATTCACAATTGTGTTTTTGTGAATTATAGCTTTAGTTTACAATGTAACATTTAATGTTACATTCGTTGCATGCCATTAGAATGATTTTATTTCATTATGAAATTTTTAGAAAGTATTTATGTAAAGACCGATCGAACAACTGCGTAATAAGCAAGGCTTGCTGGCTGGAACTGAAACACGTGGTTGAGTCAGCCAGACTAGGACATGTAAACATTAGATCAGAGACTTTACCAGCGTGTGTAATTATGTACGTATGTGTATGTACGATTATTTGCATGTATGTATTTTAGCATATACATCATAATATCATACTGCTATATAAGGGACAAGCAAATGCAGAGAGAGAGAGAGAGAGAGATATGTACGTACAAAAGTCAATCGGTGCTAAGGATAGTCTAAACATGAGAATTCGGATCTTGTTAGCGTGTATATTTATGTACGTATGTGTAAATAAATATACACATGTATATTTATATGTATAATAAACAGCTCACAATTTATGTACAGCAAAGGCTGTCGAAACAGAATAACAGCAGGCAAGAAGAGTAGGTTATGCGGCCGGAATAATGGTTCTCTCTCTCTCTCTCTCTCTCTCTCTCTCTCACACACACACACTCACATTATAGGTAGTATCCAAGCAGTGGTCGTTTCAATATATATTTTTTTTTTTTATGAAAAATTAGTTTATTTTTAGATAATTATATCATTAGTGAGTATAAAGAATATGTTAAATAATTTCTGCCAAAATGTTACAAAATACTGTTTGGAAAAGCTAAAATGCGTTGGCTTCCGGGGCTCCGCCCCGGACCCCGCTGGGGAAGCTACTGCTCACGCATTGGCGCTCGCCGATTTACACCCCTATCTGTATCAGAACCGGTTGTTAAGAAACTGGCAGCACACCCCTGGACTTCCAACTATCACTAACATAAGTAAAGTTATCACCAGGAACACTACACGTGAACTACTATACCTTTTTATTTCGTTGGTTCTTGCTTCTGGGTGTAGGTCGCGCGGTTGCCTATCGCCCCTCTCTCTCGATGTAGGCAATAGGGTTACGCAACACGTTTATTCAGTCTAATAATATAATTAATAGGGGCAATTCACTATGCCCAAATACATGAAGGGATACGCCTATCCTTTAGTTTTATTAGTTTTATTTTATTAGTTTTTCACTCATAACATGTAAGAAGATTAAATACATCTTCCTTGCCTAGAGCAACGCTTGTAATTCTGAACAGCTCTTGTAGCTCTGAGCTATATAAATCTTTTGTCTTAAATTTTGCTTAGTTTGCAAACGAAAATCCCCAGACGTCTAATTTTCTTATTTTCATTATTTCTCTTCTCAAAATTTTCGTGAGTCACTGTGATGGAAAATGTTGATACGAAAAACTACATTCTACTTGTTGTTGTTGTTGTTTAGCTGATTAGCCCACCCTGATCGAGCAAGCCGGTGGCACGCAGGTAACCAACCGATCGCCCTCTCCGGAGTGGACCAGAGGTTCAGCGCACTAGTGATGTTGTGTTGTGTTCCATGTTGTGCTAGAGTGGTACAGTCTGTCATAATGTGTTCAGTTGTTTGTGATGCGTCCTGGCACAGGTGGCAGGTGTCGTCTGTGGAGTTGTCTAGTCTGTGTTTATATGTCTGTAAGTTGGGGGTGATGTCCACATCGGAATCGTGCTAAGTTAACTCGATCCGATCTGCTCAGGCTGATCTCTGACCTGTTAATGGGTGGTGGATTCGCACCTAGGACTGCATTCGGATCGAGTCGTGTCAGTGCTTTGTGGGTTAGGTGTGTGTGTATGTGTTTTCCGTACTGTTTGATGTATGTGGGGCGTGGTATGGAATGGAGTTATGGAAAAACTATACGCGCTCACAACATGGTATCATATGTGGTACATTTATTTCATAATTAAATATAAATTATTAATTAATTGAATTAAATATCTATACAAAAATGCCTCGGGATTGGCGACATAGCCTATTGGGAATGAAATAATTGAATTGCCATACGTACAAAGAACCTGTATGTATGAATCAGCCTCACATAGCAACAAGAAAACCCAATTCATTGTTTAGTCTACCACAGGAGTAGACCAAACAAAAATTTTGCTAGTTCGGCAAATAATACACCAGAACCAAGGAACGGCTCTCAGGGCTGTTTATGTTACAGCGAACGCTTTAAACAGGGAAGACGTATAAAGTTTTCCCTCTAGTTCTGAGTGAATTCCTTATAATATAAAACCTAGTGACTATAAAAGGATAGGCCTATTCCTTCAGGGGTTTATATAGTGACTGCCTATATTAATTACCTTAAGTAAATTCGCCGCGTAACTCCATCGTGGCGGCCCTACACCGAAAATGATCGTAACGCCCTACATCGAAGCAAACCAAGGACCCAGCAAAATTAAGGTGAGGCAATTTCAGTTTTTATTAACATAAGGCTTCCCAACTCCCGACGCTAGAATTACCGTAATCACTTAAATATAAAAAGGTCCTTTAACAACCTACATATTTATAACTCTCTAACGAAAAAGCATAGGGCTTTTGTCGGTAACCCTCCACTGAAGTCTGTTGGAAATTTCCAACGGATGAGGGCACAGGCAATCAACCCATAGCCCTATATAGTTTTTTCACATGGTGGCCCTGTGTATGGGGAACTAACCCCTCTAAAATTTACACTGACACGCGGTGGCTAGGCTTACCACATTGGCCTAACCCCAATTTCAACCGTAACCCCACTATAGTTTTTTCATATGGTGGCCTATTCAACTGGGAACCGATCCCTTTACCTTTACACTAACCGAAAACAAAGGCTTGTTCATTTAACAGGCATAACTTATTTTAGGTCCTAAAAAAATAGGCCCGCAACATTAAGCCTATTTAATAGGTCCTACTCTTCAAACTCAAAACTAAGCCTTGTTAATTTAACAGGCTTAACTCATTTGAGGTCCTATAAAATAATAGGCCCAAATATAAGCCTACTTGGTAGGCCCAACAAACAGGCCTGTTTAGTAGGCCCACCTAACTTTACCTTACAAATAGGCCTACCTCTTAAAGTAGGCCTTACTCTTTACACTCAAGGCCTATCCTAACTAAAAACACTAAATTTATAATTGAACCTGTGGTGTAGGTTATAAAATTTATTTCAGCAATTTAACTTACTCATAAGACTCATTAACATCACAAAATTCGACTCAGACCTGTAACATCACAAAATTCGACTCAGACCTGTAACATCACAAAATTCGACTCGAACTGTAACATCACAAAGACCTAAAGCAATTGCACAAATTCAAACCTACACCCACCTTAACACCTATTCGTGACCCTATTCCAACCTATTCCAAATCCTATTTGACATATAGGCATACCAAGTCCTATTTGACATATAGGCCCAACCTATTACCTATTCCAAGTCCTATTTGACATATAGGCCCAACCTATTACCTATTCGAAGTCCTATTTGACATATAGGCACACCAAGTCCTATTTAACCTATTCCAAGTCCTATTTGACATATAGGCCCAACCTATTCCAAGTCCTATTTGACATATAGGCCCAACCTATTCTAAGTCCTATTTGACATATAGGCCCAACCTATTCCAATTCCTATTTGACATATAGGCACACCAAGTCCTATTTAACCTATTCCAAGTCCTATTTGACATATAGGCCCAACCTATTCCAAGTCCTATTTGACATATAGGCCCAACCTATTCCAAGTCCTATTTGACATATAGGCCCAACCTATTCCAATTCCTATTTGACCAATATAGGCCCAACCTATTCCAATTCCTATTTGACACATAGGCATAAAACAGACAAGGCTTGATATAAGGGTCTCAAATGCAACGTTTGAGGATCTTTACTCAGCCAAATTGATTAACCTAACCCAAAACCCAAAAATAAAACCCTATAACAAAATACACATTTACACACACACACGTACGGTACAGTATATAAATATATACATACGACTTCAAACATCCAATTCTTCTTTTAAAAGAAGAAACACACAGATTTCATTAACAGACACAAACATTCCTTGCAAACAGATTGGATTCCTTCAAACCCCAAACCTTCCAGACCTACCTGTAGGATACACAACATTTACTCATTCATAACTACGGGTATTAACTTCATTGGAGTGGTGAATCCAAGTTTTGAAGATCAACTGGATTCGGAGGAATGATACACACACACACACACACACCACACACACTACTCTTTCATGTGTCTCAAACACAACAACCTGTCTAAACATAACCAAGGGTCGGAGAGTAAAAGCTTTTATTGCTGCGCTCTGACTCTGTGCACATAATTTTGTGCCAAATTTATATGGTTAGACAGTGACACGTACAAACAAACTACTCTACTCCAAAGGGTTGGCTACTTTGGCCATAGCCCAACAACTACATCAAAGGGCCTTGGCCTACCTTGGCCATAGCCCAACAAATCATCAAAGGCTTGGCCTACACCTTGGCCATAGCCCAACAAATTCATCAAAGGGCTGATGGCCTACCCTTGGCCATAGCCCAACAAATCATCAAAGGGCCTTGGCCTACCTTGGCCATAGCCCAACAAATTCATCAAAGGGCTGATGGCCTACCTTGGCCATAGCCCAACAAATCATCAAAGGGCTGATGGCCTACCTTGGCCATAGCCCAACAAATTCATCAAAGGGCTTGGCCTACCTTGGCCATAGCCCAACAAATCATCAAAGGGCCTTGGCCTACCTTGGCCATAGCCCAACAAATTCATCAAAGGGCTGATGGCCTACCTTGGCCATAGCCCAACAAATCATCAAAGGGCCTTGGCCTACCTTGGCCATAGCCCAACAAATTCATCAAAGGGCTGATGGCCTACCTTGGCCATAGCCCAACAAATTCATCAAAGGCTGATGGCCTACCTTGGCCATAGCCCAACAAATCATCAAACGGCTGATGGCCTACCCTTGGCCATAGCCCAACAAATCATCAAAGGGCTTGGCCTACCTTGGCCATAGCCCAACAAATTCATCAAAGGGCTGATGGCCTACCCTTGGCCATAGCCCAACAAATCATCAAAGGGCCTTGGCCTACCTTGGCCATAGCCCAACAAATTCATCAAAGGGCTGATGGCCTACCCTTGGCCATAGCCCAACAAATCATCAAAGGGCCTGGCCTACCTTGGCCATAGCCCAACAAATTCATCAAAGGGCTGATGGCCTACCCTTGGCCATAGCCCAACAAATCAAAGGGCCTGGCCTACCTTTGGCCATAGCCCAACAAATTCATCAAAGGGCTTGGCCTACCTTGGCCATAGCCCAACATATTCATCAAGGTCTTGTGGCCTCCTTGGCCAGAGACCAAACAACATTGGTCTTGTGGCCTCCCTTGGCCAGAGACCAAACAACATTGGTCTTGTGGCCTCCCTTGGCCAGAGACCAAACAACAAGGTCTTGTGGCCTCCTTTGGCCAGAGACCAAACAAAAAGGGTCTTGTGGCCTCCCTTGGCCATAGGCCAAACAACACAAAAACAGTACAGGATTCAAAGCCCCAAGCCCTCCAGATCTACCTGTGGAGGAGTAAATTTACTCCACTAAAACTACGGGTATTGACTAGTCTGAAGTGGTAGGAGGTTTGAATACAGTACAAACTCTTTCTAATTCTCCTAAATTAAATGAACAAATAACAAAAGACAACAATGGGAACATTGAACCAAACAATTACACGAAAACACTTGGAATGCTTTGGTTTTTAAAACAGAATTCCGAACACGATGACACTCTTTGCACAAAGAGTTATAACTTAAATCCAAATGCCGATACAAAAAGACAAGTGCTTTCAGAATCATCCAAAATTTTCGACCCCATTGGATTATATTTACCAGCAACCATAAGATCCAAAATCCTTTTGCAAGACTTATGGAAAAAGAAAATTGATTGGGATGAACCACTTTCAGTGGAAGACCAACTTCATTGGAAAAAATTAGCCACAGACTTGAACAAAGTTCAAGACATCTACGTACCAAGATGTGCTGGCTACAGATTGAAATCTCAAACACTACACATTTTTACAGAAGCCAGCACACAAGCTTACGGGTGTTGTGCCTATTTAACAAGTGAAAATGAAAGTAACTTGGTTTATTCAAAGGCAAAAGTGGCACCCTTAAACCAAAAGAAAACTGTACCACAACTTGAATTATTAACTGTCTCATTGGGAGTAAAACAGCAGACTTTCTTTCACAAGTGTATAAAGAAGTTGACATAACATTTACTTAAGGACAGACAGTCAAATTTGTCTAACATGGGTGACCAACACAGATACAACTTCTTGCAAAAATATATTTGTGAAAAACAGACTAACAGAAATCAAAACTGCAAACACAAACCTTGGTATCAAATTTAGGTACATAAAAACAAAAGAGAATCCTGCAGACTTTTAGACAAGAGGGCTCTCTTACAAGCTGTTGAAAACAAATAAAATCTGGTATGAAGAGCCCGAATGGCTAACATGTGAGGATCTTTGGCCAGCCAAAGTAGTTAACCTCACACTCAACTCTACAACAACTGAAAAGATCACTGAGGACAAACCTATATTTGACTATCACCTTTATTCAGACCTCAACAAACTCTTGAGAATTACAGTCTATTGCTGCAAGTTTGTCAATAGCTACCTTCTCAAACACTGTCCTCAGAAAGCCTTTTCTAACTTAACAGAAACTGCAACAAAATACTGGCTCAAACAGATACAAGCTTCAGAATTTGACAAGGAGTTGAAGTATCTTAGGTCCAGTAGCACATTAAACAAAGGTATTCCTTCACTTGTCATGGATCTAAATCTGTACCTGGATACAGAGGGTCTGATAAGGTGTAAAGGAAGGCTTAACAAGTCAACTTTGACTTACAACAAGCACCCAATTCTTCTTCCAAGGAGAAATCACTTCACAAAACTCATCATCAGGGATACCCACAACAAAATACACCACATGGGAGTCCCACAAACCCTGACAGAGCTGAGAAAAACTTACTGGCTACCAAAGGGTAGAACTGAAACAAAGAAAATTTTAAACACATGCATTCCTTGTAAACGTATCCATTCACGACCCTTTAAGACCCCAAGCCCTCCAGACCTACCTGTGGAACGAGTAACATTTACTCGGCCATTTGAAACCACGGGTATTGACTACACTGGAGCGGTAAATGTGAGTTTTGGAGACAAAATGGATTCAAAGGAATACAAAGTGTACATTGTACTCTTCACCTGTGCTGCCACACGTGCCATATGTCTAGACATAGTAGAAGATCTGACAGCAGAAGCTTTTATTGCTGCTTTCAGACGATTTTGTGCACACAATTCTGTACCCAAAACTATATGGTCAGACAATGCCACATACTTCAAATCTGGTGAAAGAATTATTCATCAGATTTGTGACAGTGAAACAGTACAAACTCATTTAACCAAACACAACATAACCTGGAAGTACATTCCTGTTAATACACCATGGTATGGTTCAATTTGGGAAAGAAACATACAAACTGTAAAGAACTGCCTTAAAAAGACTATTGGGACAAAACATCTACAACTTTTTGAACTCATGACTATTCTGTCAGAAATTGAAAATGTTGTCAACAACAGACCATTAACTTATGTGGGAGATGGTATTAATGAGCCAGAACCTCTCACACCAAACCACCTAATTAAGGGAGAAACAGTAAACATGTTACCAGAATCTGAACATAACAGTACAGAGGATCCAGATTGGGAAATAGGACACAAAGAACTCAACACAAAATACCAACATTTGACACAAATCAAGACTCAATTTATAACAAAATGGAGAGAAGAATACTTAACAAGTCTTAGAGAAAGACATAAACAATTAACAAAACAAAGTTGGAATGATTCAGTCAAAATTGGGGACATTGTGTTGATACATGACAAGACACCAAGACAACATTGGTCAATGGGAAAAGTCTTGGAACTCAAAACTGGTGAAGACGAAGTTACCAGGGTTGTAAAACTGAAAACAGCAACTGGTGAAACCACCAGAGATATCACATTACTATATCCTTTGGAGTGTGGGGCTAAATTAGAACCATTACCCCAAAGGATGGATCAGGATACTATTGGGGAGGAATCTCTCAATGTGCCTGATGTAACTCAGACTAAACCAGACAGGCCTCAAAGAAAGACTGCTTTGAAAGCCAGAAAACTTTTACAAGAAAAAATTAAGACTGGTGACTTATAAAACTTACACAAACTGAGCAAAGTTAAAATGCTTAATAACTTTACTTTAATCCCATAAATTTCCTATACCTAAAGGGAGTCAAACTGATTGACATAACTTTAACTAAACTTGAGAAGTTGGCCTCTTGAACTTTCTATTTGAATAGGTCTTGAGTAACCTCTCTTCCTAAATTTCTACTTCATTCTTTTGATCCATTTACATGTTTTACACAGTTTGTCAAAAAATTTGATCTATAACATACAAATTTTTCTCCGGCCCCCCCCAGTATATGGAAAAACTATACGCGCTCACAACATGGTATCATATGTGGTACATTTATTTCATAATTAAATATAAATTATTAATTAATTGAATTAAATATCTATACAAAATTGCCTCGGGATTGGCGACATAGCCTATTGGGAATGAAATAATTGAATTGCCATACGTACAAAGAACCTGTATGTATGAATCAGCCCACATAGCAACAAGAAAACCCAATTTATTGTTTAGTCTACCAAAAGGAGTAGACCAAACAAAAATTGCTAGTTCGGCAAATAATACACCAGAACCAAGGAACGGCTCTCAGGGCTGTTTATGTTACAGCGAAGCTTTAAAGGGAGGATGTCTTTGTCCCCCTCTAGTTCTGAGTGAATTCCTTATAATATAAAACCTAATGACTATAAAAGGATAGGCCTATTCCTTCAGGGGTTTATATAGTGACTGCCTATATTAATTACCTTAAGTAAATTCGCCGCGTAACTCATCGTGGCGGCCCTACACCGAAATGATCGTAACGCCCTACATCGAAGCAAACAAAGACCCACAAAAATAAGGTGAGGCAATTCAGTTTTCATTAACATAACTTCGCGCAAATCCCGACGCTAGAATTACCGTAATCACTTAAATATAAAAAGGTCCTTTAAAACTACATATTATAACTCTCTAACGAAAAAGCATAGGGCTTTTGTCGGTAACCCTCCACTGAATCTGTTGGAAATTTCCAACGGATGAGGGCACAGGCAATCAACCCATAGCCCTATATAGTTTTTTTCAAAGGAGTATTTGGTTATAATGTCTCTCTGGTGTTACCTTAATGGTGCGAGGTGTCGGTGCATGATTGTACATATAGTGGCAAGGGTGTTGTGGGTTAGTTGTCGCTGCTGCCATCCATGAATTGTGTTCCCCTCATGTCTAAATGTTCCCTAACTTTCAATATTTTTGTTTCTGTGTGCAGATGTTCTATTGGTGTTGTTTAAGTGCATCCTGTAATGATATGAAGTGCATTGTTTTGTATTGTCTGTAAGGTGTTTATGTGTGTGTTTGAGATAATGGGTGCCCAACACGGGCTAGCATAGTCCATAACAGCGAATATATTGTTTGTATGATATATGAGTGATGATGTTTCCTGCTGGAGTCCAAAGTTTGTACCTGTTAGTACCTTAAGCGTGTTAAGTCTTGACGTACATTTGTTTTTAATGTCCTGAATGTGGTTTGCAAAAGATAAGGATGTTGTATGTGACCCCAAGTATTTTGGTCCTGTGAGTGTGTAGAATGTTGGTGTTGTTTAGTGTAAGCTGTGGAGTTATCTGGTGTTCTTTTGTGTTGCTTGTAAGCAAGGTGATGGTTGATTTTGTGGGCGCTACTTTGAGTCTATTGTGTGTGAGCCAGTCTTGTATACTGTTTATGTATGTTTGTAGGTTATTTGTAGCGGTGTCGATGTTGTTGTGGGTGGATGTTAGAGTGATCTCATCTGCATATGATGATAAGGTAAGCTTGTTATCTATGGGTGTTGGAATGTCATGCATGTATAAGTTGAAGAGTGTTGGAGAGAGAACAGAGCCTTGAGGGACCCCGTTCGGAAAAAGCTTGTTCTTGGATGACTTGCCATTAAATGTGACATGTGAGTATCTTCCTGAAAGATAGATGCTCAGCCACCTTTTGGTGTTATTGTGCATGTTTGTGTTGAGTATTTTGTTTATGAGAGGGAAGCGTGGAATAGTATCAAATGCTTTACTAATGTCTATTGTTGCTTATAGTGTACGTTGAGCTGGTCGTCTGGAGTTGATGCCATCCATGATGTGCTGCGTGAGGTTAGTGAGGTCTGAATCCATGTTGAGTAGGCGATAGTGGTATGTGTGGGTTGGTGATTTGTAAAATTAGTCTTTCTGTTATTTTGGAAGGTGTGCATAATAAAGTAGTGGGTCCATAGGAAGCTGGTTCTGTTGGATTTTTGTTTGGTTTGAGTAGTGTAATAATTTTACCTTGTTTCCATATATCAGAAATAATGAAGTGTTGGTATGAATATGTGCTGATATTTGTGAAAGCTAGCATTCCCTGTGGGCCCAAGTGTTTAAGGTGTATGTTAGATATGTTGTCTGGTCCAGTAGCCTTCGAATTCTTAATGTTTTTGATGATCTTGGTGGTCTGGTCTGTATTGAAGAGTGTAATGGTCGTGTCGAGTCTGTAGGTTTTCTTGTGTTTGCTTCATTCTGTTTGTTGTTATGTAGGCCCAATGCCTACATATTTTGTTGTACATATGGCAATTTTTCCCATTTCCAATAGGCTTTATCGCAAATCCCGAGGCAATTTATAGTAATTTAATAAAATAAATTAATAATTTGTACTTAATTATGAAATAAAGGTACCAAATACGATACCATATTGTAGGCGTGTTTAAGTCTGGATTTAAATTACGCCTTGCTGTAAACTGTAATGTAAACTGTATGACAGGCGTGTATAGTTTTTCCATAGTGACCCTTGATTATTATTTTGCAAGCTTCATTGTTAATCTAAAATTTTATCTTTATAAATATTTTGTTTAGAATTAATTTAATTTTTTTAGTTGAAACATTTGGTAAAAAGAAACGTCTTACTGTATTATTTTTCTCACTATATTATTTTTTTAAAGTCTATGCTGAGCAGCCTAAATTCACGCATTGGGGATCAGCTGATGAGCTCACACACATACGAACATTGTTTCCATACAACCACCATCTTGAATGGCGTTTTAAAGTAAGGTGTTTTAAGGGTAAGATGTTTTAAGGGTAAGGCGTTTTAAGGGAAGTCTGGGGGGGGGGGCCTGCGGCCTCCCCAGATTCGCGAATTTCTGAATATTTTGAGGCAAATGCCTTAAAATTCAGGTAAAGTCCCAAAACAATGGCGGAAAAAGTGGAGTTTATTAAAATTAGACTCTGATGTACTAATTAAACCAAATATAATAAATTAAACTAACAGAGTGATTGAAAATGATATAGGTAGGATAATCGACATCTTCGGCAAAAGAAAGGGAAGGGACTCAAAATTCGCGGACGATACTAAAATAGGCGGTAAGGTTGTTAACGAAGACAATAGAAATAGCCGAGGCTCCAAGACGATGTATCATAAATAGGATTATGGAGTGGACAGATAAGTGGCAGATGCAATTTAACGTAGATAAATGTAAAGTTTTGCATATAGGTTCTCGTAACAATAATTACACGTACACGATGGATGATAGAGAGTTAGCGAGTGTTGACGAGGAAGTAGATTTAGGCATACGCATATCTAAGGATTTAAAAGTTAGGAACCAGTGCCTGGAGTCTTGCGCAAAAGCTAATAGGATGTTAGGCTTCATAGCGCGTAATTTCGAATTTAAATCGGATATTATATTGCCCCTTTACAAGTCCCTAGTCAGGCCTCATTTAGAATATGCCGTTCAATTTTGGTGCCTGTATTTGAGTGAGGATATTGATAGGTTAGAAAGGGTTCAGCGTCGTGCCACGAAACTAATTCCGTCATTGCGCAACAAGCCTTATGAAGATAGGATTAAAGAGTTAGACTTGCATTCACTTGAAACTAAGAGATTAAGTGGGGAGCTTATTGAAGTTTTCAAAATCGTTAATAACATCGATAACGTGAACTCTACCAGCGTTAATGTGTTTAAAAACCATCTAGATAGACATTTTAAAAATATTAACGTTGTTTAAAATAAAAAAACAATTGGCAACAGGAGCTCTGGGGGTGGTAATCGGGGGTGAGTCTGTTGATGTCTAATGCCAGCTTGTGACATGCCAGCGTGTGATATGCCAAAAAAAAAAAAAAAAAAAATTAGACTAACACGAACTTAGTTGTAGTTTGTTGAGTAAATTAACCCACTTTTTGTTATTCTTTATACTTTTTTCCTTCTTCTCTCCTTATTTGCATATCTGTAGCTCTCTTTATTGCATGTCTGTAGTTTGCATGGTATGATAGTGTTTGAGTTAAGAATGTGTTGCATGGTTTGTAATGCGTTCTTATTTTACTTCTTTTCGTCTTTCACGCCTCTCCAGCCTAGTGGGCTGCCTCCTCTACCTCCCTATGGAGTGGAGGATCGGTCTGCAACAGCTGGAAGAATGTGTTGCTTTGAGTTAAGAATGTGTTGTTCTTGAGTTAAGACTGTATTGCATGGTTTGTAAGCGTTCTTATTTTACTCCTTTTCATCTTTCACCCCTTTCCGGCAGAGTGGGTTCTACCACCCTATGGAGTGGAGGACCGTTCTGCAATCTTTCCTATTCTCTCAGACTATTTTTCTGACTTGTTGGCAGTGGCCGGCGGATGATGATGGTGAGTCTTTTTTCTCTTTTTCTGAATGAATGTTAACCCACGAGTGATAGGTATTGCTACTTACTTAACCCCTTATTCTCTTCTCTTAACCCCCTACTCTTTCCTTTCTCTCGGGCTAACCTTAGAGTGGATCTTAGGGTCCTTGTTAGCCTTAGCTTCTCTGTAGATCTGTAGATCTGTAGACTCTTATTTATTCTAAGGTTTGCATTCAATTCACCTCCAGTAGGTGGTATTTTCATTCAGCGCTGAATACTGCCGATTGATTATTACGTCACCTCTGCAAACAGTGACTGACACCTGTAGTAAGTTCACTCCAACACAACAGTGAAAAATTTGTTATCTGATGGCAAAAAATTTCGGTGTTTTGTTGGAGTTAATTTTTTCTAGAATAAGCATGAAAAATATATTTTACAATGCTCTGTGAATATATGTGCATTATTGCAACAAAATCTTTCATTTCCTTGTCATATTAAGTTCACTATGTCGGAAATTCGGGCACCTTGGAAATTTTTCGGACAAATTGGGAGCCGCACTCCCACTCCCCCGGAAAAAGTTGAATCCCGTACGCCTATGAAAGCATGTTTTTTCTTCATTAAAGTTAACACTTTATTAACATTTATTGTTAATAAAATATAGAGAAAAGGGCCCCCAAAATAAAATTAACCTCAGGCCCCAGGTACAGTTAATCCTCCCCTGAGTCTGGCTTTCATAGTCACTGCTCCAGAAAACTATCTCTTAACCTTCTATGGACCACTTGTACAGTATGAGGTTTGTAGTAGTCTGAAATAAAGTGTTTGTTTGTTTGATCAGTGTTAGGGCCATTACTCTATTTTATATATAAATGATTTAGAAAAGGAAGTAGGTAGTAAAGTTTCTAAATTTGTAGATGATACAAAATTAGTTGCCCCAGTACAAATATAGAGAATTCTTATAAACTACTAAAGGGCCTTGATAGATTAGTTGCCTGGGCGAATAAATGGCAGATGGAATTCAATGTTCAAAGATGCATAGTCATACATTTTGGTAGGAATAACGACAACTTTAGTTATGAGATACAAGGAAACGAGTTAGAGGATGTTAGACAGGAAAAAGATCCTGGCTTTACACACTGAGCGGCAGAAAAATCGGCCCACTTGGAATATCGCGAAAAGCAAAAACGTGGGCAAGCTTCTGTTTATAAAAGTTTTAAAATATGAAAATATAGTCAATGAGGCAACCAAATAACGAGACAAAACAACGTCAGCTGCGAACACACTAGCTGTAACGAATTTTCGACTTCTTTTAAGAATTCGACAGTCTGACATTCAGTTGCTCTTGGACTGCTAGTGCTACTTTTTCTTCTACTAGTGAGAGTAGGCATTTGCGTTTAGTCAATTGGACTCCTCCAAAAGCAACCCTCTCCGTAAAAGTGCACGGGGCAAATCTTTCTCCTGTTCTTTTCCACACTCTTTCCCGTCCATAGGATGTTCGAAGATTAAATCGTGATTCGTCCGTGAACAATACTCGTCCCCATTGGACCAATTAACATGCTCACGAGCGAAAGCAAGACGAGCATTGCGGTGGTGTGGGAGCAATTCCGGACCCATTGCTGGACGTCTACATGTAAGCCACTTTCCATAAGTCTCCTTCTAACGGTTCACTCCAATACACTGACGTCTCGAGACCTTTCCAGCTCATGGCGGACGTTTGTGGCAGTCAAGCGACGATCTCGCAAAACACTCAAGGCGATGAAACGATCGTCACGGGCAGATGTAAGGCGCATCGGCGACGTAACGCTGGCTCCGACCATCTTCAATTAGGGCGACGACTCTTGTGACGTTCACGGCACTCAAATTCATTGTAAATGTCCAATTCTGAAACCCAAAAGAATTAGAAGTCTATCTGTTACTAAACGCAGATGCCTACTCCCACTAGTGGAAGAAAAAGTGGCACTAGCGGTTGAAGAACAACTGAATGTCAGACTGTCGAATTCTTAAAAGAAGTAAAAAATTCGTTACAGCTAGTGTGTTCGCAGCTGACGTTGTTTTGTCTCGTTATTTGGTTGCCTCATGGACTATATTTTCAAGTTTTAAAACTTTCATAAACAGAAGCTTGCCCACGTTTTTGCTTTTCGCGATATTCCAAGGGGGCCGAATTTTCTGTCGCTCAGTGTAGTTAGTAGTGATCTAAAATTTTCTAAGCAGTGCTTAGAGGCTAGAAATAAAACAACTAAAATGCTAGGTATTATTAATGGTTTTGATTTTATAAAAATATTTACAGCTCTATTTACCGAGGTATCGGTCGAACAAGAACCCCATGACCCACTTCAAGCTAGCTATAAAAAGATTAAGAGAGGTAAAAGTTAAATTCTCCATATCTACATCCACGTGAACGCACGCCATCATGTCGGTAAAGTGATGAAATGCTTCTACAACTTCTCAACTTCTAATCAAGTTGAGGTCTAACTAGTGAATTGTAAAGAGACAGTACAATCTCCTTGTTTCTAAATTGGAATTGTCTTTTAATATAACCTAGTATATTTAAGGCTCTCATTTTTACTTCTGCACAGTGCATGGATGGGTTGAGATCATTACCCATATACAGGGGCGGATTAACTGTACTTGGGGCCTGAGGCTAATTATATTTTGGGGGCTCTTTTCTATAGATTTTTATTAACAATACATGTACATGTACAGTACATAGTACATTTACACGAATTATATGTACGGTGCTTAAGCTAATTGAGAAACAAACTTTAAAGAACCTTAACACAGTGTATTTTGCTGTTTGCCAAAACAAAGCAGTATTAAACAAACTTTACTTTAGGGCCTATAAAAAACAAAACAAAACAGGGAATTTGTCAGTTTGTGTACTCTGTCATATTTAATCAAAGAAGTTTGGGAAATCTAGAATTATCTCATCGAAACTCAGTTGAGTGGGGGCCTCCTCAAGCATGGAGGACTGAGGCCTCAATGATAATCCGCCACTGCCCATATAAACTCCAAAGTCTTTCTTTAGGTCAGCCTCAGCCAAGTTCATTCCCTAATGAGAGTCATCGGTCTTCGGGTTCTTGTAACCTACTGTATGTGCATTGCCTTACATTTTTCCAAGTTGAATGGCATCTGCCAAGTAGCAGACCATTCGCCCAACCTACCAACATTATTCTGAATCGTTCTTACGCCTTCCTCATTACTTACACTATTTCCTAATTTGGTATCATCTGCAAATTTAGAAATTGTACTTAGGAGCCCAATGTCTAAAAATTGTCTATATCGTTAATATAGATGATAAAAAGTAAAGGACCCAGAACGGCACCCTGTGGAACCCCACTGGTGACGGGGGCCGACTCCTCATAGGAGGAGATTGTAGACACCAATCAACCAGGGAGGTATTCTGGTGGGGGAGGGTGCCAGGCAGGAGACAGGAAGTGCTGAAACTCCCGTTTCTCCTGTTACTTTCCTCCTTTGTTGATCTTTTTCCGTGTCTCACCAACCCTGTGAGTAGTCCAGCATGCTCTCAAACACATGCTTCTCCCTATTATTTTTTTTTATTTTATTGGGTTCAGAATTCCAGCTGAGCCGTGAACGGCCAAGCTCTGAAGGGCCAGTTTAACCTACAGCCCAAGTTAAGCTAGACTAAAAACTTACGGACTTGGTGGTCCTATTAGGTCCTGCCTCAGGGCTGCTGACTCAATGTGGGCCTACCTTAGGCCTCAGTTGCATAAAATTAAGATAAAAACAAACTGGCACTATTTATGGTCTTCTTTCTAAACCTTGCAACAAGAACACACCCTGCACCATTGCACGATGCAACAATCTTGTATCTAAACAACCAAACTGAATTGCAAGAAAGCTCTCCATAAGACCACGCCCTGTAAGTGCCGCATTCAACAAACGAGTAGAAAAAACGCGCAGCGCCCCCAAAAAATGATGCCACAACAGTGCCCAAACAATGATGCCACAAGAGCCCAAAAATGCTAGCTCTAAATTAAGTGAATTTTTCACTAACCTTAAAATTATGAGATGGATGTATATACATGAAGTGAGTAGGACCCAAAATGAAAACAGCTCAACTTAGGTTTTAATCAACTAAAAATACCGCTAACATCTTTGACACAACTGCAAAAGGAAACATAAGAACTACGTTAATTAAATAAATAATAGTACAAATACAAAGAATTGAGTTATCTTAGCATTAAAGGTACATCCAAGAAATACTTTAGTAAATCAATCAGTATCATTAAGTTAGAGCGCTATACCAAAGAATAATACTTATACGTACTAAAGAACTATTATCAATGATTTTATCAAGATGCTCTTTTATTCATTATTATTTATCAAACTTTTATTATGTTTTTATATTTATCATTTTATTAATTTTCACCTGAAAATTACTTAAACCTGCAAAACATAGAGGATATAGAATACGTTAGTTTTGATAAATTACACATTCTCTATAGTATTAAATACATGTATAACTGTATTGGATTATACTTCACAAATAAAACACGGTTCAGAATTTAAGGAAGACCAAAAATTATTACATTCTTCCCCCCTCAAATTCTGAAACGATCACATGTAAGGCGCAGGTTTTCTAACCTAAATGTACATACTAGCTTAAACTAATTAAACTTAAATCTAAGAGTAACCATATCGATCAACTGGTCGTCTGATACGGGAGGAGCGACGCAGAGGAGGATTGGTAGGTGAATCTTGATTTTGGGGAATGGGAGCTTGGTCTATTACTGGCGTCTGTGCATCTAGAATTTGATCTTGAGTCTCAACATCTAAGTTTTGTGGAACGTCAACGTTTTCAATCGGAACTTCAGGTCTCGTCTCGGTCCGGATAGGGGAATCGCCAGCAAGAGCAAGGTCTTTAATAGCGACCGTATCTTCCCGACCGCTGGGAAAACGGATATGAGCATATTGGGGATTAGATTCTAACAACTCTACTTCTTGAACTAATGGATCGTCTTTGTTTCTGACGTATTTTCGTAGCAATACCTTCCCAGGAGAGAAAAGCCATGTCGGCATACTCATCCCAGACGTAGATTTTCGAGGAAAGGCAAAGAGACGCTCGTGAGGAGTACAATTGATTGAGGTGCATAATAACGAACGTAGAGAGTGCAGAGCGTCCGGCAGCACGGACTCCCAGGCGCGGATGGGCAGACCTTTGGATTCTAAAGCCAAGGTGACTGTCTTCCATACAAGGCCGACGTAGCGCTCGCACTGGCCGTTACCAGTAGGGTGATAGGAGTCGAACGACTTGTCGGGACACCTCGTTGATGTAAAAAGGATTTGAGGTCTGTGGACATAAATGAGGCTCCCCTGTCCGAATGTACATACCCTGGCAACCAAAAATCGAAAATAAAGTAGTAGGCAGGATATCACTGTAGGGGAAGAAGTGTCGCGACAAGGAAGACAAAGGGGAAACGAGAAAATTCATTCGACTACAATGAGCAGATATTTATTACTAGACGAAGAAGGCAGCGGACCTTTAAAGTCGATGCTTAAACGGTCAAAAGGTCGCATAGATCTAATCAACTCGTGTTCTTGGGGTCGATAAAATTTTGGTTTCAACCTTTGGCAAGTGTGGCAGCTAGAAATTACACGTTTGATATCGTCAACAGAATAAGGAAGATTGCGTACTCGAACAAAATGTGCAAGCCTGGTTACCCCAGGATGGCAGAGTGATTTGTGAAGTTCGTATAGATCACTTTGAGATGTGGAAGCACAAATCTCTCGTGATAAAGCGTCAGCTGCGGTGTTGAGAGAGCCCGGTCGGTGCACAACTTCATAACTATAAGGCATGAGTTCTAATCGCCAACGAGTTATCTTTTCGTTCTTTATTTTGCCTTTGTGTTTAATATCAAACATATATGAGACAGATTTTTGATCTGTTATGAGTGTGAATTGTTTACCTAAGAGAAAATGTCTCCACTTCCTGACAGCTTCTACAATAGCGTACGCTTCCTTCTCTACTGCGCAGTGATTTTTCTCAGCAGAAATTAGCGAACGAGAAAAGAAGGCTACAGGCCGGCCATTTTGATTGAGGGTGGCACCGATTGCTGCATCGGAAGCGTCAGTTTCCACGGTGAACGGCAATATTTTCATCGATATTGGCTTTAACTGATCCAATTATGGCAGATTTTAATTTTTCAATAGCGGCGACAGCTTCCTTGGAGAGAGGAAACTTGGCATCTATCAAGGGGCGTATTTTCTGGGAAAACTGAGGAACCCACTTTGAATAGTAGGCGAAGAGACCAGTTAAGCGAGAAAGCGACCGTTTACATGTAGGTATTGGCATTTCTTTCAAGGGGGCGAGACGAGACGGATCTGGACGGAGTTCACTGTGGCTGATTTGATAACCTAAAATGCAAATAGTATCTTTAGAAAAGTGACTTTTGTCGTTGTTCAACGTCATTTTAAATTTTTGGGCAACTTCCAAAAATTTTGATAGATTTTTGTCGTGATCCTCTTGGGTACGACCGCATATCGTCACGTCGTCAAGGTACGAGTACGTATCTATTAATGTACTTTCTCTATCAGACTATCTATTATACGTTGGAAGCACGCAACTCCGTTCGTGAGCCCGAAACTAAGACGTTTAAATTGAAACAGACGGCCATCTGCTTCGAATGCCGTGTAAGCTTTATCATCAGCATGCAGTGGCACACAGTGATAAGCACTTCGTAAGTCTATAGTGCTAAATACTTTATACGAAGAAATTTTGTTGACTAAATCCTCTATATTTGGAAGCGGGTAGGCGTCTAGGTGCGTAAATTTATTTATGGTTACAGAGTAGTCGACTACTAACCTTTTCTTGCTGTTACTGTTGTTAACAACGTGGACCTGTGCACGCCAAGGAGAG
This sequence comes from Bathynomus jamesi, assembly GCA_023014485.1. Lineage (NCBI taxonomy): Eukaryota > Metazoa > Arthropoda > Malacostraca > Isopoda > Cirolanidae > Bathynomus > Bathynomus jamesi. Next base: position 433,348 of record JAJOZX010003914.1, read on the forward strand.
TCGCTAGGTTCTATGATATCCACGCGGGGTGGATCAATTTTTAAGGTCGCTAGAGAGCAAATTTCCAAGTCGGGCTCAGAGCCCCCGAAATTCATTTTAACAAAGGAGTGTTTACCCAGGAAAGGTAAGCCAAGGATAACATCAGTACAGCATCCGGGAAGTACGAGAAGTCGAACATTGCCATAGGAACGTTTCCTTATTTTTAATTCCACTTCACAGAATTTGTTTATCGGAGTTGAGAGATTAACCGAGGCCATAGATATGGTTCCTTGATATTCCTGCATTGGCAATTTCAGGTTTTGCGCGATGTATTCAGATATGAAGTTTTCGGAACTCCCAGTATCCAGGAGACCCTTCAAGAGATAATTGTTAACATGTAAGTCAACAATTGAATTCTTCAGAGTAGACGGCACACAAGCGAGGGTTGCTGAGTGAACAGACGCACTGACTGGCTCCTTTGTGGACTTGCAAACCTTTGAAAAATGACCTCGTTTTCTACATTTGTAGCAAGTTGCGTCACGAGCGGGACATTGCGAGCGATCGTGTCGTGAAGAGTTACCACAGAAGAAACATTTCTGGTTACGGCGAGGAGCGGCAGCACATGTTTCGGGTTCCTGAACAGATTCTCTCGATGTCTGCCGGGGGTCATCAGGGCAATTCTCACTAACGGCTTCTACCGTAGCTATAAGGCGACTTTCAGGGGTAGCAGAATCATAAGCTTGAGAATCTTTCATTGCAATCTCTAAGGCCCGAGCTTGATCCACTGCCGAGGAAAGAGTCAAGGTTTTGTTTTCTAGCAATCTAGTTCGGATACGAGGCGAAGAAATGCCAGTGATGAATGAGTCGCGAATATACTCATCTCGATAAGTGTCAGCTGTTACATTTTTGAAGTTGCAATCTATGCTAAGTTTCTGTAAAGACCGTACATATTCGTCTATGGACTCCGTGCCTTGTTGTTTGCGAGTAGCGAGCTTGTGACGAGCCACTACTTCATTGGTGGGCTGAATGAATGCATTCTTCAGGGCAGTTAAGGCCCCGTCGTAAGTAGTACACTCAGATATAATCTCAAAGTTTTCGGAAGAAACAGAGTTAGCCAAGAGTCCGAGATAAGTGTTACTACTTCCTTCAAGTGCATCCTTATATCGCGAGAAGACGAAAAGCCAATGTTTGAAAGTACGTGCCGCTTCAGGCGCAGTCGGTAGTACCTCAAGTCTTTCAGGCCGTAGTCCACGTTCCATCGCAACAACAGACGAAGAGTTTTTAGTTGATTAAATTGAAGTGAGTAGGACCCAAAATGAAAACAGCTCAACTTAGGTTTTAATCAACTAAAAATACCGCTAACATCTTTGACACAACTGCAAAAGGAAACATAAGAACTACGTTAATTAAATAAATAATAGTACAAATACAAAGAATTGAGTTATCTTAGCATTAAAGGTACATCCAAGAAATACTTTAGTAAATCAATCAGTATCATTAAGTTAGAGTGCTATACCAAAGAATAATACTTATACGTACTAAAGAACTATTATCAATGATTTTATCAAGATGCTCTTTTATTCATTATTATTTATCAAACTTTTATTATGTTTTTATATTTATCATTTTATTAATTTTCACCTGAAAATTACTTAAACCTGCAAAACATAGAGGATATAGAATACGTTAGTTTTGATAAATTACACATTCTTTATAGTATTAAATACATGTATAACTGTATTGGATTATACTTCACAAATAAAACACGGTTCAGAATTTAAGGAAGACCAAAAATTATTACAATACACCTAAACTTAATATATACAAGCAATGCTGCATCAATCAGCTTAGTCATCATATCGCCTTGGGACAACAATGGCTCTTCCTCTTCTAGATTTTCTAACACTCCCCACCGAAGAGGCATTGTTGTCATTACCTTCTGCAAATTTAGCCAAGCCTTCTCCATGAGGCTGTAACTCAAATGTTTCATCTTGACTATCCGTGTTTTTGCTGGTTTCTAAAGCATAGCGTTTTTGTATAGGTCTCTTTAATTTTCCTCCTGAAGTCTTTACCAGTGCAGACTTAACTAAATTGTCTTTGCCAACAAACAACTCTTCAATTATGCCAAGCTTCCAGCATTGCCTTGGTCTTTCATCCCCAATCATTACCACTTCTCCCACCTTGATACAATTTGCATTGGAGCCCTTTACATTGCCTGATGGGTAATAATTGAGTTCTGGCAAGTATTCCATCTGCCACCTCTTCCATAACTGATCTTGTAGCTCTTCAAGGTGCTTGAACCTTCTGGTTAACTCTTCTTGAGTGCTCTGGATAGGCTGCAAGTCTTCTGTCAAACTGGGGCTTGATGTTAATTGTTTACCACAAAGAAAATGATTTGGTGTCAATGGCTCTGCATCCTGCATACTGTTATAAACAAAAGTGATAGGTCTACTGTTCACCATTGTTTCTACTTCACACAAAACAGTGCAGAATTTTTCTTTGATCAAATGAGCATTAGCTAAAAGTTTCTTTAATGGACACTTTACACTTCTCACTATCCTTTCCCCAAATCCTCCCCACAGGTGCTCTCTCAACAATAAACTCCCACTGTACCCCATGGTGCGAAAAGTAGGATTGAAATCCATCCTCTTTTAGCAAGGGCCAAACTTCTTGGAGTTCCTTCGCAGCCTTTTTGAAGGTTTTTGCATTATCCGATATGATTTTATTTGGGAAACCCATTCTGTTCACAAACCTTTTAAAGGCCAAAAGAAATACATCACTACGTAAGTTGCTTACCAACTCCAAATGGATTGCTCTGGTGGTAGCACATGTGAAAAGACATATATAACCTTTGTTAGACTCCCCTTGCTCATATACATAGACTGGACCTGCGAAGTCTACTCCAACTACATTAAATGGGACAGTATAGACACACTGTTCTCTTGGAAGTGAAGCCACTTTTTCATAATAAGGCTTTGCACTCCAACGCTTGCAAACCACACATTTATGCAAGACCTTTTTTACTACTTGTCTAATTTTGGAAATCCAAAACTGTTGTCTGATCTCTATTATCACTTCTCTAACTCTAGCATGTAACAACTTATGATGGGTATCCAGGATCAAAAGTTCCACAAAGTGACCCCCAGAAGGTATCAAAATTGGATGTCTTTTCTCCTCTGGAAGCCCAGAAAACTGAAGTCTACCTCCTACTCTCAATAAATCCTGATCCAAAAACACATCCAAACCCTTGAGAGCAGAATGTGTTGGCAGAGCCTGTCATAGACTGCTGGTGAGCAATTCCCTCTCTTCACCAAATTTTTCCTTCTGCACATATACCACCCAGTATTGCCTGGCTTGCTGAATCTCCTTACTGTTCAGAATTCCTTCCCTTCTTGTTTCTCCCTTAATGTTGTTTGTAAATCTATATACCCATGCTGTCACTCTTAACCACCTTTTCAGACTGCTAATGTCCTCAAGCCTCAATATGGGGTCCTGCTGCATAACTTGACAACTGTTCACAGTGCATTTTCTCATTTCACTCACCCATTCTTCTTGAACCTGGCATTCTCCTGCAATAGGCTGATTAGAAGGCCAATTTTCACTTCCAAGTTTTAGCCACTCTGGCCCATTCCACCACAAACTTGACAGTGCAAGATCTTTCACTGAAATTCCTCGTGTTGGTAAATCAGCTGGGTTTTGGGTGCCTGGACAATGCTTCTATTGCTTGGGATCTGTGTGTTTGAATTTCCTCCACCCTATTGGCAACAAATGGTTTCCATTTCCTTGCCTGGCTTCTTGACCAGTGCCAAACTATAGTGGAGTCTGTCCAATAATAGCTTGGAATTTCATAGAGGGCCAAAGACTTTTGCACTGTAACTGCAAGCCGACTAGCAATAACTGCACCCATCAATTCCAAACTTGGAATAGAAAGCCTTTTCAAAGGTGCTACTCTGCTCTTTGCAGCAACCAACCTGCAACTTACTTCCTCTTTGAATGTGCCTCTTATATGAATACAAGTTGCATAGGGCTTCCTCACTTGCATCACAAAAACTACCCTCAGTTGGTGGTAGTTTTGTCTCGCCGTACCACTGCATGGTGTGGCAGATAATGTGCCTCCTGGCTCACCAGCTCACCTTGCACCCTTTCAGCATAGCCCTTCCTTAAATAGCTTAGGATGGCCTCATTGTATTCAATTAACAACTCCTCATTTTTCCTTAGCCTGTGGAATGAAATCTCCAACCTCCTATTAGCTAGCTGAAGGTTTGAACCGGGTTTGCAAAAATCCTTCCAAGGGAGGCCAACTTCATAGCAACCATCTCTAAACTCAATCCCTTTTTCAAATTGCTCTAAAACATCATCACTGTTCACTGGACTCGCCTGCTTCTCCTGTTTGTCCTTTATGCCAATAGATTCAAGTTCCCAAAAGGCTTTCAAATGCCTTTCCAAACTATGGCTGTTCTCCTCAATCTTAACAAAAAGAGCTTTAACCTCCATTTCATTGCAATAGCTACCATGTAGCATCCAGCCTAACTTACTTTCAATAGCTACCGGACCTCGAGATGTGCGGACAATATTACCAGTGATGAAGTTCCAATAATAGTCAGCTCCAATCAAAACTAATATCTTCTGTCAGTGGCGGATCTACTGTGAAACTAATGAAGCTTAAGCTTCAGGGCCCTAATCCAGGAGGGGCCCTGAAGCAACTTTTTTTTAATGAGTGAATTTTTCAACAAAATCGATGGAGTTTTTTTAAGTGTTTGTTATTAAAATAAGGCTATTTTAGTGATAGAATCATAAGCCAATGGGGTGAAGTACTTAATATTGACCTTAGAATATGCTCTGATAACCATTTCATATGGCCTCAAAATGCCCCTGTAATTGGTCAAATTTCAAAATTTTCTCGGGGGCTTGCAGCGCCCGAACCCCCAGCTGTATGGGCTCGCTGAGCTCGCCAGAATCTATTCATAGTCTACATTTTGGCAGCTGGATCCTCGAATCCTTCGTTGGTGCACGGCTTAATAGTTCTATAGCTCAGCCCTTAGGCTAGAGCCAATCGGAACCATAAAAAGACATCTGAATTCTCAATTCAGGCTGCACTCGTCTCGCTTGTGCATTTGCCCTATTGTTGCTGGTTGCGAAGGGGCCCCCATAACAGTTCAAGCTTCAGGGTCCCAAAAATGTAGGTCCGCCACTGTCTTCTGTTCCTTCAAACTTATTATTGCCCAAATTAATTCCTTTAACTCGCAATTCTTGGACACATGCATATCTAAATAAGTAGTGACTGGAGCACAAAGTTCCTCAATATCTACAGCTTGGATCTTCATAGTGGGATCTTGTGGTAACAGCCCCTTAACCAGAACTTCTACCTTCTTAACTTTGGTTCGGTTTTGAACAGAACCCCCAAACCCAGAAATTCTTAAATTTTCCCTCTTAAGTTTTTTAAACTTCAATTTTCTGGAAATTCTGGTCTTAATAAAGCTACACTGGCTACCACTATCAAACAACACCCTTACAGTAGCTTCTCCATCATTCCCAATTAATAATGCTGCAGCTGTTTGCAATAATCCGCCTTTACTGTTACTCCCTTTCATAGCAGTGGCATGTGACACTGATGTCTCTACTTCTGGGGTAGGCCTACTAGGAGTGTTTTCACACAATAATGGCTGATGCCGGCCATGGCATTTTTTGCACAAAATTTTAAACTTACAAAACCTTGCTCTGTGACTTTTCAAAAAACATTTAAAACATGCTGTGGACTTAGTTACCCTGTCCTTTCTCTCCTCAACAGGTAAAGCCTCAGCCACCTCACATTTATATGACTTGTGGTTGCCTTCGCAAAATATGCATTCCTTGATTTCTTTTAATTTATTCTCAGAGGATGCATGTAGAGCTGACAGTGTACCTGGGCTATTCCTTTTTGTAGAAACTTTGGTGCTGTGCCTGCCTTTGTCCCCTTGTTTAACATCCCACTGTGCAAACTCAATTCCCTCTAGTCTTGCTAATTCTGTGCCTAAAAGACTTAACATCTGCTGAAGGGGGATGTACACATGTTCTGTAGAGTGTCCCCTACCTAATTCAAGCAAAATTGAGCTAGGCAACTTAGACTCCAGTGTAGTGACCAACATTATACCATACGTTTTCATTCCTACACCGAAGTTGTCCAGGGATCTAGTTCTAACTTCAAATTCATCATATAACTGCTGTAACTCCTTGACACTATTGGAATTATTAACAGGAGGTATAGCTAAAAGTTCACGGAGGTGGCTTTTAATTAAGATCTCTGGCTTACCAAACCGTGTCTTTAATATATCCTAAGCTACATTATAATTAGCCTCTGTTTATGCTAATCCTGCTATTGTCTTTGCTGCCTCCCCTTCCAAGAGGGACTGCAAATAATTAAACTTCTCCACCGCACTTAACACTTGACTAGAATGAACTGCTGATTGAAAACTGTCTGGCCATCCTTGCCATTCCTGAATACTCCCAGAAAATGTTTTGTGTACAAACCTTGGTAATTGAATTGCAGATCTGTTAACCTTAACTTCACAAACACCATTTGTTGAGGGTTGTGTTTCATTATTAGACCTGGTCTCTAACTGTACTGAGCTGCTAAACTCTTTTGCTCTGTGGCATACTTTAATTATATCATCAATAATCTCTTCAAAGTAAATTATGTTATTTTCTATTTCATCCTCTTCTATAAGAGCCTCAATTTTAACATTTACTTCACTTAGAGCAACCTTTTTAGTTTCTAATATGGAAAGCTGTGCAGTCACTAAGCTTAAATCCTCTTGCTGTATGGCAGAATCTATAGTGGTAATGACCTTTGTAATTAGACCTTTGTAGGCACTTCTCCTTTTTTTAAACTTGTTCAATTCAGCTGCACTCATCTTCAATGCAAACAACAATTGGGCTCAATACCAAATAAGCTGAATTGGCAAAAATACTTAACCAAACTAATCAAACTCAAAGTTTGCTTTTTTCAAATAAACTGATTTGCTGGGTGAGATACTGACCAACCACCAGTATGGAATACCAAATTTTCCACCCAAGTAACTGGCGCACTGAAGTCTGCAACCTTTACCTACGAATAATAAACCAAATTAATCAAACCGGTAAAAATGTAGGCCCAAAACAACGACAGACTAGTGGCCAAGTTTCGCAATTGGGCGACCAAACTTTCTACCCTGGGACCTTAACTCAATAATAAACCAAAATTAACGAAACCGGTCAAAATGTAGGCCCAAAACAACGACAGACGAGTGGCCAAGTTTCGCAATTGGGCGACCAAACTTTCTACCCTGGGACCTTAACTCAATTATGCTCAACCCGTCCAGGCCTAAGTTGGGCTACAATTTGCACAATCAGAACTTTGCCGGAAAATAGTTACTGACTCAGTCTTGGGCTAGAATCCGATTTCGAAGGACCATGTTATTTTTTTTAGTTTATTGGGTTCAGAATCCCAGCTGAGCCGTGAACGGCCAAGCTCTGAAGGGCCAGTTTAACCTACAGCCCAAGTTAAGCTAGACTAAAAACTTACGGACTTGGTGGTCCTATTAGGTCCTACCTCAGGGTTGCTGACTCGATGTGGGCCTACCTTAGGCCTCAGTTGCATAAAATTAAGATAAAAACAAAGGGGCACTATTTATGGTCTTCTTTCTAAACCTTGCAAGAACAACACAACCTGCACCATTGCACGATGCAACAATCTTGTATCTAAACAACCAAACTGAATTGCAAGAGAGCTCTCTATAAGACCACGCCCTGTAAGTGCCGCGTTCAACAAACGAGTAGGAAGGACGCGCAGTTCCCCAAAAAAATGATGCCACAAGAGTGCCCAAACAATGATGCCACAAGAGCCCAAAAATGCTAGCTCTAAATTAAGTGAATTTTTCACTAACCCCTTAATTATGAGATGGCTATACATACATCTTAACTCAATATATACAAGCAATGCTGCATCAATCAGCTTAGTCATCATATCGCCTTGGGACAACAATGGCTCTTCCTCTTCTTGATTTTCTAACACTCCCTCTATTTTTCACTATACATGCGTGCATTTTACACGTTTCATAAGCTTTCTAAAATTTCTCTCTCTCTCTCTCTTTATGTAGAAAGGAGGGGCCCTTGGCCCCTCCTTTCTACATAAAAAAAATCACTCCATTTGTTACCACTCTGCTTTCTATCTCTTAACCAATCTTCAATCCGTTAGAAACGAGCCCAGTAATTCCTAGTCCTCAAACTTTAGTCATCAATCTTATGTGAGGGACTTTGTCAAAGGCTTTTTGAAAGTCGAGATACACTATATCTATTGCTCTAGTTGTATCGTATAAAGTACACATATTTTGAAAAAGTTGTAACAGGTTTCTTAGACAAGATCTATTTCGCCTGAATCCATGTTGAGAAAAAAAATAAATTGTTTGATTGAAGGTGATACACGATACGTTCTGCAATAATAGATTCCAACAGCTTGCCCCGAAGATTGACGTTAAACTGATCGTGCGGTATTTACAAGAATTTTGCCTATCTTCTTTTTAGAAACACATTTGCTAATTACATTTGTTGCTTTTACTAATTTTCAGTCAGTTGGAACTTTTCCTAATTTGAATGATTGTTTGAATATGGTTACTAAATTATTAACAATAGTGTGGCTAACCTCTTTTAATATCGTTGGGAGAAATAAGTCGGGATCGGGTGATTTGTACTTATTCATCTCGTCAATTACTGTAGTTGATGCACCTCATCTCTCCTAAAAATTATGGTCTCTAAGGGATGGTCACCGTCATACTTAATCTGGAGATTTGGTAATTCAGTTAAGTCTTCTAATGAGGACTGTAACGAAGAACTCGTTTAGCGTATTTGCTATATCTATAGTATATCACTAAATTTCAATGTGTCATTTCTATATTTTAGGGGACCTGAACAACATCGGATATAAATTTTTTTAATTGTCTTTCTGCTCTTAACATGGCAAAAACTCTTTAAGTTAACTTCACAGCGAGGCAACTCTAGCTTCTTCATCACGTTTAACTGATCTAATTAAGGATTTAACCCTCCGGCGCAGGTTTATAGAATTTTCTGAATTAGTCTGGTTGAAATGTGACTTCAGTATTTTGTAGGCTCTATTTCTATTGCTAATTTCATCGTTAAACCATTTCGGTGTCTTGGTTGATAAGGAAGAAACTATTTTAGCAGGTATAAAAGTGTCCTGTAATATTCTAAATCGATCCCTATATGAGCTCCAGCCTCCAGGTTACATTGACATCCTCGCTTATTAGAACTTCAAGAATGTCTAAACTACTTTGGAAGCGTTCAAAATTTGCTGTAGAGAAATCTAACATTTTGCGAGTCTTTTCTCGAGTAGTAATTGGAACCCTGAGGTCAAATCTAATCAAATTGTGGTCGCTGTTGCTCAAAATTTCAGCAATAGTCGGGTTAGAGACTAGGTCATCTGCGCTTGTGAATATGAGATCTAGTTTACTATTACCTCTAATACGACCGTCAACCCACTGACCTAATAAATTATATATCAACTGAAAATTCCAATTGTCCTGAGCGCTCAGCGTCGACTGGTTTGCCTTTCCAACTTATATTAACGCAGTTAAACTCCCCAAAACTTACACTAAATTTATTATTCACTAATCTGTTTAACTGATTATATACCAGAAATACCGAAGTGTAGATGCAGTATTTTATTGGTCAAATTTAGTTCAATTCCCAACATTTCATGAGCAAAAACAATGTTACTATTTACCGGGTGCAGGAAGTCACGAGCATATAAAAGTATTCCGCCACCTTCCCTTCCGTTCCTATCTTGTGAAACATTTCGTAACTTACCATTACAAATTTTTCTACAATGTCCCTTGAATCAGAATGGATCCAGGATTCAGTTATTCCTCTGATGTCAAAGTTCTCAGTTTTGATTAGCGCTATAAATTCCAGTAGTTTGTTTCCAATTGACCTGGCATTCTATAATTTTAAGAGATTTTAAGTTGTTCTTTCTCCTATTTGATCTGGGTCGTTTCGGAAGCAGGTGAATAAATTGATGCTATGGAGAGGGTTGCGTTTGATCAGAGAGTGCACTAATAGGATTAACAACTGATAGAGTAGGATTTACTACTGGCGGATTAGGACTAACCACTGGTGGAATAGGTTTAACTACTGGTGAAGTAGGTTTAACTACTGGTGAAGCAGGATCAGTTACTGGTTGGAAGACCTAATTTAAAAAGATTTTCCAAGTTAATATACAGAAGATCGCCATATTTTTTCTTACCGTTTTGGTTAAAGTAAATCCCATCTGAGCCAACGTATTCTCTGCTATCGAAAAATGTAGGCCAAAAACCGACAAACTTTATTCCTTTATTTTTGCAAATGTAGTTTACTCTATTATTTATGCTAATAGCTTTACTTAAAGTACATCCATTAGCATGCATTCTTGGGAGAATTCCTACAACCATTCCCATGTCAGTCTGTTAGGTTTTTAAACTCGTTTACAATGACCTTAGTCTGCCCTCCTGTCCCTCTCTGAAAAATGTCATTACTACCAACATGTACAATGATGGGCAACTTTTACTTTTTTAAAAAACCGCTGAACAGGTAGCTAGAACAATGTGAAAAAAGTGTTAGCAGCTGACGAGGAAGCTTCTAACAGTGGCTGCATCCTCCAGCGCGGGACACGTCAACGCGAAGAAGAGGCGACGTCAAACCAAAACATCAACGCGCTGGTGGCCAAACTTCCTCAAATCTCCGTGCAGCCGGCTGTCTACGGTTGGCCAGACTGGCAGTCGACGGCCTGTTGCGTGGCACGGTCAGAGTGCCGATCGGCTCCCGGGGCCGGACCTATTCTCAGCGTGCTATTTTTTCATTTACGGGGAGCAATTGCGTACTCCCCGGTCTACTCTTACTCTCCGGCGACATTAAGACTAATCCAGGCCCCACTACAACTTACACATGCCACCATACACAAAGACATAGACACAATAGCACCATGAGACACATACAGAAGTATAATATTAACATATTACAGTACAACGTAGATGGCCTCACAAACAAAATAATGCAGCTTAGGGAATTCGTACACAAACAAAACATTCACATAGCACTTATACAAGAAACAAAACTAAAACGCACACACAAAACACCCACCATCCCTGACTTCACGGCGATCCGTCAAGATCGTACTGGGGGTAACGGGGGTGGACTCATCACTTACATACGTAGGCTGACCATATTTCCTTGAGACAAAAACGGGACATTGGGATGGCAAAAAAGGGACGGGGTTATGTAATATTCTGTATTTATGAAAAAGTAAGTACATAAACATATTGAGCTTACAATTATTCTTCAGTGACAGAACCCATACAAAAATTTAGGTAGACGTAGTACTGTCCCGTTCAAAACGGTACGTATGGTCAGCCTATACATACGTAAAAGCATTAGCTACACTGATGCTACCCAAAACATTACAAACACAATCCAAGCAGATAACACTATAGAAATACAGGCAGTTAACATTAAAACACGCGAAAAACACAACACCACACTAATCAACATTTACATCCCACCAGATAGTTCACCTCAGGTGCCAGCCAATTACAATCCACAGTTACACAATCTTGCCTCTCTCACTAATGTCATCTTAGGAGGAGACTTCAACGCCAAAGACACAGTTGGTACCTGCACAACCAAAACAACACCAGAGGCGCCAACATAGCCACGCAACTAAACAGCCTCTTCATTCTTAACAATACAGAAGAACATACACACATACCACATCAAGCAGGATACTCAAACTCCTCCCCAGACATAACGTTCTGTTCCCCCTCACTGGCAACACATACACAATGGAGAACAGAAAAACAACTGTCATCAGACCACCTGCCCATCATCATTACAACACATTCTACACTCTGCCCCAACAGCCTTAGGCACACTTACAGAAATTACAAGAAAGCTGATTGGGAACAGTTCAAAATACAGACTGAGGAACAATTCACTACATTAAACAGCACACCCCATCATAAACATCAATACAACACTAAAGACATTTAATCAGATTATCAATAATGCAAACAAATACATACCCAAGGGCAACATTAGGAAATACAACCCAAATTACACTAGAGAAACAGCCCACCTCATAAGGCAACGTAACAACCTCAAATATAACACACAAACACCACACACAGAAGCCATAAAACAGCAGATACAACAGCTCAACACAGAAATAAACAACAAACTCAAAGAAAACAAACGGAAACATTCAGGGAATTCATCACAACACTAAACCACTCCACAGATACATCCAGGCTATACAAGACTATAAACAGCATTACCCACTCTAACAGTGGCATTCACACCTCACACGCGGCTATCTGTCGCAGCCAAAATAATATCCCAACATACACACAACAAGCTGCTAACATTCTAGTTAATCACTACGCAAAGATAAGTCACTTAAACAGAGACAACAACCCGAAACACGCAGACAGACAAACAGCCAGACACAAGAAAACTTACAGGCTCGACACGACCATTACACCCTTCAATACAGACCAGACCACCAAGATCATCAAAAACATTAAGAATTCGAAGGCTTCTGGACCAGACAACATATCTAACATACACCTTAAACACTTAGGCCCACAAGGAATACTAGCTCTCACAAATATCAGCACATATTCATACCAACACTGTATTATTCCTGACATATGGAAACAAGGTAAATTATTACACTACTCAAACCAAACAAAAATCCAACAGAACCAGTTTCCTATAGACCCATTACTTTACTATGCACACCTTCCAAAGTAACAGAAAGACTAATCTTACAAATCACCAACCCACACATTCCACTATCGCCTACTCAACATGGATTCAGACCTCACCACTCAACCACGACATTACTCACTAACCTCACGCAGTACATCATGGATGGCATCAACTCCAGACGACCAGCTCAACGTACACTATTAGCAGCAATAGACATTAGTAAAGCATTTGATGCTATCCCACGCTTCCCTCTCATAAACAAAATACTCATCACAAACATGCACAATAACACCAAAAGGTGGCTGAGCAACTATCTCTCAGGAAGATACTCACATGTCACATTTAATGGCAAGTCATCCAAAAACAAGCTTTTTCCGAACGGGGTCCCTCAAGGCTCTGTTCTCTCACCAACACATCTTCAACTTATACATGCATGACATTCCAACACCCATAGATAACAATCTTACCTTATCATCATATGCAGATGACATCACTCTAACATCTACCAACAACAACATCGACACCGCTACAAATAACCTACAAACATACATAAACAGTATACAAGACTGGCTCACACACAATAGACTCAAAGTAGCTCCCACAAAATCAACCATCACCTTGCTTACAAGCAACACAAAAGAACACCAGGTAATTCCACAGCTTACACTAAACAACATCAACATTCCACACACTCACAGGACCAAAATACTTTGGGTCACATACAACACATCATTATCTTTTGCAAACCACATTCAGGACATTAAAAACAAATGTACGTCAAGACTTAACACGCTTAGGGTACTAACAGGCACAAACTTTGGACACCAGCAGGAAACAACATCACTAATATACAAACAATATATTCGCTCAGTTATGGACTATGCTAGCCCATGCTGGGCACCCATTATCTCAAACACACACATAAACACACTTTACAGACAATACAAAACAACGCACTTCGTATCATTACAGGATGCACTCAAACAACACCAATAGAACACCTGCACACAGAAACAAAAATACTGAAAGTTAGGGAACATTTAGACATGAGGGGAACACAATTCATGGCAGCAGCGACAACTAACCCACAACACCCTTGCCACTACATGTACAATCATGCACCAACACCTCGCACCATTAAGGTAACACCAGAGAGACATTATAACCAAATACTCCATTCCATACCACGCCCCACAGACATCACACAGTACAGAAAACACATACACACACACCTAACCCACAAAGCACTGACACGACTCGGTCCGAATGCGGTCCTAGGTGCGAAGCCGCCACCCATTAACAGGTCAGAGATCAGCCTGAGCAGATCGGATCGAGTTAACTTAGCACGATTCCGATGTGGACATCACCCCAACTTACGGACATATAAACACAGACTAGACAACTCTATAGACGACACCTGCCACCTGTGCCAGGACACACCACAAACAATTGAACACATTATGAGAGACTGTACCGCTCTAGCACAACAACGAACACAACATAACATCACTAGTGCGCTGATCCTCTGGTCCACTCCGGAGAGGGCGATCGGTTACCTGCGTGCCGCCGGCTTGCTCGTTCAGGGTGGGCTGATCGGCTAAACAACAACAACAACTTTTACTCTTAACGTTAATGTTGTTTAATTCCCGACTTATTGTCTGACTTGTGTCACCTGGAAAACAGGTCTTGTGTTTTGCTCCGAAAAAGTCCACTTGATTTCAGATTAGAGAATCCTCAATTAAAAAGGACTCCTATTCGTGAGCAAATAAGTCAAACCAGTTTTTTATGGTGATGGGTTCAGAATGTATTTCGGTTTTGAGAGTCTTTTGTTATTAACTACCTTGAATTCTTCTTCCTTAGTCCTACTTTTCAAACTACTCAATGTGGTTTCCAAACGGGCCATGCTTTGTTCTAAATGTTTAACCTTAGAGTTTATATCCGATGTTGGGTTTTCACTCTGGCTGTTTTCACTGGTTTTGATCTGCAGTGCTACAATCCGAGGTTCAAGCTTTTTTAGAATTTCTTTTAGTTCTTTAACTTTCTTTTCATGGTTTTCCTTTAGCGCTTTTACCAGTGATGTAGGACTCGAGACCGGTGGTATCGAGACCTTTTTTTTCTGGTCTCGTTCTCGGTCTCGGCTACATCACTGTGATGTTCCTTAAGTGCAACAAACACCTATCTTGTTTTAAGTAGGCAGTTAACTGCTGAAAAATGTCACAAACTATGAATTTGTGAATAAATTATAAGTAAATTTTTCAATTGTCACTTGATAACCTCTTCAGAACCTTTATTCCTGAATGTGAAATACAGAGCTTAGGAATTAGGTATTACACAATATTGAATATATGCAAAATTTGCAGAGGATCTCGGTCTCGGCCATGGTGGTCTCGACTACATTCCCGTCTTTTACTTCTTTTTATGGTTTTCTCCAAGTCTACAAAACAAACACACTCAAAGTTGTAATGTGCTAAAATTTCCTTCAGAAAAATCAACACACCAATGTTAAATTTTACATTCGGCTTTCAGTTTACCTGGCCCCGTCATATTTTGTCTATTTTTATTGCAGTTAACAATACTTAAGTAAAAAAGAAAGGTATGACAAAACTATATAGGGTTACGGGTTGATTGCCAATTAACTTGGCCATCCGATGAAAATTTCCATCAGATCTTGATGCTGAGTTGATGGCAAAAACCCTACGTCTTTTCGTTAAAAAGTTGTGTTTGTGGAGGTCTTCAAAAGACCTTGTTAAGTAGTGTTTTTTTCTTGGTTAATGTTGAATTTATTTGGCTTCGGTATTTAGCGCTGCCGAATGGTAAAAAAGGAAACTACCATAACTTATTATTTCGTTGAACTTCGCTTCTGGTTGTAGGGCGCGCGGCTGCCTTTCGCGCCTCTCTTTCGATGTAGACGATAGGGTTGCAAAAGGAGTTTATTCAGTTTAATTAATACAGCAAATCGCTATGTTTAAATACCTGAAGGAATAGGACTATCCTTTTATGTTATTAGTTTTATCTTATTAGTTTTTCACTCAGAACTTGTAGGAAGATTAAACACGTCTTTCTTGCCTCAGCAATGCTTGTCACTAGGCGGCTCTGGCTGAAGTAATATAAATCTTTTTTTTCTTAAATTCGCTTACTCTGCAGCCTCCAAACGTCTAATTTTCATATTTTCATTATTTCTTCTCTCAAGTAATTTTCATGAATTAGTGATGGAAAATTTTGATACGAAAAAATACGTTTTCTTGTTGTTATGTAGGTCCAATGCCCACATATTTGGTTCTACATATGGCAGTTTTCCCATTTCCAATAGGCTTTGTCACCTATACGATAAATTAATAATTTGTATTTAATTATTATAAAATAAAGGTACCATATAAGACACCATATTGAAGGTGTGTATAAGCCTGGGTTTGAATTAGGTTTTGTTGTGAACTGTAATGTAAAGTGTATGACAGGCATGTATAGTTTTTCCATATACTGTGTGGTTTGGGAGGGGTGCCGAACAAAAATTTGTATGTGATACATTAAATTTTTTGATGAACTGTTTCTCAAATAATATGAAATGAGTTAAATCCATGCAATAGGACAGTAGAACGAGAAAGATTACTCAAGACGTATTTAAATATAAAAGTTCAAGAGGCCAACTTCTCAAGTTTAGTTAAAGTTATAGGAAATTAATGGAATTAGTGTAAAATTATTACTCATTTTAACTTTGTTTATTATTTGTGTAAGTTTTATAAGTCACTAGTTTTTCTTGTAAGAGTTTTCTGGCTTTGAAAGCAGTCTTTCTTTGAGGACTGTCTGCTTTAGTTTGAGTTACATCAGGTACACTGAAAGATTCCTCATCAATAGTATCCTACATAGGCATACGGGCTTCATTTTTTCGAGGGAGCGGCTCGCAATTTGCCCGAAAAATTTCCAAGGTACCCGAATTTTCCGATGCCGACATAGTGAACTTAATATGGCAAGGAAATGAAAGATTTTGTTGCAATAATGCGCATATATTCACAGAGCATTATAAAATATATATTTTTTATGCATATTCTGCAAAAAATCAACTCTAACAAAACATTGATTTTTTTTGCCATCAGATAACAAATTGAAAAGATTGCACGAGTACCTCAAAAATGAAATGACATAAAAATCTTTTAAGAAATACATAACGCAACAAATTTGTTTTTATAATTTTAAATGCGACACGTTTATGCGACATTGCAGTCAAGCAAAAATTTTTTTTGCATAATTTATGATGTTTGGTTTAATTAGTACATCTGAGTCTAATTTTAATAAACTCCGATTTTTCGACCATTGTTTTGGGACTTTGCCAGAATTTTGAGGCATTTGCCCGAAAATATTTAGAAACTTGCGAATCTGGGGTGGGTGGGTTGCAGCCCTCCCAAGCCCCCCGTCCCGTACGCCTATGGTATCCTGATCTACCCTTTGGGGTAATGGTTCTAACTTAGCTCCACATTCCAAAGGATATAGTAATGTGATATCTCTGGTGGTTTCACCAGTTGCTGTTTTCAGTTTTACATCTCTAGTAACTTCATCTTCACCAGTTTTCAGCTCTAAGACTTTCCCCATTGACCAGAGCTGTGCCTAGCGGCGCTAATTAGCGACGCTAGTTAATTATTAGCGCATCCATTAGCGGCGCTATTTTTCAAAATAATTAGCGGAACAGATAGCGCCGCTGCATTTTTAGGCAATGTTAGGCGCTAACCGCTAAGCGCTAATATACAGTAAAGTAAAATGAATAGAGTCTTAGAATGGTATTCTCTATATTACGTTGCTTTTTGTGCATGATGCTGAACGCAGAATGTATAATAATAAACAGTTTCCTGAACTGAGTGTGTAAAGGAGGACAATGTCTTTCCAATAAATAAGTTTAATTATAAATATCAAATTACGCAATTTTCTTGAATACCCAACAATCATTTTAAAGATATAATTTTGTTCCCTAATAAATGCAAAAAACTTCACTTTTTTCTACGTGAAGGTCAAAATATGATAATAAAAACCCACTCTAATAGACAGAGTTTATTTCCACGACAGTTTCGATGCCCACTGGCATCCTCTTCGGGTGGATACAGAAACGAATGAACCAAAAACAAGAGGGAAAACAGTCCAGGGACCATTAAGAAATTCGCACCTAGGTTAGATCCCGTTCTCCCGACACTGGAAGGGCATTTTTATTAAAGGGACCCGCTTATAAGTACATCTTCTTGTTCTATACATACAGATTCTATTATTTTTTTACATAATTATTATATTTATTATTAAATTTATTACATTTAATATTTCATTATTATTTATTACAGAAATTATAAATTTATTATTACATTGATTATTACATTGTTGTTTATTATACAGAAATTATAAACCGAAAAAACGAATGAAAAAGGTGAGGAAACAATCCAGAGACCATTAAGAAATTCGCACCGAAGCTAGATCCCGTTACCCCGACCCCAGAGGGGCATTTTTATTAAAGGGTCCCGCTTATAAGTACATTCGCACAAATTAAAACTATTTTCTTGTTCTATACATACAGATTCTATTATTTTGAGATAAAAAGCAAAAGACATAAAAGATTTCTACAGATTAACCCCAAACTCCCCGACATTTACGGCTTACCCAAAACCCATAAGATTAATATACCACTCCGTCCCATTATTTCACACAGGGGTTCCTTTAGTTACAGGTTATCTAAATTTCTTGCAGATAAATTGTCCCCATTAGTTGGTAAATTTTCAGCTCGCACATCACTAATTCCTGTGACTTTATTAACAAAGTTATGTCCTTAGATTTAAAACGGGAAGAATGATCAGTTTTGACGTTGAGTCCTTGTTTACGAAAGTTCCCATTGATGATGTACTTACTTTTATAGATAGAAAATTGCCAACATGTAACGTAGAACTAGGCATGCCCACATCTGTATTTTTAGAGCTTATAAAACTCTGTGTCACCAATAATGCCTTCTCCTTCGGTGAAGAATTTTATTTGCAACGTTTTGGTATGGGAATGGGGTTCCTTTTATCCCTAATATTGAGTACATTATACATGGAATATTATGAGTCGGAATTATTGCAAATAATACAATATGTCCCAGGAATCTAATTTGGTTTCGTTATGTAGATGATATTTTCTCATTTTGGCCTGACCACTGGAACAACTTTGACACTTTCTTTCATTCATTAAATAATGTTGTTCCCTCCAATAAATTTAAATATGAATGGGAGAACGACAAACAATTACCTTTTCTAGATGTTTTGGTCATTAACGAAAGCGGAAAGCTCAATTTCACGGTCTATATAAAACCTACTCATTGTAATTCGTACATTCATTATTTTTCATATGATGAAGGGGTTAAAAGCTCAATTATTTCTTCCATGTTTCTAAGAGCACTCAGGATTTGTAGCCCACATTTGCTGGACCCAGAAAATTCAAAGATTTGGAACATTTTTACAGATTTACAATATCCTGAGTGGTTCATCAGAAAGGCGTATTTTAAAGCCAGAAAATCTTTTTATGCCCCTCGGGAACCTTCAGTTAACCAAAAATAATATGTGAGTTTGCCTTACATTGCCGGCTTAGAAAGAGTAAAACCGTTGACGAAAGATTTTAAGTTTGCTTTGGCGTTCAAATATTCGTCTACCGTGAAAAGTAAGTTGGTTAGGAATAACGTTGCAAAACAGGAACAAGCCTGTGTCTACAGCATTCCCTGTAAAAGTTGCGATTTAGTATACGTGGGAGAAACTAGAAGAAATATTGAAACCCGTATTAAAGAGCACAAATATGCTTCAGAAGTTGTAATACTAATAATGCCATTTTTTATCACGCCAGCCAAAATAATCATGCTATAGATTGGGAATCAAGTAAGGTACTTTATAAATGTAATAATTATGTCAAAAGAAAAATAATAGAATCTGTATGTATAGAACAAGAAGATAATTTTAATTTGTGCGAAGGTACTTATAAGTTGGACCCTTTAATGAGATTCTTGGTAAAAAAATCCCTTACGGAGTCGGGTGAACTGGTTCTAACCTAAGTGTGAATTTCTTAAAGGTCTCTGGATTGTTTCCTTACTCGCTTTTGGTTCATTCGGTTTTTTTTTTCCTCGGTAAAATGTAAATGGAATAATAAACATAAATGTAAATGTAATAATGGACGGTAATAAAATAAATATAATTAGTGTAAAGGTAATAATAATAAATGTTAAAAAAATGTAAATGCAATAATAAATGCAGTAATTACGTTAAAATAATAGAATCTGTATGTATAGAACAAGAAAATAGTTTTAATTTGTGCGAATGTACTTATAAGCGGGGCCTTTTAATAAAAATGCCCTTCTGGGGTCGGGGGAACGGGATCTAGTCTAGGTGCAAATTTCTTAATGGTCTCTGGATTGTTTCCTTCTCGCCTTTTTCATTCGTTTTTATTCAGTTTATAATTTCTGTATAATAAACAATAATGTAATAATCAATGTAATAATAAATTTATAATTTCTGTAATAAATAATAATGCAACATTAAATGTAATAAATTTAATAATAAATGCAATAATTATGTAAAAAAATAATAGAATCTGTATGTATAGGACAAGAAGATAGTTTTAAATTTGTGCGAATGTACTTATAAGCGGGTCCCTTTAATAAAAATGCCCTTCCAGTGTCGGGAGAACGGGATCTAACCTAGGTGCTAATTTCTTAATGGTCCCTGGACTGTTTTCCCTCTTGTTTTTGGTTCATTCGTTTTTCTGTATCCACCCGAAGAGGATGCCAGTGGACATCGAAACTGTCGTGGAAATAAACTCTGTCTATTAGAGTGGGTTTTTATTATCAAATTTTGTTCCCATGTGACACTATAAAAGATAACAACAAATAGCGAACACACATAAATATATACAAATGCTTCCGTCAAAATAAAACAACGGAAATGGCTATTTTAAATCTTATGGAAAATGCAAATATAGCTAAGGAGAACAAAGAAATAATGATATCAGTATTTATGGATTTGAGTAAGGCGTTTGATGTAATAGACCATAATATTCTACTTAATAAATTATATTGTTACGGCTTTAGAGGAGCAATCAGTGATTGGTTTAAAAGTTATTTGTCCAACAAGTTTTGCTAAACTAAAGCGCTTGTCAAACATGGTGTACTACAGGGCTCAGTTCTGGGTCCACTGTTATTTTTATTATATATAAATGACCTTCCACGTTCATCTGATATATTGAACTTCATAATGTTTGCAGATGATACAAATGTCTCTTTTTCTTGCAAAGATGTTAATACAGCTAAGAATATATTTAATTCAGAATTCATCAGTGTAGTAATATGCCCGCAAAATGGTAGAGGGCAATTGCAATTGCAAATGCTGCATAATGTTGCAAGAGTGCAAGGCACCCCCCCCTTGTTGCAAGGCACCCCATAGTGCCACCCCCACCCCTCTTTGTTCCACCCCCACCCCTTGTTGCAAGGCACCCCATAGTGCCAACCCCCACCCCCTTGTTGCAAGGCACCCCCAGAATGGGGGAGGAGATGTTGCAACTTGGAGTTATCCCCAAGCTGCAATGAACCTAACCTAAGAGAGAGAAAGGAAGAGAGGTGTTCGACCGACAGCTGTTAGACGCATATGAAGACTTCAGCCGTGCCGCCGCTCTCTTATAGAGCCCATTATAGATGCCTTCGGGCATCAGTTGGCTTAATCAGCCAGTGCCTCCGGGCAACAGTTGACACTGTGTACATCTATACGTGCGTTACGCGTTGGCACAGTGTACACACTGTTTACGTGCGTTAAAAGGAGGCAGGTTCGTCCTCCCGTGCGTCCGGTTGCAGGGTGCCCTAATGATCCCAGTAGGTCTAAGGTGGGGGTAAAGCACCGAACAATTCGTAAGGGAAAAAAGAAAAAGTAGGTCTAAGGTGGGGGTAAAGCACCGAACAATTCGTACGAAAAAAAAAGTAGGTCTAAGGTGGGGGTAAAGCACCGAACAATTCGTACGGGAAAAAAAAGTAGGTCTAAGGTGGGGTAAAGCACCGAACAATTCGTACGGGAAAAAAGAAAAAAAAGCAGGTTTAAGGTGGGGCGTAAAACGCCGAACAATTCGGTCGGAAAGCAGAGGCGTGCCTATATATATATATATATATGCAAATTTCCGGAAAAAGTTCATCTAAAAATCGTGTAATCACTTCCCCGTTTAAAAGTAGGTCTAAATTGAGGGTAAAACACCGAACAATTCGTACGGAAAAAAGAAGAAAAAATCAGACTCGAGATCGACACGGTGTGCCAGCCCGAGAACAATTCTTACGGGATATTAAAGCACCGAACAATTCGTACGGAAAAAAAGAAGAAAAAAATCGGACTCGAGACCGTCACGGGGTGCCAACCAGAGAACAATTTGTACGGGATATTAAAACTTCGAACAAATCGGATCGATCGATCATTTCGCTTATCTCTCTCTCCCTCCCTCCATATAACCTCGTTCGCATTTATTTTATCTTTTTCTATCTACTCAAATTACCCCAATATCACGCTTATCACTCTCTCCCCCTTCCATATAACCTCGTTCGCATTTATTTTATCTATTTCTATCTACTCAAATTACCCCATTATGAATGATATCGGTCCCTTGTACCCTTGCTCCATGCCCTCTCTCAAGCCCATGCTGACACCATTACAATTCGCGCGATATCGTATTCAGTGATACAGTAAATCACGCATATTTCCCATTATCTATTCCTTTCTGCTCAAACATCATCCTTCGTTCGCATTTCGAGATAAAATTTGAAACCTCTGTTTCTTCAACAACAAAAATTTGAATACATACCATAAATTTGAATACATGCCACTACAGTTCGAACGATATCGTATTCAGCGATCCAGTACAACTCATTGTTTTTAAATCGCAAACATCTGTTGGCTTATCGTATGTTCTGAACTTATACACTATATATATATATATATATATCGTAAAGAACGACGCTTGTATAGGAGAACATTCCGCGCAAGATGAGAAGAGAGAACGAACAAATGAAAAAATGAGGTAACCACCCGGGAATCGAACCCGGGATCTTCCGATTGCCGGTCAGATATGATAACCACTACACCATGGTCCTCACTCGATCAGAAGTCGTAATTCCTCTACATACGCACAGAATGAGTGAGGACCATGGTGTAGTGGTTATCATATCTGACCGGCAATCGGAAGATCCCGGGTTCGATTCCGGGTGGTTACCTCATTTTTTCATTTGTTCGTTCTCTCTTCTCATCTTGCGCGGAATGTTCTCCTATACAAGCGTCGTTCTTTACGTTATTTATACTGCGTGTTCTTTGCAGTTGAAATGTATATATAGATACGGCATGCGGGAGGTGCCCCCTCGGGGCATTGGTTTCTTCGCGTATGTAGAGAAATTACGACTTCTGATCGAGTGAGGACCATGGTGTAGTGGTTATCATATCTGACCGGCAATCGGAAGATCCCGGGTTCGATTCCCGAGTGGTTACCTCATTTTTTCATTTGTTCGTTCTCTCTTCTCATCTTGCGCGGAATGTTCTCCTATACAAGCATCGTTCTTTACGTTATTTATACTGCGTGTTCTTTGCAGTTGAAATGTATATATAGATACGGCATGCGGGAGGTGCCCCCCTCGGGGCATTGGTTTCTGCGCGTATGTAGAGGAATTACGATTTCTGATCGAGTGAGGACCATGGTGTAGTGGTTATCATATCTGACCGGCAATCGGAAGATCCCGGGTTCAATTCCCGGGTGGTTACCTCATTTTTTCATTTGTTCGTTCTCTCTTCTCACCTTGCGCGGAATGTTCTCCTATACAAGCGTCGTTCTTTACGTTATTTATACTGCGTGTTCTTTGCAGTTGAAATGTATATATATATATATATATATATATATATATATATATATATATATATCTATATATATATATATATATATATATATATATATATATATACTGGTCAAAAAGAGAAACGCAATTTTGAGATTTATTAATAAACATGAGGACTCAGTATATAGTAAATGATTCTTTAACATAACAAACAGTCAATAACGCGTATGGCCACCCCTAGCCACAATGCAGGCTTGGAGTCTGGCCCTCATCGACCTCAACAGTCTCTGCAGGAAAGCAACAGGGATGGCCCTCCACTCTTCAATAATTGCATTGGTCAGTTCCCTGATGTTCTGCGGCTGATGCTGACGTCTGCGAACTCGCCGTTCAAGTTCATCCCATGCGTGCTCTATCGGTGACATGTCTGGGCTGAAGGCTGGCCATGTAAGGTCTGCACCTGTTGTCCCTGCAGTACGCCTGCACTATCCTGGCTGCATGAGGTCTGGCATTGTCCTGTGCAGGAGCACCAATTCTGATGTTGCCTCATGAATGGAAGAACATGTGGGTGAAGAATCTCATCCCTGTAGCGCTGGGCAGTCAGAGCTGATAGGCCCACGATAGGTCACGGTGCTGATAGGCCCATTGCAGGCGTCGTTGCCTTCTTGCATCAGTGAGAAAAGGACCTCTGTAAGGCCGCGGGATCGGAGTCCTGCATTACGGAGTCGGTTTCTGACGGTCTGCTCACTAATTCTGTTGTTGTGGATACCAGGTGTCTTCTCTGGCTGTCTGACGAGCATTCTGCCGATGACGCAGGTGCTGCAGTACAATGTGGCGATCCTGGCGTTGGGTCGTCACACGAGGTCGCCCACGTCTTGGCAGATCCTGAACACTTCCTGTGGCATTGTACCGTCTAACAAGCCTAGAGATTGTGCTGGGATGCACATGCATTCGTTTGCAACTTGGACAGCAGACATGCCTGCATCCAACATGCCCAAGGCACGACCTCTGTTGACCTCTGGAGAGTCGTGGCATGCCCCAATCGCGGGAAAAAGTTTGGTTTTCTCAACGGGCAGTGTGTATTCTGTGGAGTCAAAGAAAAAATGCATGCCTTCATAAAGAATACATTCAATTTAATCTCTGTTTATTGTTTGTAACAAAATGGCGTCTTAGCCGGGATTAGTCAGGTTTAAAAACATGCACTAAGTGGCTTTAAAAGATTTGAACAAACATTTAACCATAATCTTGAAACTGTGATAATACCACTAACAACTTAAATTTTACACCATATGCAAGCTAATTGCGTTTCTTTTTTTGACCAGTATACATATATATTAATTTTCATTCGCGTTTAAAATCTGAAACTTCTATTGTCTTATGTGTTGTTCTCAGTTTTCCACAATTTGAATACATGTCGTAAAAGGCCTTCCATTCTGAACGTATCTCATATATATATATATAATCAGTGGCGACTCCTGCACTCGGGCTTCTCGGGCTGAGCCCGAGAGGCAAGGGGCAAGGAGAAGCATGAGAGATAAAATTGTGTATTTATAGATTTAAGTTTAAAAAAAAGTTTTAAATACAAATTGTAAAAATGGTTTTTGGCTGGTAGTATGTTACTATTTTTCTGTCTAGCCTTCGTCACGCAAGCAAATTTTGAGCGCATTTAGATACCCTTACTACCTATAAAAAACTATATTGACTCATTAAGTTTTCGTGTAATCTTTCAAGATCCTTTACTCGGGCGCAAGACATTACCCCGAGAAAGTATAAGTAATATCGTATATTTAAAGTTCTTTTAATGATAATTTATTTGCTTGCATACGTTACATAATAGTCCTTCTTCTAATTCTCATTAAATAAAATACATTTTTCCTCCTATTAATTTTTTTTATAAAGAAAAAAAACATTTCAACTCGGGCTTTACCTTCGGCCTTGTAGAGGCACAATTTTTTAATTCTGGCGATACATGGTAACTTTTACATTTCGATAAGCGTGCCTTCAATTGCTGGGGCGGCGTGCACTTTGATTTTTGCCCGCAATGTGAGGTTGTTCGTTTTTCTTAAATAATCTGATTTATTTTTAATATTATAAGTATTCTGAGAAGTATAGCCACCCATGGGCAAAAAGGAATTATATACATGACCGAATATTAAATGAATTTGCTTTAAAACCAAGACGCTTGGACTTTATGTTCAAGTAAATAAAATTCAAATAATTTTTTTTACCCGAGGTATGTATTTATTTATTTATTTATTGATAATCTTTAAGTTATTGTCATGCATTTAAATGTCGGCTCATATATATATAATATATATATATGATGAATAAAACCACGAAGGAAAGGAAACACAAAATGGTGCTCAAGCGCTTTC